>MJGA01000025.1:0-439847 GCA_001910725.1 Phanerodontia chrysosporium
GTAATACTGCTGACCTCATGTATTTGCCCAAGCACCATTACGAAGCGATATTACGTGCTGACACAAGCCACGCAAAAGCTGACGCGGCATCACTGGTCACACTGTGTGACAGAAAACGGACCGAAGTGGAGCTGTAGTCGTGGGTGGTAACCCGATTCCAAAGGGGAATCGGAACTCTCCAGCTTGACGCGGAAGGCCCAAAAACTTTACGGTTCCGCGCAGAACAAGAAGCCCACAGAGCGGGGAGAAAGTAGAGTATATCGAGGTGTTGTAGAGCATGACGTGCGTACCAAAGCTTCTCAGAATTGGGTCATAGCTTGCTAACCGCAACACACAGTTGACTTATGTTCATTTGTCGGCACCACTTGCTACGAGTGAACGGAACGAAGCTATATCCTCGGCACACACCAAGCAGACTACTTCTTCGCTCTGTCAACCCTACTCTACCCCACCCAGCTCATGCCCGCTTGGCGTCCCGAACTGCCGCAGGCGGCGCAGCCGCTGCTGAGCCGGCTGGAACCGCTCCTACCACTGGCGATGCCGCAGACAACACGACGCCGTGTGATGTGGCACCCGACGAGGCTGTATCGCCACCCACTCCTATCGCGACCTTACCACCGACGGCGACCTCACGCGATAAGTCTCCTCGACGGCACGCACGCCGACCCGGAAGCTTCGGTATCACGACGCCCCATGATGCAATGCGAAGGCTCAGTCTCGAGGTGTCGATGAAGCGTTATAGGATTGCCAATGAGCGCGTGGAAGAGATACTTAGGTCCGACTCTTGGTCGCCTCAGGACCGTGACGATGTAGCTCTTCAGATCCTGGGTCTTGCGCAAAATCGCGAGGTCTTCGAAGTCAAGACCCTCCGAGCACTTCTCGCGGACCTTCAAGGACGCAGAAGCTTGACAAAAGTACCTCTTGGCCTCCTTTCCTTTGCTCTCGCGTCCACATTTGAACAAGCGACTGCAGACGGTAGCGCAGACGAGGTTTTCATCTACACCACGCTCGCCCCAATATTCCTACACTCGCTTTCGTCCCGACGACCGACCATACATAAAGACGCCTCACACAAGCTGTCGCACATGCAAACACTATGGGTTCTCTTCAAGATTATTCGCAGACTAATACACCTCGAGCAATACAAATCTGTCATGCCCATCTTCGATGAACTTGTCAAGTCTGGGGCGATATCTCCCAAGGCTATGGAAGGTCTTCCATCAAGCGGCTTCGCACACATCGTCCTTACTGTCCTCCTCCGCTGCTGTATCGACTTCGGCTGGCGCTCGCGAGCCGCGTGGATCCTTCTTGAAACACCCCGTTGGGACCAAGCCATCTCACCTGCGTTCAACGAGGTCGTCAACGAAGTTGTCGATTTCCTACTGGATTCTGAAGAAGAACCGACTACTCCGGGCTTAGCCGCAGCGCTCATGGTTCGCATCGTCAACAACCCCGACGTGATCACCGTGCCCGACCGCGTCGTCATCCGCTTCTACGACATCATGCACCGACATCAGCTCCTGCAGCAGGCGAGGGCTTTCTACCGCGTTACTCGGGCGCCCGCCATCCTCGAAAAACGGAAGTACGCCACCCCACACCGCGAAAGCTTCATGTGGCTCTTCCGTGCCTCTGTGAGGGAGCGACAAATCCACATACTACGGCAGTTGGTGAAAGATCTCGTCGAAGAAGATGTTCCAATTCATCAGCTTGCGCGTTCCTTTGTCGTCTTGGAAGCTGCTGCTCACGGATTCATGACTTACGCTCGAACGCTATGGGAGCGTTGGAAGGACGATGTATTCGTGGTCGGCGACGGCGGCGTTGCTCTTAGGCTGGTGAGCTTGGTGCGAAGTCGCATCTCTTCGCTCAAGTACAGAGCGGAATTGGAATCACAACCCTCAGAGCAGCCACATGCAGGGTCCACGCTTGGCGAACCCCATGGGGACGCGGACGCAGCTTCGGAGCCGCCTCGCGCAGATCTCGATCTCTCAGAGAACGTCACTCCGAGTGCAATCAGAGCTGCATCCGACTCTGCCGCTGGCCCGACCCCACCTGATGCTCAAGAAGAGGAGCGCAGTGATTTGTCCTACGAGGAACGCATCGCGGACTACCGAGCATTTGCCGACAACGTCGTGAAAACGTTCAGAGGAGTCCATGAGCCGCTTGACGGCGCGCCTCACAAGACCTTGAACGCGTTGGCGCGGCTGTACATCATGATGGATAACGTCGAGGAAGGGTTCGCGATGCTCAGAGTTATCACGGAGCGCGGTCAGGTCCCCGACGTGCGGGACATCAATGTCGCGCTGTCAGCTCTGTCGGCCCACAATCCACGCACGGCGTCCCGCATCCTCGAGCGAATGGTCCAGCTCGGCATCGAGCCCAGCGCAGTGTCGTTCGGCACTGTTATCCACCACGCCGTGCTCAAGGGCGATACGTCCCTCGTGTCAGCTCTCATCACTCGCTCGCGACAGGTCAAGATCACTCAGCTCGATTACAAGACGATCGGCAGCCTCATCCGCTCGGCGATCTCTATGCCCTACGAGGAGAACTCGCCCCACCGTGAGCGGCTGCGGAACGTCGAGAACCTGGTGTACTCGCTCACCGACGCAGGCTATGCGGTGTCACCTGCCATGGCTACAGACTGCATCCACGCTGCCTTGCGCGCCGACGAGCCCGTGACAGCCTTCAAGTTCTGGCGGCTTCTTGTCGACGGCAAGGTCGAACATACGGACTACAAGCAGAAGGCCCTGCGGGCACGCATTGGCCGGAACCTTATGCGACACGCCAGGGCGGGAGTGCTGCGAGAAGCGACTGCGCGTTCCATGACTTGGGAGCTCGGCCTGCGGCCCTCGAGCGACGGTAGCATGAGCTGGCTCGAAGAAGACGACGCGAAGCAGGGACATTCGTAGGCAGACATGGGAGGACGGGACTCGCCTAAAGGCTCCGGACGCTGGTGATCACCGGAGCAGCTCCCCCCTGCGTCCGGGACGCCGATGCTGGGCAGGAGACGACCTCCACGGGGCCTCGAGCATCGGCGGCCGGTGCTGCGACAGAGTCATGGGATGCGGGAGCGACGCTCTGTGTCCGTTGCGCGCGCACGACACGCAGCAGGGTGCGGTCACTGGCAGTCTCGCTCATCAAATTCGGGTGCAATTGGGAGAGTCGCTGGAAGGCGTGCGTGGAATGCGGGGACGCTAGCTGTGGGGGTCAGCTAGCCTGGTTCACGTGGTGAAGGCATTTCGTTTCTTCCAGAACGGCGCGGGCGGGATGGAGTGGAGGGGACACACATGGGTCGGTGCGTCGGGCGTCGTGGGTCGGATGCGCAAGGGCCGGGGTGCAGCGATGACGATAGCAGTAGGGTATGGTACGGTACTGTAAGCGGCAGGCTGGGACGAGGTCCCCTTGGCCGATAATCTCACAACTCTGGAATGCGCTCGGCGTGGGCATCAGCGATTTGATACAGTGCCGCATCTGTGAATCAGGCCTGGTATGTGCTCGCTATGGGAGCTGAGACCCGCGTGGATGGAAACGGTCGAGGAAAGCACGAAACGCCGGGGTTGCACCGCGTGGATTGGGCCGGCGGGCGAATGGGCGACCCGTGACGGCCGTGAGGGTCAGAAGCAGCGCAGATGCGCATGCGACGATGTTTATTGCCTCGAAATATTTTCTGAGCTCGAAGGCGGACGCAAGCAGAGAACAAACAGAGCTGATCCGTCAAAAGCGTCGTCCTCGCCTTTAAACCTGGACCTGAAACTACCCCGCATTCTGCCCCGCACTTCGTCTGCCTCCTCCACCCCCGCCTCGCGACCTCGTCCCCGTCGTCCTGAACCAGTTCAGCGACGCATTCCCTGGGCTACCCGTCCTCGATCAGATCAGGCCCAAACCCGGCCAGTGTTTCCCTCGCGCCTGCGCCTGACTGCCCGCTCCCACCCCTCTCCTCCGCACCCGCCTGCCCTCCCATGGCCCCGTCTCGTGCTAAAAAAGAGTCTGCCTCTCCCACCCCGCCTTCTGACGACGCTGTACCCAAAGATTCGTCCGAAAACAGTAAAATCAAGAGAAAGTCAGTCTCTCTTCCCCCGACATTTCACCGTTCGTTTCAGTGCCCCCCTTGCCGCCTCCCTCTAATTCTGCCCCCGCCTCCTGCTCTCTCTCTTCTACTGCTACCAGGCATTAGCCCTTCACCCCTCTCTACTTTGCCACCATTTCCTTTCTTCAGTTGCGTTTCCAGTCGTCGGCCGCGTTTTCCATGTCCATGCGTTCCACTCGCTCTGCAGACACGAGAGCTAACCCTGACCCTTTGCAAACCAGGCGGCAATCTCAGAGTCCGTGTTCCTCTCGCTTACGAGGCCTGTCCTGCCCAGACTGACCCCTGTGCCGTCATGCAGGTTGCGATGCTTGCAGAGCTCGCAAAGTGAGGTGCGCAAGGGAGAACCCCGACGACCCGAAGCAGTCGTGCAAGCACTGCATCGCGCTCGGCATTCCTTGCACGTACGATTATCAGCCTAAAAAGCGGGGCCCACCAAACCTGTGAGTCCCACTGTCCCCGTTCCGCGTCGATGCGAATGAGAGTGCGAGCGCGTTCGACAGGTACCTCCGTCGGCTGCAGGAGGCCCAAGCAGCTGCCCAAGCCGCGGCGCAGGCCCAGGCGCAAGAGAACGGCAATGTCGAAACCGTCCAGTCTCCGGCGCAGAAGAGCGCGAGCCCAGCGCAGTCGGCGATGTCGACAAGCCCTCAGCTGCCTCTCCATTCCTCGAGCCCTCGATGAACAACGTGCCGACCTCTATGCACGCAGGCGCCCTCACGCCCTCGCGATATCCTATTGCTGCGGACGGCTTCCACACCCAGTTCCCCGGCATCTCCTTCCCCAACGGCCGCCCCGAGCAGAACGGTCGCTCTATCCGGAGCGAGGAGCCGAACGGCTTCGCGGCGAACGAGCCGTTCAGCACCTACCCGCTGTTTAACTGGTCGTATAAACAGCACCAGCCACTGCCTATACCCCCCGACTGCTATACCCCCGCTTTCATATTATTATCGCCCACACAGGCTCGAAGACATTGCGCCGCGCGATACGATCCTGCTCATCATCGCGCTGTTCTTCGACTTCGTCTACCCGCTAACGCCGTGCGTACATAAGCCGACGTTCATGGCCGACGTGCACTCCAGGCGGGAAGAACGAGATCCTCTCTTCTTCGCTCTCGTCATGTCCACCGTGGCATCTACTCTGGTGCAGGTTCCCAGGTCGTACCTGCCGATGGAACGGCATGCGGTTCGCAAGCTGGCTCAGACCTGCCACGAAGCCAGCCGCCACATCTCAGTAGCATCCTATGATCCTCCCACGTCAATGCACGTCGTCATCAGATACTTGTAAGTACTAGTGACCTTCAATTCATTCGCGCTGATCCCCTTATCACCACTGAATTAGCGACTGTGTGTACCACTTTTGTGAGGGCCACGACGCTACGCAGCACGCGGCGTTCGGTGAAGCGGCGCACATCGCCATCACCCTGAGAATGCACGAAGAGTCGTCCTACGAGGGCCTCGATCTCGTTGAGTGCGAGGTTCGCCGGAGGACGTTCTGGCTGCTCTTTGGGGGTAAGCCTCCGCGCCCTTTCTTGCCTTTCTGGAGATAGCTCAACTCTGCTGCCCTCAGCTGACAAGTCGATGTCCATTCTGCTCGGACGACCGATTTCTCTGCGCGACGAGGACACCACGTGCAACTTCCCTCGCGAGCTGGACGATGAGTAGTGAGTTGGCTCCCTGCAGATCCACGCGACCGAGATTTAACCATGCTATACCCGCTTTCTCCCTTGGGGTATGTTTTCCCCCAGCATCACGCCAAGCGCATACCTCCCACAGCCGCACGGCAAAACGGCACTTGTTTCCGGGCTGAACTACATCTCCCGGATATTTGCATTGCTGGGCGAGATTCTGGTCCGGATCCGGGTGGACAAGCGCTCGCCGCCACAAGGACAGTTCCTTACGGCACGATTGGAGGAGGTGCAGGCGCTGCACAACAGGATTATGGGAGCGCTATCGCACGCACCGGAGCCGCTCCGACTGAAGCACGCGCTGGGTCACGCCATCCTCCCGAGTACGGTGGCGCCGGCTTCCGTCAGGCAACATTCGCGGAAGTCAAGGACTTCTTCGATAACCCCAATGCCTCTCGCGCTAATGCACTCAACCCGTTCCTCGTGATGCAGGCGAACCTGTATGTGACTCAGGTGAGCCTGCAACGGTTTTCCATCATAGACTACTCGAGGCTCATTGTTTCACCCACGCAGCAACTCGTGCGCTTCGTGATCGAGCAATACCGTGATGAGCTCATGACATCCCTACATGGGCATATCGACGAGTCACGAGTGGCCGAGGATAGGGAAGCAGTTGCGAGTGACCTGCTGAATATCCTGCACAGGTATGGGAGCCCTCTTCGCTTCGGTGTCTATTCGCAGTCATTGAAATATTCTTCTTTAAGCATACCCATTCAGTCGATCGCGACCAATGGGCCGTCTTTGGTGAGCTGAGCCTTTACTCTACGCCTTCCCGACGAACAGCGTCTGATGGTTGCATGCAGGTCCACAAGGTCCGCTTCGTGGCATCCACGCTCCTCGACGCCGTGCGCAAGGCGGAGACCGCCCCGGCCTCGGCCGCACGTGCGCACGCCTACCTCTGTGAGTGCCCCGCTAACTCCCTTTGTGGCGTGATCTTCACAACGCTAACCGTGCCTGCCTCAGGGGACTTCCTGTCTATCCTGTCCGAGATCGAAAGGAACTATTTGTGAGTACCTCATCCATCACTCTCACCCCGGAGTTCGGGCTTCGGCGAAACTGGAAGCATCCTCTGACGTTCGGCATTTTCCTCCCATGCAGATTGGACGACGACCGTGATGCTGCGTCGAGCGCCGATGGCATGCCCCTCGTTGGAAGCAACTAGGCTTCGACCCCTGCACCCTTCCTGTCTCGGACCATGCGACAACTGACAGACAGTGGCTTCGGTTGCCCGCGGTTACAGCGGCCGCACTCACGCGCGTACTCGTGGTCGTCTTCTTTGCTTGGGCTTTTGTCTACGTTGCTTGTGCACTTTGATTAACCACACTGCGTTGTATTTTATTCGCTACAGTGCTATCTACCCTCTCTACCTTGCTTTTATAATTTCTCAACCTAGTGTTTGTATTTGTGAGTTTTAGGATGTAAAATAACAGTTGTATGTTTGTTGTCTTCTATGATTCCCCTTCCTCTGGGGTCGTTGCTAGCGCTACCGCTGGAGCGAGCTTGGTAGCACCGATGGTGCCCCGAAAGCAGGAGTACGCCTTTATGGGCTAGAGCACTCCGAGCACGAGGAGACGGCTTCGGGAAGCAACCGCAGAGGTTATCGGTCGCTGTCAAGGCAGGCTGGAAGTTTGTGCGGACTTCCGCCGTGCGGGGGTGCGCACGTAATAGACAGCGGCCAACGTGCACATAAATGCTTCCAGATATCATGACACGGAGGTTCTCGCACACTGATGGGCCTGACTTGGAGGATTTTGCGCGAGCAGGACTCGGCTTCAGTTGCTCACCTTTAGGCAGTATCCTTAGGATTCCCCCGAAAAGGAATTGGCGTGCTTATACCCTAAATGGCGCTCGCGGCAAATTGCGTGATCGGCTCGTGCACGCCAGGAATGGGCAATACAATGTTTGCCTTCGAGTTTACGCGTAGAGTTCGCGAACTTTGGTTGGGACCTGCTTCCATCTTCCGCATTCTGCTTCTCGCTGTTGTCTCGCCGTCTTGCTCAGATGGAGACCACTGATATTGGCTCGAAGAGCGTCCCGCTCCAGATAACGGAAGGTACGCCATTCTATCGCAGAATGCCCGCGCCATGTGCTCGAGGGCGGCAGCAGTGCTCTTCTAGCCCTTTCGCGCTCCTTCGTCAGTGTACTGACGCTGTCTGGTGTGTCTATAGATGAGGCGGCTGTCTACGACAGACAGATCCGGCTATGGGGCCTCGAGGCCCAGCAGAGGTGCGCACGAAACCAGGCCTTCGCCCGCCACACTGCTCCGCGATCAGATACCGCGGAGGCGTCGGGCTGGGCGGCCCTGCGCCACCCCTTCTGTGAACGTTGCTTGCGAGCGGTGACACGCGTACAGGATGCGAAATGCGACGATCCTTGTGCTTCGCCTTAAAGGGGTTGCGACCGAGACCATCAAGAACATCGTGCTTGCCGGCATCGGCAAGCTCATCCTCGTCGACACCGACGACGTCTCAGCAGAGGATCTCGGTGCAGGGTTCTTTTTCCGCGATGAGGACGTGGGTAAGAAGGTAAGCGTTGTGTGCACCTCTTTTGCCAAGTGGCAGCGACCCGTTTGCTGCACCGGCCAATCGATAGAGGCCTCGGAGGTGTCTTCCGCTTCCGTTATCGCCGCTCAATGTACCTGCAGTCGGTGCTAAACAGGGACCTCCTGGCAGACATCGTGCTGCACAGATTCTCCGAGGATGCTGGGAGTACCTAATGCGGCCCTGAGCGTGTCATTCCCAGGTGACGACAGGTAGCAGTGCCCGCTTATCGAGCTCTCAAACTCTTATTTCCGAGTATACACATGATGTGGCGGTACTGTGGAGGTTGCTCCATGGATGCTGCCGTTCTGCAGACGTCCGTCTGGAAATTATTGCCTCTTCGGTTCGCATCGCCGCCCAAAATTCACTGCTAACGAGCATTCCAGAGAGTAGCAGCAGCAAAGCCGCACATCGAGAGTCTTAACCCGCTAGTCACGGTCGAGGTGCTCCAAGACCCCTCTCTGTTAGATGGTGATGGTCTGGACAACCTTATCAAGGCGTGGACTTGGTCTGCGTGACAGACTGGGACCGGGAGGGCCTGGTGAGAGTTGCTCGGCTGTCGCTCTGGTAACCCGCTAAAGGCTCTGTCCAGACACGCATTAACGACGTCTGCCGGCGGCACTCGAAACCATTCTACGCTGGAGGCACATTCGGCTTGTTCGGGTATATTTTCTGCGACCTGCTACAACACGACTATATCTCCCCGTACGTGCCACTGTCTCGACAGCTGTCTCGCTATATTGACAATGTACGGCAGCGATCGCTCTGCGCCCGCAGGCAAAGAGACGGTGCAAAAGAACGTCAAGCTCACGGCGGCGTATGTCCCACTGAGCGAAGCGCTCGAGCATCGGTGGAAGGGCTTGACCCGCAAACAGACAAAAGAGCTCAACCCTGCGGCCGTCTTCTCTGTTATGGGTGAGTTTTAACGCGCTCGGTGCTGCCCTGCTCGGGTCGGAACTGATTCTGCGGCCGGGCAGCGCTGTGGGAATACCAGTCCAAGCATGGCGGACAGCTCCCGGACGACGCGTCGGCCGTCGCTGAGCTCGAGGCCATCGCGACTTCGCTGCTGGCGAAGGCCGATGTGAATAGGCAGGCTCTCTCATCCATCCCCAGGGATATGCTCGAGTGCGTCATCGAGAGTTTAACTGCGGTCTTATCGTGCCTTACTCATGAGCATTGCAGGACAATTGCGACGACGGCCGCCCACGAACTTTCACCCGTATGTGCCGTCGTGGGAGGTATGCTCGCGCAGGACATATTGAAAGCCCTTGCCGCGCGCGAACCTCCGATAGCAAATTTCTTCACCTTTGATGGCAGCACTGGGGGAGGAACCGTCATCCGCATGAGCATGCCCTGAGGTTCGGTAACTCTGAAGTCATCCCTGGTGAAATTCATGTCGAATGTCCCGATATTTCTTGTCCATGCGGGTCGTGCTCACAAGACAGGTGTTCGTAAGGTAACATGAAGCAAGAATGACGGTAATGAGATTCTAAACCGTCCGCTCTACACGCTCGTGATGTTCTGTTATGGCGCGCCTTTCCCCGTCTCGTTCAGCACCCGGTAGAAATCTGCCACGAGATACAGGCTCCCGGCGATGACGACGAGCCCTTCGCTCTCGCAATCGTCCGACTGTGCGTCCCGTATTTGGTTCTCCGCCGCCCAGTTCAGCGCCGCGCGCAGCTGCGGTTCGCCAGCGCCCTCGTCCTCCTTCTCGGGAGCCCACACGTCTGCGCCAGGAAGCAGCGAGCGCACGACGTCGCGCATCTCGGACGGCTTCTCGGACTTGACCCAGGGCATGTCCTGGGGCGGGGTGAATCGCAGCAGGGCGACGCGCGTGACGACCTTCACGTGCGCACCGAGGCTGTCCGGGTCCAGCGCGAGCAGTGGCGTGAGCGTCTGCTCGGGAGTCTTGGGCGGCGAGTGCGACAGCGCGAGGATGTACGTAAGGGATATCGTCCTGCACGGCGGCTCGCCCCGGGACGGCGGGGACCAGGCGGCTCCATGGGCCCTGGCGCCACGAGCGCCGGCGAGGGTGGCGAGGGGGGCTTGGTCACGGCGGCGAGAACGCCCTCGATGAAGGATGCCAGACGTGCCGAGGCTGCGGGGTTGTGTGCACCGTCTGCCAGGATGACGAACTCCCGCGTGGGCGTAGAACGGTCGGCGGAAAAGGGCAGCGTCATGGTGTGGAAAGACAGCCGGCCGCGCCAGCGTGTGGACTGGATCCCCTGCGAGATGGTCGTCGCTGTGATGCGGTGCTTGAAGTCGAGCGGGTGGTCCGTGTCAAGCAGCTCGGAGATGATCGTGATTGCTGTGCCGAGATTATCGAGCTGGTGCTCGCCCTGCAGCGGGAGGAGCGCATGCACGAAGTCGGGGTTTCCTGGCATCCCGGGCAGCGCGAAAGAGACCGGCTGCGAGAACGGCTGGATGCCATCTTCGCACTGGAAAGCGGAGGGCTTGAGGGACGTCGGACAAACGGGCTGTCCCTCGAGTGTAGAGCCCCAGTCGCGCCTCGTCGGGAGGATCGCACGGATTAGGCGTGCGCCAACGCTCTCGATGACTTCCTGCACGACAGCCTCAACCTCAGCGCTGTGGAGTGGGTTTTGCGGTCCGAGAACGAACGGCTTGCCTGGCCGGGCGATGGCAGCCTTCTCCCGCGCAATCTCGCGGATGTTCGTGCCGAGAAACGCCTGGTGGTCTAGGTCCACGGTAGTCAGGGCGGACACGAGGACACAGTCGTCCGGGATAACGTTGGTCGCATCGAGGCGGCCGCCCATGCCGACCTCGAGCACGACAACGTCAACCTCGGCCTCCTCAAATATGACGAGCGCGGTTGCAGTGAGGAGCTCGAAGCTGGAGCAATTGAGGTTGTGTTCGCTGTTCGCAGCCTCCACGCGCTTCCGGGTTGACTCGTATACGGATGGGAGGACAGATCCGCTGTCGATGGTGATGCAGTCATGAACGACAGCAAGATGAGGGCTGTTGAACCTGCCAACGCTGTACGATGAAGCAGAGAGGATTGAGGATAGTAACGCCGTGACGCTGCCCTTCCCATTCGTGCCTGCGATGTGGCACGTCGGGCGGGTGTATCTGGGGAGATATGTGAGGAGCTCGCGGATTCTGTCTAAAGACAGATCAATACGTCCAGCCATGTGGATCTAAGGATATCTGCTGAAGCTGTCTGGTGTCTAGAGTGAGAAAACACGGCATCGCTACTGGATTTATATTTCTAAGCTCACCTCAGCTCCCGAGCACGGCGGTGACGCAAAGGGGAGTCATAGGCGCCGGTAGGACTCACACTTAGGTAAGACCCCGAACACTTCAGTCCGTCGAGCAATCTGCTTCTCACCCCTGTAAGTTCTCTTACGCACAGTGCATGCCTGGGCTATGAGCCTGGAACGACGTAACTCAGCTCCGCCTGTAAATTTGGTGTGGCCACTGGCATACAAGCCTGCACCGCTGCCCAACGTATCCACCGTGCAACGTATCCACCGCGCCTGAGCGGAACGAGTATATATAACCGCTATACCAGACACA
This sequence comes from Phanerodontia chrysosporium, assembly GCA_001910725.1. NCBI lineage: Eukaryota > Fungi > Basidiomycota > Agaricomycetes > Polyporales > Phanerochaetaceae > Phanerodontia > Phanerodontia chrysosporium. The sequence continues at coordinate 11,840 of MJGA01000025.1, forward strand.
GACGGCAAAAATATACTGCAAGGTGAGCAGAGACTCTCGCTCGCACGCCACCATGCTATTGCCTCAGTAGCAGAAGCAGAAATACAGTCAGACAGTTTGCATCACCACAACATATGCACTTTACAGCGACGAGTGCTCCAGTAGAATAGGTTCAAAATTGTAAAGCTGAAACAGCCTCGCAGAAGAGGAAGCAAAAGGTGAAGGCGTGCAGAACTTTGCAGGACCTCCAAACTCTGGACAATCGAGATGGTCTGAGGCGCTCGTGCTTGCTATTGTTTGCATTTGCTTACCTCGTGGCACGGGGTCTCATTTGGACGCGTCGCGTCTTTGCCAACGACCACCACGCCCTTTCCACTCCGTTGCTCACCATGCCGTCCAAGCGACGGGCGGTCTCCGTAGAATCGGACTCAGACGCGGAAATACCCCAGAAGACAAAGCGTGTGCGCACAGCAGGAGATGATGTTCGCGTTCCTGCCGCGACTACCTCGCGTCGCGCAGATGACGGCGCGGAAGACAATGACGAGCCCATCGTTGTCGATGAAGAGGAGGATCTCCAGGAAGACATGCCCAACGCGGATGACGAGAAGAAGTTCGAGGAGCAACATGAGGAGATGATTCGTGCGAAGGTCATAAACCAAAACAAGCACCAGGGGGTCCGTGTATTTTATTCCCGCCGTAGCACAGGACTGACTTTGGGCGCTGCAGAGCATTGCGGAGATGGGTATTATTGAGAAGCTTGAGCTGCATCAGTTTATGTGTCACAAATATCTCGAGTTCACTTTCGGTCCCCAAATCAACTTCATTATCGGTCAGTACATGGAGCTAAGTGGCTTTGGCGGCATCTCACCACGTTCCTCTAGGTCACAACGGGAGTACGTACGAACAATTGGATTGGTGTTCAACATGTTCTTACGATACCGCTAGGTGGAAAGAGTGCCGTCTTGTCTGCTCTGACTGTTGCTCTGGGAGGCAAGGCTAATGTAACTGGACGAGGTTCGGGCTTGAAGTCATTCATTCGTGAGGGCCAGAGGTACGCTCGTTGACAGATTACTTCTTCTTTGATTGCAACGTCCTTGATAGCGCTGCAGAGGTGACGGTCATACTCAAGAATCAAGGCGAAGATGCATACAAGCACGATGTCTACGGCGATAGCATCGTAATTACTCGTCGCTTTACGAAGGAAGGCTCATCCTCGTATAAGATCAAGTCGAAAGACGGAAGAGTCGTCTCCACTAAACGGGAAGAGCTGTCCGCAATCTGTGACCATATGAATATTCAAGTCGACAATCCTATGAATATCCTCACCCAAGGTCGGTCTAAGCGTATTTCCGCCTACTGTCTCAATCATCATTTTTCTCGATAGATTCCGCTCGGTAAGCAGGCGAGTCAAGAATGTCTGAGTACATGTCCTCACCCTCGGCTATAGCCAGTTCTTGAGCGCATCCCAGCCTGCAGACAAGTACAAGGCAAGTCGATCTATCGTCCTCATGCATCATTAAACTGATGTGTCTTTTTAGTTCTTCCTTCGCGGCACTCAGCTTAGCCAGCTCAGCGAGGAGTACTCAACATGTCTCGAAAACATTTCTCAAACACAGAAGGTCCTGAAGGCAAAGTCGGAGATTCTGCCTGATTTGGAGGAGCAGCTCGAGGAAGCCACAAGTCGCTTCAAGGAAGCTCAGAAGGCCCGCGACTTGAGACATAAAGCCGATGATCTCAAGAAAGAGAAGGCGTGGGCCCATGTTGCCACCAAGGAGAAGGTGCGTCACCGATGCCTTATTTGTGACCCGCCATCGACTTACCCTCGTACAGGAACTGAGCGAGAAGATTCAAGAACACGAGAAGTTGAAGTCCAGAATCCCTAAAATCGAGGAAAAGCTTCGCGATGCGGAGGTATGTTTGAATGCTCCTGTTCTCGTCCGCTATCTCGTGTCGATGCGATTCATGTCATTCCTCTAGGCGAAACGATTGGCGGCAGAGGACCAAGTCGTGGCAGAGGAACAGCGGGACGCAAATCTTGGGAAGATTGAGGAGCTGCAGAAGCAAGAGAGAGAGGTGAAAGATAAGATCAATGAGGCCAAGAGGCGTATAAATGAAATCAAGGCGCGTCAACTGATACTACCGCTCAACCTCGTTGCGATTGTTGACCCGCTGCTACGTACAGCATGATGAGCGTCAGATGAACACCGAGAAGATCGCCAACGACAGAAAGATCGCGGAGTACGAGCGGCAAATCAAAGAAGAGCAGCGGAAGCTAGACGAGTTCCAACATGGGAAGCGCGAGGAGACACAGCGAGAGCTTGACGAGGCCGTTGCTCAGTACGAAGCGGCCACTCAACGCCTGACAAAGCTTACTGAGGATCGCGAGCGGGCCGAGAGGGAAACCCGGGAGGCTCGTGTTGAGAACGACAAGCTTGTGGCTGACCGCAATCAGCAGAAGCGCGAGATCGAGGACTACGAGAGCCAGCTCAACATGCTCTCCCAACGCGAGCGCAACAAGCTTGCGCCCTTCGGCCAGAACATGGAGTACGTACTCGACGAGATCCGCAAGCAGCAGTGGCATGGACGTCCTCCTGTAGGCCCTCTCGGCCAATATGTCCGCGTGCGCGACCAGGCGTGGGCTCCGCTCATGCGAGTACGCATCGGCTCACTCATGTCTGCCTTCGCTATCACGGATGCTCGGGACCGCAAAACACTCGAAACCATTCTGAAACGTCATGGAAAGTGCGTATATTGTTACTTGCTTCGTACAAACAGTGGGCATTAACGGGATTATCAGCGTTCCTCATATTATTATCTCCGAAGTCGATCTATTCGACTACAGCCAAGGCGAACCTCCGCAAGGCTTCATGACTGCTTTGCGGGCTCTCGAGGTGAGTCACTTCTGCGCAAGTATAATTATATGGCTGATGTGCTTTGCAACGCAAAGGTCTCCGACGACTGGGTTCTTCGCCTGCTGATCAACAGCGCCAATATCGAAACTGTGCTCATCGCTCATACTCGTGCGGAGGCAGATGAGCGTCTGCGAGAGCTCGGTTCTGGCACAGCGTGGACATCGGATGCTTACACCGTGGAACGTTATCGGTACGGATATGCTTCGCTCGACTTATCCCTTCGCCTCTAAACCATGTATAGGTCGGGAGGCGGCAGCTCTAAGTTGGCGCCACAACTCAGACCGCAGGATATGAGGCACCAATTGTTCACTAGCGGCGATATTGGACAGGACAGAAAGTGAGAGGACTCACGATGCATTTCGTTCGAGGGCTGATGGCCGCTGCAGGGTTTGGGAAGACCGCCTCAAAGCCGCCGAAGCCAAATATAATGAGCTGAACGCACGTCTTGCTGAGGTCGGTCAGAAAGGCCGAAGTATGGAGGCCCGGGTCAACGAACTGAAGGTATGTATTGGTTTCTCTTTTCCGAATTGCTATGAATCGATGAATATCCCTAGCGTCAAGAGTCCCAACTGCAAGCAGAGATTCGCAGAATAAAGACTAGGCGGGATAAACTGCAGGATGAAGCGAACGAAGCACTTCCCGTCGGCGTTCAGGCTCTTCAACAGGAGCTCGACGCGGCTAAGGAGGCACAAGCATACCTTCTAACGCAGTTCAGAGACGTCGCGGAGCGAATGGAGACCGAAAATCTCGCGATGCAGCCCCTTATCGAAGAGTACAACAGGATCAGGGCTCTAATCAGAGATTACAACGAGCGCAAAGCGGAGGTGACGGTGAGTCCTGGTGCATGATGTGTGGCTTGCAGCCCGATTAAAGCACGACCTAGGCTGCGATGCAGGCCGCTGTCGAGCAGCGGCTGATCGCTCAGAACGAGAAGAGCCATTACTCCAAGAAGCTTGAAGAGGAGCATGTGAAGGTCGCCGCAGCAGCTGAGGTTGTCGCGCAGGTGCAGGTAGAATTCGAGGTGTGTGACCCCTACTCTTCCCCGCGACGATCGCTGAGAGAGGCGCGTTCAGGAATGGACCCAGAGTGCTTTGCGATACTGCGAACGCATCGAGAGCCCTCGGCCGATAGCCGAGATCGAACGTTTGCTCGAGTCGGTGCAGCGAGCTCTCAAGGAGCGCGAGAAAGCGTAAGTTTCAATCTCACTTGTGATAATGTATGTACTGAGTGACATGCTATAGCCAGGGTGCTTCAGTCGAAGAGATGGCTATCGAAGTCAACAAGAAGAAGGCTGCTCTCGACAACGCAAAGCGCGAACTGCGGACGATGCTCCAACTGAACAAGGTATTGTTGTTGCTTGTAGCTGTAGTGGGTGACGTTCTAACCTAGGATTAGTCATTACGCAAGTCAATCCGCATCCGTCTCGCGAGGTGGCACGAATTCCGTCGACACATCGCGCTCCGTTGCAAGATCTACTTCTCTTACCACCTCTCGAACCGCGGATACTTTGGCAAGGTCCTGTTCGACCATGTCGCGGGTACGCTGCAGCTGAAGGTATTTCACATAGTGTGTTCACGCGAATCTTGCATACTAACTTCCAGTTCAGGTGCAAACCGATGATCAAGCTGGTACGCAAGGCGGAAACCGCGAGAAGGATCCGCGCTCGCTCAGCGGAGGCGAAAAGTCGTTCTCGACGATCTGTCTGCTGCTCTCGCTCTGGGAGTCAATTGGGTGCCCGATCCGCTGCCTGGGTAAGCGCGCTATACAGAACTTGCCGTGCATCTTAGCTAACTTTTCTTCTCAGACGAATTCGACGTGTTCATGGACGCAGTGAACAGGCGTATCAGTATGCGTATGATGGTGAGCCCGACCTTGCATTTCCACTGTCCGCTCTTGCTCATCGGCTTGCCCCATAGATCGACACTGCGAACGCTTCCGACCGCAAGCAGTACATCCTCATCACACCGCAGGACATGACCAACATCCAGATTGGCAAGACCGTCCGCGTGCATCGCATGTCCGATCCCGAGCGTGGACAAGGCCTGTTGTCGTTCCGCGGGCAGTAGAGCATCTTACATCAGACCGCTTTTTTAATTCTTGGTGTGCTCCAGTGTATTCTTCTACGTGTACCATCATTACTATACTTTCTCTCTAGTTGCTTTCTATGCAGGGTATTCGATGCAAAGTTTGTGCCGAAAAGTCGCTGCGTCTCGCTGTGGCAATGTCTGTCGGCAGGCGTGACTTATGTGGCTCCCCAAGTCATGATGTGAAAGTCGCCCGCAGGTGTGCGCTATTGACTTCGGTGAAGACAGACGAACCGGTTGCTCGCGGCGTCAGCAAGATGGTACCAAGGCGACCCACTCTCGACAGCGTCCAGAACGAGCGGGATGTCCTACAGGCGTATCAGCGAGATGCGCGTTGATGGCCCACCTGCAAGAATAGCCCGCTCGCTAATTCTGTCTTTTGGTAACGAGGGAAGGCGATGCAAATCCTAGAATCGTTTACCGACGTGAAATGCGGCTCCAGCACCTGTATATGTACGTCAGGGGCTCGCTACGCTCATCGTCTTATGCCTCACGTCTTGACTGCAGGTCGGCTCACATTCTCTGTGGCACCGAAATCAGAAACCCTGAAGAACATCCGCCTTGATCTGTGTATGAGCAAGACAGACTGGCGACAGGCTCTGCGTGCAAGCAGAGAGCGCGGTCGCCTCGTGGACGTCCCCAGGGATGCTGTCATCTTTAGCGTGCATTTCCTGGAACAAGGTCCAGGGACGCGAGACAAGGGTCAGATGTAATTACGTCTTGGCCCTCGTTGGCATTCTTTGACAATGTACCTTTCAAGCCTTTTGGTGAGCCTTTTTCGCCTGCTGCACATCCGCTCATTGCTCACCTGCTACAAGTAGCCAGTGTCGAAATAAAACATGTATGGTCCTGCTCGTCGGTGTCGTTCGGCCAGAGCCCGATGTATTCTAGGTTACGGTGCCCTCGTTGTCAACGACAGAGTAGAATTAGAGCCACTTGGATCAGGAAGAGAAGTTGCAAAACGGTCTGGCGAGATAGACGGTTGCGTTGCCGGCGGTCGCCTCTGATCTTGGGCGCATTGCAGCCCTAGACGCCCGTTGTTGTCTTCCGCCCTCGTCCTCCGCCCTCGTCGTCCCCTTCTCCCTCAAAGCCCGCCTTCGTTTTTCGAGGCATCCGTTCCCTACTTCTGTCGCTCCTTCCTTCATTCACTCTCTTTTTCTCTCTGGAATAGACGTATTTATTGTCTTCCTTCTCGGCTGATGTCCAACGGTCTGTACTCGACCCCGCCGATAGGCAGCAGGCCGCCTTTCGCTACCGACGACGACCACCTCTACGACGAAGCTGGGGAGCCCACTCGTCGTCTTAAGCAGCCTGCTCCTGCGGATCCCAACGCGAGGAGTTCCGCATACAATATGTACGTCGCGTCGCGAAACGCGGCGGCGCTAGGCTGACTGCCCACTTCGATAGGTACGACTCTTACTTGGACGAGCACAAGCGCGACTCTGGTGCGGGTGCTCTTGGAATGGGCATGATGAACGACATGGACGACGACGACGACGATCCTTTCGACGACCGTCATCGCTCGATGCAGCCCCCGCCCTCGCCCCGGCAGCAGCAGAAACCGATACCCCTCGCCGCGCCCAAACCTGGCTACGCGGCTCCCGTCTCTGCTCTGAGTATCAACCCGCCGAGCCCTGCAGCGTCGCCTGTAGGGCGTGCGGCATCACCCCAGATTCGCCCACTGATGCTTGTCAACAACATGAACAACCCCCAGTCCCCACGGATGCCTTCGCCGTAGGCATGGTCCCGCGACTCCACACCCGCTTCCTCCTACCATCACGCCCATTCAGCCTGTCTTTGCTCGTCCATCCAAGTCCTCAGATGAACGCGACGTCAAGTTCGCTACCCAGCCTATCCTGCGTGGTGAGAAGGAAGAGACCTTACTTCCAAAGCGCGGTGAAAAGGGCGACGACTTCTGGAGGCGTTTCAGCATGGTTGTCAAAGCCGAAAGCACTTTGCCAGCCGCGCAGAAGGAGAGGTGCGTGTGCTCCCCATCAATATTCCACGGGCGTCGCTGATTTGCCAAAAGCCCTTGGTTGCGGAAGACGCAGGATGGTACAACACGTCTCACGCGGTGGGTCTGGGTCATCGGTATCTTGCTCCTTGGCGTAAGTCATAATGCATCCACCTAAAATACGATCTAACAATGGTCGTAGTGTATTGCAGGCGGCATAGGTATTGGCATGTACATCAACAGCCAGAACACCGCCCACAACGCGCCGAAGGCCATTGGAGGCAGCGCCAACGAAAAGTTGCAATCGGATACCACGTCTGCAGCCCCGGTCGCTGGAGAGGCTACTCCGCTCACCATGTCTCGCCCACGCGCACAGTAGCACGCCGTGACGACACGCCACTACCGACGGACGTGCCGCTCTCGTTCATTCACATACCAGACAAGCCGTCGAGCTTCTCGGACAGCCACCTGGTGCGTGCGGTACCGCCGTCGCGGCATCGGCGCACGCACAGGAACCGCACGAATCTCGACTGAACAGCGCTAGCCTCGTCTCTTGTGCCGATCAACTAACCTACCCCACCCCTCGTGCGCGAGTTTAATGACACACTGACGTGGACGCCTCATCTACACTCCACCTCGTTCGCACCTATCCTCGTCACATACCCGACCTCCTGCCTGTGCTTCATCATAGTGGGATACTTTTTGCTTATTGCACATTCTGACCACTGTATACCATCTTACATTCAACGCCATGTGCATGGATACTCACATATCTTCGGACCCCCTCATTTGACGCTGTGTATACATACCTACACGCGCATTTCAGGATCGTATTTACTTGCGCCTGGATGCCATTTGCTGCGGCATTCTATACATACAACTTAGAGGAATCGGCGAGGGTCGTGGCAAATGAGCCAACCGTATGTGCCAAGTCCGCGCAGAGTGTCGCGATACTGAGCATTGAATATCGATAATCCATCATCGACCTACGACACGGCGAGCTCCACTGGTCCCAAGAAATAATTATGATGCGTGGACTGCAACAGAAGTGGGTGGGAATGCATGAGTCGTATTGCTACAGGACAACAAAGCATACATGCGAGAAATGATGCGATAGCAAGTGGTCATGAATGGGCAGAGTCAAAAGGAAATAGCGGTATAATAAGAGCTCTCCAGAGCTAATAGGATATGAAGCAAATGGGTGTAGGGTAGTGTCAAGAAATGGCGGGGGAACGACACTGAAAATTCATCGTAGGCGATCTGCCTTGGTTTCTACTGCAGGCGCCGCCGTAGCGGCCTTACCCTTGACCTTCCTCGCGTTCGCTGGCTTGGGCTTGGTGATGATCTCTCCGACGATAATCTCGTCATCCGAGTCTTCGGCCGCAGCTTCAGACGTCGCACCGGACTGGCGGCCTCGGCCTCCTTCCGCTTCTGCTCCTCACGCGCGGCGCGCTCCTTCTTCCAGATGTCGGACAGGCTCTCTGCGGTCGCCATGAGTTCGTTGCGGTAGTTGATTACGGCCTCGGCGTCCCAGTCCTGCTCGCGCTCCTTCGAAGAATAGTCTTTCGATTTCTTGTTCTGTGAGGATTCTGTCAGAACCTGACATGAAGTAGGTCGAACGCCTCAGACTTACGAGGATGATCTCCGTAGCGCGCTTTGGGTCCTTCATGAACGCTCGCACGAAGTGTATGAGGTAAACACCACAGTCGCAGAAGTTAGGTTGCGCGGGAACCTGATAGCTATGAGTAACCGATGACATGCGGGGAGAGACATACTTACCAGTGCGTGCTTCTTGCCAGGAGGTGTGGTGTTAGCAGCGTCGATGCCTTTCTTGTCCTTCGCCTCCAACTGAAGATACAGAGCCAAGTTATTGACTGCCGCTGGGTGCTTCGAGCCCAAGGAGTCGAAGGTGAATATCCACGTTCTGTATTTCATAAGCGATGCGCATTGAGGAGCGATGGGCGACTTACTTGTTAGGATTGGTATCAGGCGACTCCGGCTCTGCGACATCGTCCTTTTCGGCCTCGACGTCAACTTCGGCTTCTTGGCTCTCGAGCTCTGAAGGATGGGGAACCGCGGGTGACAATGCTCGTTCCTTCCCTTTCTTCGAAACGGTAGAGTAGAACCGTGTGACAGGAACAGCAGTGGAGGCGGAAGACGTGGCAGGTGGCTTGTCGACTTCCATGGGAGTATCGTCGATCTCAACAATATCAGGCTCGGAGCCATCAGACCTTGCGACTGTGACCGGTGGATCACCGTTCAACGATGGTTCCTGGAGTGTTGAAGCCTTTGTCGCCGCTGCAGAGTCAATCTCTACGACCTCCTGAGTCGACTCCCCGTCCAACTCCATAGGCGCGTCAGGATCAGACGGCGGGTACATCAACACTCCGAGGTCGTCTGCTGGTGCACTGGGCTCCGCTGCCGGCGAAATTGCGCAGTCGCCCAGCAGGACTTCGACACTGTTCTCGTCGGTCTCGTCTCCGGTGCGAGATCGTGCTGGAGTTGGGTCTCGTGTGCCGGTGGGTGCCTCGTCGGTGCCGGGCAGCACTACAGCCTCAGCGTCCTCTTCGCGCTTGCGCTTGCGTGTTAACACTGCAGGTCCGCCTTTAGGCGGCGTTGGAGGAGGCTGCTGCAGCACATATTCTGGATTACAGATTATCGCAAGGTACCAATGTAAACTATCCCTGGTTCAATATCGCAAGTAAATGTGAAGATTAACGACGAGCTTACTGTTCATTGATGGGCACGATGATGTACTTTTTCTGGAACAAGTCGAACTTCGAGGTCCATTTCCGTACACTCTGGTAACCTGCTTGTTTGCTGAGGGGATCGGTATCAGGCGACTCAGAGCTGCCCACGGAAGCTGCTTACTCTTTAACATTCAACTTCTTGTAGAAAAAGGAGTTGAACACATGCACTTGGTCCGCTAATTCGGGGTTTCCTCACGATAATCATTAAGCCATAACCTCATCATCCGGTCAGTCGTGTGTGGAGAACATGAAGTTTCGGAACTCACTTGAGCCCAAATTCTATGAGCGTATCATTAAGATATTGTCCTGGTTCTAGTCGCTTTAAATCGCCCCGCGTTATGTTGATCGCGCCAGCGCCGGTGGGAGGGTATACGAGCACTCTGCGAGTGACATTAGAGACGGTCATCGCCATAGACGTCAGGAAGGCGCTCACAGTTCGTCAGGGTCCAGTGCTGGAGAGTCACGCGAGCTCTCTCCCACTTCCCGTCGAGCATTGCTACGTAACGTCCGTGCGGGGACATCCTTGCCTCTGGAAGAAGGTCAGGTACCGTACAACATCCACATGCAGAGCACGTACCCCTGGGAACGATTGCCCACGTACTTCGCAAGTCGTAACTGGTCGTCATCCTTGTCTTCAGCCCTGGACGGCGGTCTCGATCGTGACGGCCCTGCACCATCATCATTCTCGGTCGCGGAGTCCTGCCCTTGACGTTGAAATCGTCATCCGAGCCGTAATCGCGAGGGTCCTCGAAGCACGAATTCTCCCAGGCTCCTAGTCCACTGTGAAAGGGCTCATATCAAGCGCGAAGGCAACAGCGGTCTAGTGCTACTCACGCGATGACTCGAGCCTTCATTTGTGAGACTAACCGGTCGTAGGGCTCTCCGTTCTGCCAGTTCGCGTGGTTCATCTTGAACCTGAAGCTTAGCGTCCCTCTCCGACCATGGGCACCTGATGATCTTGAACTCAGCTGAATACATCACAGTAGGTAGAGCCTCATACCATGCGTGAAAGGCTCCGATCTCAGCGACCTGTCCTTCCGGCTGGCCCCAGCTGTCTTGATGCTCATGACCACCGGTTTGTCAGGCCGCGGGTCTTTCGTACACTTGACCACTAGTCAGTATAGTATTCACATCGCAGAAACCGACCACAATGACCCATACCTCCACGGAGCCAGCTCCATCGCTGACGTTTATCGAGAACAAGGTATCTTGCTGACAGCGGTGGGCTTCACTTCAATCTTTTCGCCATCAAAGCTAAACCAGTATTCGCTATCGCCTTCCTCGTTCTTCTGAGTACCCCGCATCCAAGCCTCAAGGGGTAACACAATCGGCGGAGAGGACGAAGAAGCTTTTGCCGGCTGTCTGGGCTTGGCAGGAGCCTTGCCTTTACCTGGGCTAGTATTGGCCGCAGAAAACAGACCAGAAGACTGCGACAGCTTGTCTGCCTGAATATCGTCCCCGACGAACAAACGCACAACGTGAGCAGGGAGAAAGCAAGAGCTAGTCATATGCGCACCTGTGAAACACCTCCCTTTGATTTCATCCTGTTCTTTATCCCTGGTGGAGGGAGATTCGCCTGCGTTAGGAGGTCGATCATTGGGGGAGGCTTGGCCAAGTTGGGTACGGCAACACCAGAAGCCCTGCGTTCTTTTCCAACCTGTTGTATAACCTGCTTCGGATCGTTCTCTTGAGCGCTGTCGATGCGTTGAACTGCCTGTGCAACGATGCCCTTTCCATTCTGTTGCTGCAGCCTCGCCAGCTGCGTCTCTGAGGACGGCCTCGCTGTCTGAGTAAAGTAATGGCTTACTATAGGGCTCGTCTGCCGCGGCCGGGCAGGTGGTGTGCTTGGCCGCGGCGGAGGTGGGCTGCTCACTGCGCGCTCACTGGGGACTTTGGAGGGACCAGGCTCCGTCGGAGCATTGCTGACCTCCACAGGCTCGTCGTCATCAAGCTCGATAATCTCGGGTGAAGCTGCCCTTGGTAACCCATTCGCTTGCGCCCGCTGCTGCAGACGTCGTGTTGCATCTCCGTCCTGAGGCAATGAGCGCCTTGGTGGCTGCGGGAGATGCACGAAGGTAAGGGGATTCCGGACAGATGAGGACGATGTCGCCGAGCTTTGTCGTGAACGCGGTGGCTCCTCCGCAAACGAGTCGATAGGATCTGGGCTCGTTGTACGTGCTTTCCGTGCCACCGGTTCGCCCATGTCTTCTTCGTCGATGTCTATCACCGGCTGTTTCTGGAAAGCGTCCTTATTCTCTTAAACAGACGTGATTAGAAGTCGCCGGCGCATTCAAGACCTAGACTTCGTAACAAGTCCAGCAAGACTTACTTGGGGTGTAAGCAGAGGGGCCCGGAGCTGGAATCCGCCTTGTACCGCGCGTAGTCCCGAATCCCTGTTGGCCGAAGATGGTCTTCGAGGCGGTGACATTTCCGCTGGTGTGCTTTTTGCTGAGTGTATCTCCCATGCGGCCACCAGCAAACGGGTTCTGGCCCCGTGCAACCGGTTTCTGCTCGTCCATACAGACAACACCTGAATATCCAGAATGAGACGCGGACCGCCGACGTACGTACGTTGCTCGGTATACTGATAGGATTTGGCGTGTCGCTCTTCCATGGCCTGTGTATCAGAAGTCAACGGCGCAATTACCACACGGAATACTCTTGACGCACCGCTGCCCTGACTCCGACCCAGATGCTCGCGAGACCGACGCGTCTCTTCGGTTAAGAGGCATTGCTGACATTCCGTACGCCTGTTCGTGCAGTTGGCTCACAGCGATGTCTCGATGCATGAGACAAGACAGATAAACATGTGGCGGTATATATCGAGGCGAAGTGGTCTGGCCTGCGCTGAAGACGACGGCGGCAGGCGGGGAGACGGCGGGACGGCGGAGACGTCGCTCTCAAGCCAGGGACCTGCAATTACACGCGAAAGGCCGAGGCCCCGTGACCACTTGCCATTTCCGGCCGTGGCCCAGCCAGAGACGTGCTCAAGCACACCCACAGACCACCCACAGACCGAGCATCAGTGTCTAATTAGCAGGTTGACGCTACATAGTAGTACAGTGGCTACGAGAACGCCAAATCGACAGGTATCAGGTCCGTGGTACTAGAAAAGACTCAAGACTAAAAGACGAGAGAGCAACCAAAGCGTACTAGACACAGGGAGAATATCGCGAAAGATAAATGCAAGAGGATGCTACATTACATGTTGTTGCGTTCCTAGAAAGAGATCGCACATGGTCGTAACGTCGTGGACGTGATGGTCGTGTAGGTGATGCGAGAGACGTGAGTGGATATACGATGTATGCAGTAAACGCAAACGAGCGATGCGGAGGAGTTACGAGGCATGCGAGTGGGCGTCGGGGCATGAGGAGCATTAACATCCGTCGTATTTTGAGTTGCGCGGGAATGTGTAGCCAGCTTGGTCCCATGTGGTAAGATTAGGGTTGTTGTACGCGTTGGCGTGTCTAGAGGACAGAATCAGCACTGTGGCGCACACAAGGACGTGCGAAGATAGCCTACCGCGTGATGTAATCCTGAGTCGGGTGAGATGCAGGGTCGCATCCGACACCGTGTTTGACGTCTGAACGCTGGTAGACGCGGACGTAGTCAATGTACATCTTCACAGGGAACTGCAAATGCTTGAAGTCCTGCGCTTGGAAAGATGCTAGAAGACAATCAATAAGCGTGCGAAAGGGGCTTGTATGTAAAGAGGGGAAGCTTACGTGACATGCCCAAGTTGAAGATGATGTACTGCAAGGGGTACTATTAGCTCGATGCGCAAAGACCACTCTAGAATAGATTCTTACCATCGGCTCTTCTGGAATTAACCGCTGGCTAATTTGGGTAACAGGGTCGGGCCCAATTGTGCCTGCAGTAATCTTCCACGAGGGCTTGCCTTGGCTAAACCAAGTAATATACCCAGAATCGCGGTCGTTGGGATCCGACCACCACTCGTATCCGTACGTCGCATATCCGTTGTTGTTATAGTTGTCACTGCTGATGTCCGTCACCGCTGAGATAGCCTGTTGGTACTGGCCACCCTTGTAACTGTTGAAGTGCGTTATTGACGAGTCGAAGATAGTCGTCACGTCAGACGAGTTGTCGAACTCGTATTGATAGTTGTACGGGGCTGTCTGGTAACTCTGCGACACCTGGCCGACAAAGCGCGACACGTCAACCTGCGTCTCGAGGATATCAATCTCGGGTACGCCACGACCGACGGAAACGTCTGGCCCCGGGTGGTCGGACCCTGGGCATGTACACGCCGAGACACGCTGGCCGGGCAAGAAGCTAATCGGTCCACCATTGTTGCCGCCCGTCTGTGCGGCAACAGGGGTCCCGTCGTGGTTCGTCTGATTCGGGAAGGTGCCGACATCGCAAGCGTCGTAGCTATAGGGCCACATGCCTTCTGTTGTAGCACCATATCCCGCACGACCCTAAGCGCAAGTTAGTCTAGAGAAAACAGATGCCATAGCTGTTACGTACCAGGTTGCCCATTGTCCACGCACCCGGCCATAGACCTGGGGCTCGCGGCGTGCCAGGCATGCTCATGTTGACCTCGATGTAGCCTGTCGTGAAACAGAGCTTGTTCCACGACTGTACCATACCGCTGCGGAAGCTGAGGTTCGCTATCGGCATCTCGTCCATGGTGATCACCAGCTTGCCGTCCTCGGTCACGAGAGCTTGCGGATCGTACCATTCGATGTCGCCAGTCGGCCAGTAGTTGAGATTGACCGCTTCCCAGTACGGGTCGTCGCCTGGCCAGAACGTGCGACCGTCTCTGTTGAACTCGTCGCTGAAGACTAGGTTGTACGTCTTGCCGTCAGTGCCCACGCGGGTAAAGGCGTCAGAGGGAGTGTCGGCATCGATGAGAGTAGGCATGTTCGGAAGGTCAGGGACCTGACCGGTGCGATTGATTCCCCCAAGATTATAACCTGGGCCTACGGGTGCCTTCTCGCGTACGTATAGAATGATAGGGTATCCGGCGAAGAGCATGAGGAGTCCAGTAACAAGAATGAACAGTGCGGAGGCATTCATCCATCCGCGAGCGGAAAATGGCGAGCAGGACCTGTCCAGAGCTGCATCACGAACTGGATCGGGGTTGTGCAAGGCGTCGTCGAGGTCGGGGTCCTTCGTGTCCCAAAGGTACGGGCCAACAGTGTTGGTGGGCGCCGCAGCGGCAAGCATGGGAGCAGTACCCGCCTTTTCTCGGGTGGTCACGACCGAGATCTCGGACTGTGTCGCACTAGGGGCTGCGCTTGGTGCATGACCGTTGTTGCTGAAGCGCGAGCTCGAATACTGGTACTGGCTTGCGTAGACGTTCGGATGGTGCTATGGCTTGAGCGTTAGCATGCGCGGGGCCGACTGCGGACACAAAGTAGCACTCGCACCGAATACGGCCCGTACCCCCCGCCTATCTGTCCTGTAGCCACTCTATGCGTCGTTTCGTCGCTGTCGTCCCGTCGTGGCCGGTAGCTGCTCTGCGCTACCATGGGCTGCGGCATCGCCATGCTCTGGTTGGAGTACGAGCGGCTGCGCGAGCTCTGTCGGCTTGGACCAGCCGTGCGCGGGCTCTGCGGGACGACGTTGTACTGCTGGGAGGGCGGCGGGACTCGTCTAGTATAGTTGGACATGGTGGTGAGGTCGTAAGTGTGTCAGTCGCAGCGGAAACCAGTGTCAGCCTCAAAGTGGCTGTCGAAGCGCCACTTCTCTGGTAAGCGCAGCAGGGGCCGTGAACGTGGGAGTGTCTCGTGAGAGGGAGAGGAAAAGACAGGCAGGTCGTGCAGGAAAGCGAGCGAGAGCGAGGAAGCCGTAAGAGGGACGGTGGAACAGGCGAGAGGGAAGATGAACCTCAGCGGTAGTGGCGGTGCTGGCGCTCTCTAGTGCAACTTTGACCAGGACTATACCAGCCTCGTGTTAGCCACCTGCTCCGGGACTGCTCTGGACGACCTCCTCGGGGCGAACTGCGGAAAGACGGCGAACGAATGTGCAACGCGACATTTTTATACATCGTCGCTGACGTCGGGGGCTGCGCGCACGACCTGGCCGCCTGGCGGCATCTCGGGAGGTCTCAGAAGGACCCCGGAAGCTCCTCATAGTGCATGTCCGCCGGAACCCCAGATTTCGAGCCTCGGCGCGCTAGGATTTTGGCCCCTTCGCCGCGCTATCCGGACATGCCGTAGAATAAATATTCGATTTTCTCTTTATTTTCGCGTAATTTTTATGCGAGAGAGCTATGGCTGTACAGCGGTCTGACAGGTATCTATACATGCTTCTTTTTCTCGTACTGCTTTCGGACGACCGCTTGCACGTCAGGGCGGCCCAAAACTGTCCACATGTGAACAATCAGATATAGCGAATGAGCCCAATGAACATGAAACAGACTGCGTACCGAGTGAATGCCCAGTCCTTGAGTGCGAAGGAACGACCTCCCGCAGGTTCCATGGCAGACAGACCTAAGTTGTAGACACAACTTCCTTCTCGTCCACATGCGTTCATAGCGCCCCGACGCGGTTAGCTTCATGGCGGAACTGATTCTCGTCCTCTCCGGGCGCATGCTAGTCTAGATATCAGCATTGGTACAGCTAGGGGTATGAAAAAGTGGCGCACCTCCACGAAGACCTTGAGAGAGAGGTAAGTAACTGAACCCATGTTGCTGGGGCAGATGCCGCCCATAGCGTTGCTGCGCCGCGTGCCCTTGCCGGTGCCGTTCTTCTTGAATATGACGTTGATTTGGGCGACATACCGACCATGAGCATTTTGCATGATGAGCCATGAGCCCTGCTGTAGGGGGTTGAGAGCAGTTATGCCCCTGGTGGCAATAGCGGGCACTTTGAACGGTGAGAACTCGTTCGCTTGATCAGAGCGCACAAGACTTACCTTCATCTTCGATTTTTGGAGCCACGGCGAGGATAGCCTTCGCAAGACCCCATGTCCCCGCTCTCGAGTTGGACTTGTTAGCAGGGTCGGAGACGGCGGCGGCTTGTCTGCTACCGGCATTAGTTGACTCGGAGGGTGCGTCCGTTTCTGCTGCCTTTGCAACTTGCCAGCGCTCCTCACGAGTATACCCACCGCGCCGCTGACGCATCTGCGCCTGCAATGCGTCGTTCGTGCTCGCCTGAAACCTCGAACGGTGCTGTATCTCATTGGGCACCGGGGCTATCATGACGGTAAGCACAGATCTGTCAACCGCTGCCATCCATAAAGACGCACCCGCAGCGGCCTCTTGGTGCGCATTTCCTGCGCCCAGACTCGGACCAGTGTTGGCGAAAAGGCATGGGACACTCCGGAAGGGGAAATGTCATCAATTCCGCTCCACCTATGTGGGTCCGTCAAGAATCTGACGAGACTCACACTCGTGGGCTCTAGATATTTACTCTATAATGCTATTAACAGCTGAAAGACGGTAAAAGAGGTCAATAAGGGATAATTCTGAAGGGTTTTTATATATATATATTAAAAAAGGATAACACGCGGGTTAGAACCCGCATACTTTGGGACCCCTCGCCCATCACTTCAACCATTAGGCTACTGGTCTACACTTGCTATTCGGACTGTAATCTCATTGTCACGATGCGCTATCCCAGGACATGACTACCGCGCCAGGGGCCTTCGACGCGCTATATGCCGGACATGGTGGTCCGAAATTTCGGCCTCCCAGACGCGCTATCTGCGGACATGCACTGGCAGGAGCTTCCGGGGTCCTGTCTCAGAACGTCGCCGACGTTCGCTTAGATCGGGCTGAACGTCATCGCACGGGCTATACGGATGTTCCACCAGTTCGCGCCGCCGTCCTGGCACGCCGCAACGACGTCTAAGTATATCGCACGCTACCATCGTAGACAGCACGGTTCATCGTGACGGGTATGTTCTCATTTCCTACAGACGAGCTGCACTCCTATCTTTCCACATAGCAAACTGGACAAGTCAACATCATGTGTTCATTATCATTCACTGCGATCTTTCCGAAACCCAGTGTTGCGGTATGCAGAGGCTTGCCGAGAGCTTCAAGTGCTAATGCTCCCGGCAATGCATTCAGAAGAACATGTAGAGAGTCGAGCGATCAATTGACGACGGCAGTTGCACGTCTCAGCCGCAGGCTCTGGCTACGGAACGTAACTCGTATTGAGAACCTCTACGAACGACTGACGCTTGCAACACCCGGCCGCGGTTGGTAAGTACGGAGGGTTGTCTCCGGTCGAGTCCAGCGTCTTCGCGGACGGTATGCGGGGATCAGGATAACTCTATGCGGAGAGATATGAAGGGATACATGAGGCCTACACGTGTCGAAGACAGTAGGTTCATATAGTACTCCGCGTGAACCTGGATACTCACGGGTTCATCTCCACTAACACGGACGCTGCTAGGCGGCCCACACTCGGGACCATGTCCAACATCCAGCCTAGGGTGTGCAGGAAATGCAACACTTCGACGCACTCTGCGGAGAGGTTCCTGGTTACTTGCAAATATTGTAAACGCCACTGGCATCACTGTAGGTTCATCTCGTCTTTAGGATCACCAATTGCTGAGTCCGGATGGGCTCCCTTAGCATGCCTCGAGCCTGCAATGAGTGACGCGGAGCTGATCGCCTTGATGAAAAAATTCAAGCAGCTCCCGCATCCATCCTTGGAGTTGGAAGTGTGGTCCTGTCGGCGGTGCGAGCGACGGCAGCAATGTAAGGCGCGAACACTGATGTTTGGAAACAAACGCTCAGCGACGGGGTACAGCATCGCGAAGTGTGGCATTGAAAGGAGATGACGAAATTCAGATCGTAGAACCGCCGCCTGGCACTACACAGAGAAGTGCAACCGTACCCAAGGTGCCCACTACACGCGCAGGGAGATCTCCAGCCAGTAGTGCGGATGCGGACACGCCTGTTACAAGAGCGAGGGAACCTATAGAATTGGACGACGACGGCGACATCGTCATGCTATCCGATCCGCCTACGAGACAGCTGACTGCTTCAGCACAGCGCCCCACTATACACGATATCCGCGTGGTAGAAGACATACCTGACATTGTCGAGTTCGGCGATGAAAGCGGTGTACTCCCCTCAGCCGCACCTCGCACAGCCGCGACGACGTCAGCGCAGTCGCCGCACAACGTACGCACTGTAATGGAAACTGTGCAACCTTCTGCGACTGCCCCAGCAACAGCCGGCGCGAGCACAGCGTTCCAGGCTTACCAGTCACCTCTGGGACGGCGCATGCCTGCCGAGAGGCCTCCCGCACCACAGGTGCTTACCAGGAGCACGACGACCGCTTCGCCCAGTCGCGCGAGCACCACCGAGCCCGCCATCGCCGGTCTTCTCGACGCGCCCTTCGCGGACATGTTTATCGACATCGAGGCACAGGCCGCCCGTCTGCGGGCATCCCCGCCCGCGTCGGTACGCCTGCGTCCCATGCTCGCGCCCTCATCGGATATCGCCGCCCCATCGCCGTTGCCCGCAGGCAGCGCAGCGGACGAGGCCGAGGCGCTGTCCGTCGAAGTCAAGCTCGAGCGCCGGGACAGCACGGAGGACCTGCGGACGCCTACGCGCGGATCGACGGCTGCTGGACGGAAGCCCAGGGTGCCGCTGCTTCTGCACGTGGAGATGGAGCGCCTTGCAGATCAGGGAGGGGTGCGGGATGAGTGGGACGAGGCTCTAGATGCGCTGTCTCGGAAAGGGACAGATAAGCCTGGTGGCCCGAGGTAAGGCTGAGGAAGGCAAGCGGCAAACAAGTGAAGAAACTCGGACCAAAGGCCAAAGCAAAACGACGATACTTTACTGTTGGTATCTGCGTTGCAAAACCAGTGGTCGAGGAGTGAAACGGCAAGTATTCGAGTCCCTTAAGTTCCTGTAAAGTAGTTCGTTGGTGTCAAGTTGTAAGCGGAACTTCCGGTGAAATACTAGGAACGCCACGATGCTGATGGCGTTGATGGCGCTGATACGCCAACGAGACCTACCTGTAGGATATATTCGAACCATGGACAAGTGAACGTACTTCTTCCTGCACGCAGGTAGTCCAAGATCGGTACCCACAGAAGCAGACCAGCCGCCAAGAACAGCGGCACATGTGCTGGTAGAGCGGCTGCAGTGCACCCTCTGAGTTAGATACGTCGAATTACCATGTCGGAAATATACTGTTACTAGAGTACAAGAGTCCAGGGCATCCAGGGTAATGAGGGGTATATGGCGTCGTGTGTAGTAGCAAACGGCAGAATAAAATCGCGGAAACGATGTTGGTGTATCAGTCATAGATGGGCAGTGGCAACAACCTGCAACGGCACGGATCAGACACGCTCAGCGACCAGTCAATATAGGACGCACCTATCGGCATTGAACAAGAAGTTATTCGCGATATCCTCGCCTTCCAGGAATCGATTCGGGTACAACACTACAGAGCGTCTATTAGCATCTCGAATTCGAGGAGTACGCGTTTAGGAGCACTCGTACCCAGGTGTCCGCGAACTTCTTCAAGGAGACGCTCCATCTCCTCTCGCTCCGCCTGATCGAAAGGCTCCGGGCTGCGAGATGCCTTGCGTGTCCTCGTTCCCTTGTCCGCCTTGTCCTGATTCGACTTGTCCTGAGTCGGCGCATCGGCGCTAGTGGGGGTCGGCAGGGCCGTAGAGCCGTCAGCGTAATCTCTGCTCTTGGTCGTGCCAGACTCTTCATGTACAGTCGAGGACTCTGCTGTTGTCTGGCCAGGAACCAGAGGGTCTCCGTTTTCAGAGGGACGCGAGCGACCGGTTCGGGACCCGGTTGGTCGCGAGTCTGTCCGTGTCAACTTCGGTATTAGGACAGCAGAAAACCACTCACAGGTTTGTTCAGACGCTCGTGATGCACAATGAACTCCTTGTACTGCTTCCAGGTCGTGACCAGGTCGTCCGGAATGGCATGGAAAACCTTCCTGAATATCTCGGTCTAAACCAACATCAGCGTCACCCAAGATGCGAAACTCCGATCCTCCTCACATTATGCACTGCGCAGGCCAGCCACGTCTTCTTCCAAAACGCGTCGCAGATCGGGTCTTCGAAACCATGGGGGTCGACATGCGGGGTGGGTGTCGGCAGAGTCCACTGCTTTGAGCCGCCGAGTTTGGCGCTCAGGTTCTTGCGAATGGTCGAACGTGCCGCCGGAGCCTCCTTCTCCTCCTCGGTATCTGTGGTATCGACTCGAGTACCGGGGACTCTGTCGTCGCGTCTCGGGTCTGTGTTTGCCGGGCCCCGAGGAGTTCATTGCCAGCGTGAGCATCCGGCGGGAGGTCATGCAGGTCGAGCTGGAGGGCCCCGTTCGCATGACTGTTTTTGCGATGGTTCGCATCTCCGTTCTGCGCCTTTGTATCTCGGTTTCGCTGTTCAGCTCTTGCGAAGGCCGTGCATGCAGAGTTTGCTCGGACGACGAACCCTGGACCTCTTGCCTATTTTGCTCGATGATCAGTTTCTCCTCGAGAGTGGGCACCACCGAGCTCGTGAACCCGTGTTCCTTCTCGCCTTTCCGCGTGAAGGTCTGCCGTTCCTCCTCGAGAACCTTGTCTGACGCAGTGGCATCAAGACCCTGAGTCTTGAGTCCGATCTTGCGCAGGAGCATCGCAGTATCCTTGGCCTCAACGTCACCAGTCCCATGTACGGCTGTCTCCAATGAGCACGCCTCTCTTGGAGGTCGGGTTGGAAGGGCCTACCTTGTTCAAACGCATCGACCGTATCGCGCAGCGCAGTCTCCGTGGCGTTCCTGCGTTGACCTTTGCTAATGTGCGTGACACCGTGCTCCTTGCCGAACTCCTGCTCGACGTCCGGATCCCACTCTTCGATCTCATGGGTGCCTTGACTGGTGTCGCCGCCATCAAATCCTCCTCGTACATCGCATCGACGTCTACGCCCAGGTGCTCGCGCATCAGTCGGACGCGGAGGGTGTGCGCAAAGCGGCCGACTTTGAATGGCTTGCCAGCCATTGTGCTAATCAAGAGGTAAGCGAAAAAGCTGCAGCCAAACAAACCAAAACTTACCAGTCGATCATGTCTGTGTCCCTGACAACTGCAGCAACCTCTGAGTCACGGTCTCCTCTCATGGAACGTTCGTTGATGTTGGCACTACCAATGATAGCAAGCCGGTCATCAACGATCATAACCTAGCTAGCGTCAGCATATGGTCCAAGATAGTCTACCGTACGCACCTTGCCATGAATGTAGACTTGCTCCGTGGTAAGTACGTCGCCCCGAAGCTTGCCCCAATTGCGTAGAGAGAAGAAAGTGATGTAGTCATCAGGCTGATGGAGAAGCAACACATTAGCCACGGTATTTGGGAAGCGAGTTCTCATGCTTACGTCGATGCCTTCTTTCCTCAGCCGGGAGAAGATAGAATTGGGCCCCCTGCATATCGTGCGGTTCTGGCACTCCAGGATGATCCGAATCTACGAGGCGTCAGTACCTGATCACTCGATGTAGAGAAAGACTCACAGCGCTTGCATCGCTATGGTCGACGGGGAAGGTGAACCCGGGCAGGAGGGGTATGACTATGCACACTTTGAAGGGGGTGTTCTCCCTGTGCGCACGAATAATCCTATGCACAAGAGCATCTCCGATCTTGTTCTCGATTTTGACCTCGTTGACGACGGTTCTGCGCGAATCAGCACTCATTCACAGGTCATCCGAGCACCGACGTACGAGGTGATGAAGAACTGGTTCTCAATGTAGATGAAGTGTTCGGACATCTGAATGGCTACGGCGAGATGAGCGGCACATCAGAGGAAAAGCAGACAGGTCAAACCTTTGAGATACGCATTCTGAATAGACAGCTCAATCCTGTCGGGTGTGCCAAGCGACCAGACTCCGGCAGAGCGGCAGATCTGCAATTCACACGTCCCACTCAAGCCAAGATTGTTGAGTTCCCCTGGCCTGAACTCTGGTGGCGGAAGGAGAGACGGCATAGGACGTGTGTGGTTCTGGACACCGTGTGTTAGCCGAACCTATGACGTATCGCGGCGCCGATGCTCACCTTGATACGAAGCAGATAATTCCAGCTGCACTAAAATGTCAGAGACCAAGCGAGCTGTGTGCAAGGTGAGACTGCGTACCGTTGCACAAAGTGGCGAGCCAAATCCCTCGCAGGCTGTCCGACAATTTGCATTGACACGTCGTGCCTACCAAAGACATGAAGTTCGCGAACCGAGACCTCAACAAGCCACTCACCAAGGCATCCGCGGGACTTTCGACCGATCATACATATCCTCGAAGGGCTTGTTCAACGTATGGAAATCCGTGACCCTGGGATTGCTATAGTCCTTGCCTGAGGACAACATTCAGCCAAGCGTCAGACAACTACACATGCTGACACCGTACCTGGCCAGATGGCGTCTGCAGGGTCACCGGACTCGGGGTCATCAACGAGCACATGCTGTGGCGTATCCCATCTAGCAATCCTTAGCCATGAAAGCTTTCTCTATGACAGAAGCCTCCATCCTTACCGTCCGAAGCAGGCATCGATGCCGCCCATGAACGCAATCGTCTGGTCAATGACACACAGCTTCTCGTGCTACCGGAGGAAGGGTACGTCAGCTTCGAGGCGTCTGGGTGATGACGTAGAACGGCCGCTCACATGCGCCCAGTAGAACGTGCCCGTCTGGAAATGCGAAGGAGACCGCTGGACCATGATGTTCGGATGCAGCGAACTGAGCTTCTGCTTCGCGTAACTGAGAAGTGTCAATAACTGAGGATTTCATAGACAGCAGTCGACTCACTTGCTATCTGTAGGAGTCGTCCGGCTGGATACCTCTAGGCTATTTCGAGACGCGTGTTTAGGTGTCCGACCGGCAGCATTGGTCGTAGACGTACTATAGGATCACGTATATCTTGACGCCTTCCTTCGCCTTGCGCTCCAAGAGATTATCCAGCCTATACTTCTCCATATTAGGTCGACGCAGTTGCAGCTCTGGGAGAGGCAAAGATTAGGACCAATTCTGATGTGAGCTCAGCGGCTCATACCTGGTGATAGCCACCAATCATGAATATAGATGGACTCTTTGGCTAGGAGAATTGCTCGAGAGAGATTCCAGAAGTAGTCGCGCTGCAAAGGATCATCAAGGTTGTGTAGTAAAGGCCAACCGATCGCACTTACACCGTCCACAAGCCACTGGGCCGCTACGTTCAATCGAATCGGCGCGAAGCTATCGAAGCGGTTCTTGCCCGTGTAGTGCGATTCTCGTGCAACACGCTCCAGCGCCGCAATCCACTGCAGCATTTGCCGCTACACATTGACGTCAGCACAAGCCACTGCACGAACATGACAACTCCCGCACCTCATTGCGCGCAAAGAGCTTCAGCCGCATCTGCGAGTTCTCGATGTAGAACGTGTGCTTCGAGACGTCGCCGTGCTGCTTCTTCCGGTCCTTGGCCGCGCTCGGGTTCTTCTCGTTGTGCTCGTCGGGCCCGAGCAGTGGGTTCGTATTCGTCGACGGGTCCAGGATCGGCGTGATCTGCCGCGCGAGCTGCCGCCCCTCGTTCTCGTCGTCGGACCCGTCCGGCGACATCGGCGACGCCTGCCGCTCGCCGCGCACCGACGTCGGCTTCGGCGGGCGCAGGCTGCTCCCGCCCGACCCCGTGCGCTTGTGCCCGACGTGCAGGATCTTGGAGAGTGCCGACCGGATGGACCTGCCAGACACGCTCGCCGTCTCGTGTTTCTCAGACTTGTCGCCCTTCTCGTCGTCGAGGGCGATCTCGGGGTGGGTGAGGAGGTTGAGGCCCTGCCGGTAATAACGCTTCGGACGTTCGATCTTAAAGTCGGAATCGATCATGAAGACGTCGTGCACGGCTAACTGTGAACGGCAGCTCATGAGGAACGTGTCTCTCAGGTGAAAATCTGAGAAATATAGCTACCTCTCCCATCTCTTCAACTACCATAAGATAGCTCTCGCGGACAGCACACCATCTCTGCTTCTTCTTGTCCTTCCAGCTTGTGCTGCGCTTCCCAAATGGCCCCTTGTTGGTGACAGCCTCGATCCGCAGGAACCCAGCCTTGTACTGAGCCCCGGACTGGGCGAGGGCGATTGAAAGAGCGCTTATCTCCAGGAACGCGGCGAGACGATTCGAAGAGGGGTGAAACATCTGGAGGTAAAGCCATAAAACACAACACCTCGCACGTGAAGCAATTCAGGACGCACCACGGCACGCATAAGGCCGATGAGATAGTTCTCTAACGCCTCTCTCTGCATGCGAGCAAAGTCTGCACGCGTAAGATCCCGACCTCGCTCCTTCAGGAAGTTAAAGTACGGAAGCCCTGCAGCCCGAAAAGCTGTCAGCATCGCAAGAGCTGCAAGGCGCAAATATGACCATACCTGCTCGCGGAAAGTCCGGCAAAGTCTCGACATTGCGGTTGTACGCGTTCGAGAGCGTGTAGTGCGTATGGAGCGACAGGAACTCGCGGAGCTGGCGGTACACGACCCAGCGCGCGGCGCCGTTCGCGTACTCGCACTCGATGCGGAAGACGGCCTTGTGTCCGTGGAGCGGGTGCAGGCTGTCGCTGATGCGTATGCGGAGGCGCTGGAAGAGGATGGGCACGCGTCGGTGGCCCTTCTCGTCGCGCTCAAAGTGCAGGCGGAGCAGCAGCGCCGAGAGCCCGCCCGCGATGAGCTCGTCCGTGATGTTCACGCTCTGCGGCACGACCGCGCTCGACTCCCGCGCCTGCTCGCCCTGCTCGCGCCCCTGCGCCGCGATGTACGGCAGGAACGAGCGCAGCCTGTTCCACTTGAGCGCGGTGTTCGGCTTCCCGTCCTGCTTGAAGTGCGGCAGCGACCGGCTCCGCCCGCCTCGCCCAGCCGCGGCGACGTCGCGCCCGTCGCGGGCGACGACGCGAGGCTCTGGCCGCGCGCGTGGCGGGCCTCTAAGCTGCTTGAGATCTCTGCAGTCGGCGACGTGGGGCTGGACGGGCCGGGGCTGGTGGTCTCCTCGCCCTGGTGACGGGAGTCTCTGCGCGGGTCGGGGAAGGGCGAGTGCGTCTCTTTGGGCGAGTCGGAGATCCACTTGCTGGGATGGAAGACATCGTGGAAGTAGCTGAAGCTCTCTCGCCGCCTGTTCCGCCGCTCCGCCAGCTCGCGCTCCTTCTCGCGCTGCTCCGGGTCCGAATACTCGAGCGCGCCGCGGAAGGGCGTGCTCGCCGGCGCAAAGTCGTGCACCTGGTCAAAGTCCTCCCACTCCTCGCTCGTCGGCGTCGGCAGCCGAATGTTCGGCGGCCGCCCGTCGTGCTCGTCGCTCGAGTTCTCGCGGGACGTCGGGTGCGAGCCGGCGATGGAGTAGTTGAACGAGATGGACCGCGGCGGGCCTGTGCGGGCAGAGGGGCCGTTCACCGACCAGCGGCGGCTCTGCGAGCTCTGCCGCGGGCTGTAGGACCACGAGACCTGCGATGTCGAGGGCTCGGCCTGATTGTGCTGGTTGTCTGTGAGCTCGCTCGTGCGGGCGAGCGGGGGAGTCTGCGGATGCTCGTCACCCTGTTCGGCAGGCGTTGGGTTGTTCTCTTTGAGGATGGCCTTGACAGTCTCATGAATGCCGTGCGGAGGTCTGGCGACGGACGCCATGATTATGGGGGGTGTAAGGAGCGAATGGGTATTATGGTCGTTTGAGTAAGGTTATAAGTGCGGCGTCGCGGCGTCCACTGCCGAGCGAAACCTAGCGCGCTTCATATATTCAACGCGACGTCATAGCAGCTACGGATGCTCTAAAGAACGCTGACAATCTACCGACTGAGCACTCGAACTACAATATTCATTCGACTCCAATACTTGTCGTTACAACTATGCGAGCAGTGTTGTATACACGCTGCTGCACACACACCTCGCCTAGCCTGGCGTACGTTGACAACCATGCCGCCATCACGCCAAGACCGGCACAGTGGAGAGTCGACCTCACACACAACCTCGGATACAATCTTGGAATGTGTCAGGACACGGTGAGTAAACCTTGATGTATTTAGTTCCAGGACACTTTTACAGGCAAAGCATCGAGCGAGCCCTTTTGACGACACCCATAGCCAGAGCACACTTCCAACAGCAGACAGCTCTACCAATTCGCGGGCGGGCAGAACGTGACCTGGTAGTTCGCGTTGAGCGCAGAGTTGCACGTCCAGAGGGCGGTGCCGCTGCTCTCGTCTGCAGTCTTTGTCAGCAGAATTTCCCAAAACACACGCTTAAGGAGACTCACCGTAGGCGTAGGCGTACGCGTTCGGGCAGTTGCTCTCTGTGGACCACATGCATCAGGATCAAGGGCAGCACAGCGGGCCCTGCGAGCACTTACTGAAGTACGAGTAGTACGCCACGCCGGAGGACGGGCACGTCGCGGGCGTGTTGTGCGAGCCGCTGCAGCAGTTCGCCGAGTTCGCTAGCGGACGGTCGTCAGCGCCAGGCCGTGTCTAGGCGGAAGGGAGCACTCACAGGGGTTGCCGTCGAGGTTCGCGACGCACGCGCTCTTGCAGCCGACGGGGAAGCCCGTCGAGTCGAACGGGCCCTTCAGCGGCGCGGGGCCTGTCCGCACGTCCGGTGGTGAGCACGCGTCAAGCAGGGGAGACTTGGGCGAGGGCACGTACAGTTCGGGCCGAGGTCCACGGGGCAGCTCGCAACGCCGCATCCCTTGTCGTTGTCGATACGCATCGGCAGGTTGTAGCCGTCGACGAGCGAGACTGCGCTCAGGGTCAGCCGGGGGCCAACCTCGTCGTGGTCAGGGCGGACGCACCATCGTAGTAGTCCAAGTTCCCGTCGCCCTGGAGCGTGAACTCCGCCACAGTCGCGGGCGGGACGCCCTGGTAGCGCTCCGGGTCAGTGCCTGCATGCTCGCGGAGGAGGCGCTGCACTTACGGTGCCGGTGTGCGGGTCGCACTGCAGGCCGCCGTTGCACCCGCCGTCAGCGCACTGTGTAGCGGGGTTCGGGTTGCTGAAGTCGCAGTTGCGGCGGGCCTGCGCAAGGATTGTCAGCCCAGCATTCGGTGGGACTCCCATATCAGCGTACCCAGATGCGTCCGGCCTTCCAGTTGTCGGGGACTGAGAAGCTGACGGTGGAGTAGGCGGGGGCCTCCCATCTAAATGGGTCGAGTCAGAGCATAGCAGAGTCAGACGCAAGCGGTAAACGCACCCCGTAACGTGGTTGGGCACGGCACTGCCGACGTTCAGGTCCGTAAAGATCTGTAGTCAACGGTCAGGGCCCCATCCCATGCAGCAAACGACGGGGTTGCCTCACAGCTGGCCTGAAATCGAGCATTAGGGAGAGACTATTGACTCTCGAGACGCATATACTCACCAAATAGTGAACGGGCAACCATTGTAGACGGTAAATGTGCGTCCGCTGACCAGGGAAGCGAGGGAGACGAGAGGAGCGAGATGGGCGAACTTCATGTTGGGCTTGAACAGACAGGAGGAGGCAGAGATCCTGGCCAACTGTCCTGCGCTGCTGGGGCTTTTATGGCAGAAACCCAGAGATCTTCGGACAGCAGAAATAAGAAAAGATAAATGCGAGCATTTGGGCATCCTCAAAGGACAGCGGCCGAGATCACGTCGAACAATGTCGCCCGATGGTGTCGCCGCATGGATGCGAGCGTCGGTGCCCTGGTGATAGCACATGGGTTTGCCAAGACTCATGCGATGCTTATTCTCCTGCGAGGCGAGGAACAGAGTAAGTCAATGGATATCGATAGAACAGGGCGGTGCGCATCTGCGGACAGCGTGATGCGCTTCCTGCAATGCATCATCCGTGAGCTCAGGTGACAGCTCGCCACGCCGAGCTAAGGTCTACGTCGTTCGGTAGCATATGGCTGCTTCACGGAGTGCAACTGAGCATCTCAGCTATCACACAGAGAGCTGAGCCGTGTGACCATGCGATGGAAGCCTAGCGCATACGCGATATGCTCTGGCCTGCGTTCGCTCGCCGGGTCGTACGCAGAATACGCTGGAGACGGCCGTGCGTGCTGCAGGATTGTTCTCTGCAGATTGCCGAGCAGGGCCAGCGCAGGCATCACCCGGATCATCCGCGACACGCCGCGGTTGGATGGTCACCGGATGTCGGGAAGACCGCAGCGGGCTGTGTTTGGCAGCAATGCGTGGACGGAGTAAGTCGAAGTTTGCGAGAAGGCATCTCCGGTTGCCAGCGACTCGGCGAACAGCATGTGAACGATGCCTTTGTGGCGTCGGCTGATGCGGTCCGCGTTACGTAAGGCTGCTCCGGCGAGCAGAGTACCTGAGTGCTGTCATACGCACCTGTCGTCACGCTCTGGTTGACATCGGCGCAGTCCTTGATACGTCCGACGGTTCCGCACTCAGATAAATCGGCACCATGATCTGGGACCCAGGTCCTCATGATGTGGCCACAAAGCCAACTCTCGTTTCCTGAGAAATGAAATTGAGAGAAATCTCTGGAAGACCAGGGTATATCACAGGTAGTCTATTAAGCATCACTGCATCCGAATTTGTCAGAATACAGGAACCCGGGAGACAGAGGGTCTCGCTGGGCCATGTTCCGAGCGTCCCCAGTGACTTGTCGCTTTGGCGAGTTTCGTAGCGATAAATTGTCTCGAAAATACAGGTAAGTACATATTAACAGTGATGAAGAACTCACAATTGAATACGCTCAAACACTCCTTTTAGATGGTCCTCTGACAATCCATCTTCAGCCTCACGTGCGATGACTTCCACTCAGAAAGACTGCAACAGCAGATGAAATGAGCCGCAGATACTACAAACAGCCTAACAAGACGACCTACGATGTCATGTTTGGCGTTCACATCCGCGAAGAGCATCGTCATGCGCATGTGCGGATGTCAGACATGGTCGCAGTCTCGCTGCTAGTAGGTGAGGCGAAAACGCACTTCGAGAGATGTATTCCGGATTGCAGTGCTTCCCCAAGAGCCCTACCTCGATTGAGGCAGCGGTGAGAGTCCGGTATAGGCTATCAGCCCTCGGTCTGAGTCGAAGCACTGCCAGTCAAGGACACATGCAAGTCGGCTGCAGAGTGGTGAACAGCGGTAACGACCCTGTCAAGTACACGCCGCAGTTCCTTTTGCAGGTGTGGCCGGGATACCAACGACGTCCTTAGTCATTGTCCAGCTGGCCTGACCCAGGATCAGAGATGGATGAGGAGATGGCCTGTCTCGAGGTTCTGCTCCGAATCCCGCCAGGTGGTGCCGACGGCTCGATACATCGCCCAGGACACAGAGACGCGCCGCCATCCGCAGCCGTCATGCGATGTCGAGAGACCATCTTGTTAATGAACGGTCCTGGGCACCCGACGAGGCCGAGGTCTAGGACGAAAGCTTGATCATCCTGGAGGCTAACCGAATATCGAACTTCCGCGAAAGGGATCTTGCAGAGACAGCGAGGGGGTCGAGACGCATTTACGGACTCCTGACGCAAATGCCAGCCGTCTGAGCTTCATGTTTCCCGTGGCAGAATCTGGAGGGACGGTCATCTTGTGGTGCTAGTGAACGACCGAACAGACTCACCTGGGGAGTCGCTCCAGAATGCACGGGACATTAAAAGAGCGGACAGGAGCGAGTCTGCAGCGCAGCAAGGTCACCTTGGCAGGGGATTGGCGGGGGTGGCGCTGGTGTCGTCCACTCCTGCAGAGGCCCGCAGGCGGTAGTCTGCGATAGCAGCGGAGACCAGCGTTGAATTGAGCGCGAGTGGTGCCTCCCGAAGGGTCAGGGGCGGGGTTGTAGACACTACAGACGGCTCGCTCATGTACACACTGCATTGGAGAACCTGCAGTCGGCGGATGGAGTCCTAGAGGGGCGCAGAGGGGGTGCCAAGTGCGTAGGGCGGGCATCTCGAACCGCAGTGCGGGGCAGTCCGGGCGTCATTTGCGGGGATGGACAGGCTCGATGCGGCAGGCGGCCAAGGACCCACGCCGGAAGGTTCACGAGGACAGCTTTGCGATATGCAATGGGACCCAGTGGAGGGAGCAGAGGCGAAGCGGGTAGAGGACAGCGTCCTGCGCGAGCAGCAGGGTAGCGCTCAAGGGCCTCTGCAGGCGCTGCACTCCGGGACGCGACAGCCTTTTGCCCACCGTCGCCCATCGCCAGACATGTACCTCGAGTCTTGGCAAGACGCTCCCTCGGCGGATGGCACCAGACTCGACTGGCGGTTCTCGCTGCATTTTGGGTTCCCCTTCCCGAAACTTGGCCTCCTCCTCGAGCCTGAGACACGCCGATGAACTGGAGCAGCAAACCACCCCTCTACTGCACGCGAGCTGCAGACCTCATTCGCGGCCTTGTCATGTAAGTCTATTCAGCACGCTGGTTCTACGAGCACGTCGGAATACCTATTGATTACAGAGCCCCACGCCCAAAAAGAAACGGAGCCGCAGACGATCGGATATCGCCATGGACGGAAGACAGCCCTCTGCTGCAGCAAGTCAGCCAGGCCAAAGCCGTGGCACTTGGAGCGACTCACGACACGGAGAGATATCAGCCACGAACGACGACAAGGACGCCTCGCGAGTGCACGGTGGGAAGAGCGGCCTGGATAGCAGCGCGTGCGACTGCGGTCTCCAGGGGCCCGCAGTAGCGCACCTCGACGGTCCTCAGGCCCCTCTTCGACACTCTATCGAGGCTCGCATCGAGCGGCGCCATGTTGGGGAGCCTCTCGAGCGCGGCGGCGTCGCTGGCGAAGGTGAGCGCGATCGTCTCGAGGTGGGGCGAGTTCAGCTCGTCGATGAACCCCGTCGCAGCCTCTGACAGCACGTCGCCGTCGACAATCGCAAACGAGCGGAGCCTCTGGCAGTGCGCGACGCTGACATTGCGCTTCATCGCTGGCGGAGCACGGGCGTCTGTCAGCAGAGGGGCGGGCAACACGAGCGGCGCGGGAACAACGCACTGGCTTTCTCGAGCGGGAGCCCGAGGAAGACCTGGAGCTCGAGCTCGAGGTGCTCGAGCTGCGCGCCGACGGCCTGGATGAAGCGGCCGACGCCGGGCGAGTCGTACGAGCGCACGGTCACGCGGAGCGTGCGCAGGCTCTGCGCGGTCTCCGTCGTCATGAGCCACGGCAGGATGCCACCCGTGCTGTCGAGGTACGTTGGCGCGAGGCGGATCTCGAGCACCTCGAGGCGCGGGCTGCGCGCGAACGGCCCGCCGTCGCGCGGGTCCCCGCCGATCGCGAGCCAGGAGACGAGCCGCACGCGCCGCAGCGCGGGCAGCGCCGCGAGCACGCCGTGCAGGAACGGCGCATCCGCGAAGCAGTTGCGCACCACGAGGCTCTCGACGGAGGCGAAGCCCGCGAGCGCGGCGAGGAACGGCGCGGCGAGCTGTGCGTTCGCCTGGTGAACCTCGACAAGCTCGATGGTGTGCACGCGCGTGAGCAGGGGCGCGAGCATGCCCGGGACGTCGGAGACCCAGGCCGCTGGGGAGAGGAAGTCCTCAGGGGCTGGGCGCACGACGAGGACGCGGACGTGGTGGAGGGTGTCGCGATTGGCTTGTAGTGTCTCTACCAGCCTCTCGAGACACCTTTGCGATGTCAGGACGACCTTGCGAAAGATGTACGGCCGGCTGATGTCCATCCACAGACGGCATACGAGCGACATGGCCTTCAGCGTACCCTCATCTGCGCTATCGTAGAGGTGGGTCGCCACCTGTTCCACCAGTTCTGGGATGAATGGAGGGTCTTCCATAGTCCGCTGTCCGCTTAGCTATCCGGGGCAATCGTGGTCGACGGCGATGGGCTTGGTGAGGGCAGGGAATAAGGCAGAGCGTTAGGTGACCTGATTCGGCAGATGTGGGCTATCGAAGAGGCGCGGCCGCGCGATAGGCAGCTGAGAGGGGCGTCGGGGAGCCGTGTGCTACAACTGGAGGAATAGACGGTAGGTCTATTACCACCTCTGGCTCGAATATACGCGCTGACGGAGCATCAGGGCCTCTGAAGGCTTTTCTTCATATGCGGTGCTCGTATGCATTTGCGTTCCAGTCGGCAGGCGGGGGAGCATAATGTCGGCCTGCATCGGCGGCCTGTCGTCCTGCCGCAGGATTTCTGGGGGCTTTTTCTGTACGGTCTGAGGGCCCAAAGAGCCTCCGGGTGGTCGAGCGAGGGGCAGAGGAGACGGTGCCGGTGCGAGGAAAGATGAGGCAGGACAAGACAACGCGGCGCCAGGCAGGAGCGGGATATTCCGACCAACCGAATCTGTGCAGGCCAACTATCATCACCCCCGACACGCAACACAAGAGCCCCCACCTCCCGCTCACTCCCAGCTCTTTTCTTGCGTCCACAGCGGCTGCCACTGTCTTCACACTCTCGTCTCTGTCTCTCCACTCGGCACAATTTGAAGACACACCACCCGCCCAGCGCGGCTCCAGTGCGTTGCCCAGCAGGCGGCAGGCGACCGGGAGCCCGCGTCCTGGGGATCGCGCGTGTCGAGGCGGTCTAGCGGGGCACGACACAGCAGCATCGTGACGCCGTGCGTGCACTGCCGCCAGCAACGTTGGCCCGGGCCAAGACGCACGCGCAGGCAACCGCCGCCGCCCGGTGCATCGCCGGCCCATCGTCCAACCGCGCCGCACCACGATCGTCCGCCGTGACCTGCTGGCACCCGCCGCGCGCCCGCCGGCACGCACGCTTTCGCCCCCCTCGCGCCAGGGCCGCCGGCAGTCGCCCGACCCAGCGGCGCTGGGCAGCGTAACCAGGCACACCATCCGGCACCGACTCAAGACTAGGCAGCCCTGTTGGCCCCCGGGCTACGGTACATTCCCCGTCTGCATGCATATACGCCATTGGCTGGTCAATAAGTCGGATAGACGAAAAAAAAGGCTTCGAATGCAGCTCAATCGCGGCTGATGTGAATCGGGACTGGGTTGGGCGCAGCGCCGCACTGGGTTGACGATCGTACGTGGTAGCATCATCAAGCCTCTCCATTCCGTAGTCGTCGCTCGCAGCCGTCGTGAATGTCAACTGCTTTTTCAAATCTATTGCCCCGCAAGTAGCTGCCCCTGCTGTCGCCGAACCAAGTAGTCTGCCAAGATAGCGCCCGTGTTTTACAATCGACCTAGATACGACTACTTGGGTGCGCGACAGGCAAGATGTGCTTTGCAAACGCCGTCACTACTCAGCTACGGCGTGCCCGACGTGGCAGCGGCGCCCCCGTCTTGCGCTGGCACGAGCCGCTCGACGCAACGACCGGCGTCTAGAGCGGGTTTCACCTGAGGCGCATAATTAGTAGTAGAGCGAGCGAGCCACGGGCAATCGCCGCGAAATCTCGCGAGGAGCAGCACACTGGGCCTGCGAAGCCACTGACGCAGTATGCTGGCGGGCGTCCGCGCGCGGGGCGGGGGTCCACTGGTGACTTGGCGTCCGGCGGGGACCGTCTGCACGGCGATGGGGGCCTGCAGGGCAGGTTGGCGGCGCTGACAGGCCGTCGGTAGAGCACTCACCGTCGAGCCTCACGCACGCTCCACGCGTGCACCCTGCCACGCCCTCGTCCAACGCTGCGTGCGTTGCGACGCATGTACACGGTCCACAGGCCAGGGCGTAAGGGCGGCGTTCGAGGTAGGAGGGCGTGGAGCCGGCTAGAGGTCACGGCGGGCTGGCGAGGGCATGCCCTACGACGACACCGCTGCTGTGTGGAGCCTGCACGCAGGCGGTGGAGAGGCGCGGCCGGCAGAGGGGACGGGGCGGCGTTGTTGGGCTACGAGCGCCAGCGCCGGGAAGGAGAGGGCTGCAGGAGGCACGGCAGGGCATAGCAGGGTCAGCTCGTGCCCGCCTTGCATGACGGCGGGTGTCCGTCGAGAGTGCAGGGGTGAGAGAGGCTGCAGCACGACCCTTGCACGTGCTGGCGGCGCGCGGGACGACCAGGCCAGCAGGCGGGGGCGGCGGGGACGTCGAGTGGGAGCAGCAGCATCGCCAGCACGGCTGGCGGACACGCAGAGGGCTCCGGGGAGGGTGCTGGGGAGGCCAGCGGGGCGCGTTGCAGCGAGCGAATATACTCTCGCGCGGGCGCGACGGAGTTAGCGCCGACGTCAGCGCTGACGCAGCGACGCGTCTGGCCCGCCGGCAGCGACCGCACGCGCGAGTTCGAGCCTCCGCGGCGGATCCAATTATTACATAAAGTCTCAAGGGAGCACGCACAGGTGCATTGCACAATGAAAGACCACTCTCGACAGCCGAGCGCGTGGCCTACGGAGAGAGATGCCTGTACGGGCGTACCGTTGGATGGAAGACCTCGTCGATGTTTCCCCTTTTCAGTCAATAGTACACCATGGTAGGGGCTACTATGAGCTAGGCTTTCAGTGTTTTCAAGATTTACATTGGAGTATGGATTTCATGCCATTACTATCGTATCACACGAACCAATATTTTCCACGTTATTGCAAGGAAGTATCGTTGATGTTTTGGGATGAGGGACTGTCAGACAGTTATCTACATGCCACTATTCAAAGCATCAATTGGCGACCGGTAAAGGACCAGCAAAGCAGTCGTGCTGGCTCTCTTCAAGATCAAACGATTCCTGGCAAGTATGATCAGCCTGCAGCGCCACGACTTCGAGAAAATGAGACGTACTTTTCTTCGCGACCAGTCATGCGAGACGTTCGTCGAACGCTGCCCTGCGTGTGTTACGACACACACCGTCACTGGCATTCTCAAAGGTCGTCTCCCTAGACGCACCCGCGTCCGGAATCGCCAACAGGCCCGTGCCGTTTAGGGTGTGCAGAATCGCGTTCAGTGCTGGGCAGCCCTCAGATCCGAACGGGCGAAGAAGATGGACGTCGTCCGCAGACATCAGGGTAGCATCTGGCGCACCAGGGAGGTTGCTGTCTTTCGACCCGACGACAGCTGGGACCGTCCGCGCCTGGACGCCGGATTCATTCGTCCAACCGGGCGTAGCAGATGCTTGAGGAGACTACAACAGCGGCCAGCATGCGTGACGGCCATCACGGATAGCAGCAAGCAACGCTCCTGGGCGTGCCCACAGACATGCGCACCTTTTCCATCCGGCATGCCCAGAGCCCAGCCAGTCGAACAATGTTCAGCACCAGAGAATGGAAGAAACCGGGGGACGGTTGAAGCACGACAGCATGCGCAGAGAGGCCAACACACGACGCATGGGACGAGCCCTGGCGGCCTGGGTCGGCGCAGGGCCGGCGCAGGGAGCACGTGCGGACGGGAGGCTACGTCATCCGCCCCGGCGTGGGAAACCGCGGACGGCAGCCTGTCAAAACTGCGCAACGCCCCGCCCGCCGCGCAGCTCGAGCTCGCGCACACGACCGAGAACTCGCGCGACCATTGCACAGCTGTCCCGGCGGGTATTCAGCGCGTGCGTGCGCAGGGCGCGGCTGTGCGTGCACGGCGCAGCACGGAGGCGGCTGCGCGTGCCTGCGTTGGGCACTCGAGGCCGTCTCGCACCTCCATATTGTGGCACGCCCGGGTACGAGAATTTTTGTTTTGTCATTCGTCGTACTACGTTGCTAGACACTCTGCCCACTCGTGTAGCGATAGCACTGAGACCACGACGAAGCTGGTGTCCGAGACAAAACTGATTACCGGAGAGGGTCCGAGGGGTGTTGGTGCTGGGAATCATCGCGGGGACGCCGTGGAGGCCTGGACAGGATGCCTTCCGCGGTGCGTGAGGCCTTGCGGTGGCAGCATCTGCCAGAAACAGCGACCTGGTCTGTGAGAGAGCAAGCGGTCGAGCGGCCGGGCCAGTGTTGTTGCTCGACGAGGCGCAGCGCAGTGGTGACCAGCATCGGCAGCCGCGGTGATGAAAGGCTGCGCGGGCGATTCAGTCCTGTACAGAGTCCGGCGGATCACCCTTCTGGAGGGGGGGCCTAAGGGGGGAGTCGCCCCATGCAGCATGCCGGCCGGCATCTCGAGACGCAGTACGGCGCAGCCCGGGCGCACAGTCGGGCGGCGAGCAGCGCACGTCAGGCCGCCTGCGAGCGTGCACGGGTGTGCACAGCTTGCGGATACGCAGATATGCGCCTGCCCCCGTGCGCGCACGCAGGGGAGAGAGAGAGAGAGAGAGGCCGCGCATTGGACCGGGCACCGCTTGCGGGGGGACGACGCTCCGCGCGAGCAGTTTCTGGGAGCGCCATTTGAAAAGCGCGCTCGCGCATTCTGGCGCTGTAAAGCACCGCCAGAACTCGACGACCTCTTGTCTGCCTTCGCCCACCGACCGACACACACCCCGAGTCTGAGAGGACGCCCCGCCGGCCCTGGAGAGTGGTGGAGCCGGGAAGCGACTAGCGCGAGCATGTGCGTTACGCTGAATTGGGGGGGGCCTCTTCCCGAGCGACGGCCGTCCACTGCAGCCCTTGGAGACACGCCCACACACAAGCAGCCCAAACCGAGTCGAGGCTCGCCGCAGACGTCAGCCATCCCTTGGTCGCCCTTGCAAGTGAGTCTATTCAGCACACTGGATCCACGAGCACGTCGAAATACCTATTGATCGCTACAGACTGCAGATGGAGCACCGAGACGGCAGACGGCTCTACATCGCCTTCGAAGAAGCTCGCGGACTGCTGCAACGAGTCAACCAGGCTGAAAACTTCGCAACATTGCAGCGACTCACGTCGTTGGCAGGTGTCAGGCGCGGACGACGACCAGGATGCCCCTCGAATGCACCGTCGGGAGGGCGGCCTGGATGACGGCGCGGGCGGCTGCGGTCTCGAGGGGCCCGTGGTAGCGGATCTCGACGGTCTTCACCCTGCGCGACGACGCCCTGTCGAGGCTGGCATCGAGGCACGCCATGTTGGGGAGCGCCTCGGGCGAGCGGGCGTCGCAGGCAAAGGTGAGTGTGATCCTCTCCAGATCGTGCGAGCGCAGCTCGTCGATGAACCCGACGGCGGCCGCGGACAGCATGTCGAGGTCGACGATCGCAAACGTGCGGAGCCTCTCGCAGTGTGCGATGCTCACGTTGCCCTTCATCGCTGCGCGGGCGCCTGTCAGCGCGGGGCGGCGGCGCGGAGGGGGGCGCGATGCGGGGGACACTCACTCTCTTTTTCGTGCGGGAGCCCGAGGAAGACCTGGAGCTCGAGCTCGAGGTGCTCGAGCTGCGCGCCGACGGCCTGGATGAAGCGGCCGACGCAGGGCGAGTCGTACGAGCGCACGGTCACGCGGAGCGTGCGCAGGCTCTGCGCGGTCTCCGTCGTCATGAGCCACGGCAGGATGCCACCCGTGCTGTCGAGGTACGTTGGCGCGAGGCGGACTCGAGCGCCTCGAGGCGCGGGCTGCGCACGAACGGCCCGCCGTCGCGCGGGTCCCCGCCGATGGAGAGCCAGGAGACGAGCCGCACGCGCCGCAGCGCGGGCAGCGCCGCGAGCACGGCATGCAGGAACGACGGGTCCAGGAAGCAGTTGCGCACCGCGAGGCTCTCGACGGCGGCGAAGCTCGCGAGCGCGGCGAGGAACGGCGCGGCGAGCTGTGCGTTCGCTCTGGTGAACCTCGACAAGCTCGATGGTGTGCACGCGCGTGAGCAGGGACGCGAGCATGCCGGGACGTCGGAGACCCAGGCCGCTGGGCGAGGAAGTCCTCAGGGGCTGGGCGCACGACGAGGACGCGGACGTGGTGGAGGGTGTCGCGATTGGCTTGTAGTGTCTCTACCAGCCTCTCGAGACACCTTTGCGATGTCAGGACGACCTTGCGAAAGATGTACGGACGGCTGATGTCCATCCACAGACGGCATACGAGCGACATGGCCTTCAGCGTACCCTCATCTGCGCTATCGTAGAGGTGTGTCGCCACTTGTTCCACCAGTTCTGGAAGAATGGAGGGTCTTCCATGCTCGCTGTCCGCTTAGCTATCCGGGGCAATCGTGGTCGACGGCGATGGGCTTGGTGAGGGCAGGGAATAAGCAGAGCGTTAGGTGACCTGATTCGGCAGATGCAGGAAGAGCCTTGAACAGGCGCGGCAGTGCAATAATAGGTGGCCCAGAGGAGTTTTGTGCTACGGCTGGAGGGCACAACGGTGGAGTCTGTCGCCACATCGGGGCCTGAATATGCTGACGAGGCATCAGGACCTCTCAGGAGATTTTCTTCAGCGCGGTGCATGTATCCATCTACGCTCCAGGCTGCGGGCGAGCAAGCACGGCCATCGGCGTCCAGCGGCGGCGAGTCCTCATGCCGCAGAAACTCTCGGTGAATTTTCTAGCTTTCATGGCGGACTGCACGGGCTCCAGGTGGTTGAGCGGAGGGCGGAGAGAACGGTGGGGGTAAGAAGAGAGAAGAGGCAAATGCGAGACGAGGCGGCGCCAGCAAGGGGCGGGATATTCCGACCAACCAAATCTGTGCAGGTCCACCCACTCCCCGCGCCCTTTCAGGCATCTACCGCCATCGCGACCACGGACTCAGGGCTTTTTCTCCGCATTTCCCCTACACGCACCACAGGCCGCACCTCCGACACCACTCCCGCACAACCGCGCTGCACAGTACGACTCGCCAGCGCGCGGCGGCAGGCCACGGTGCCAGCGGCGAGTGCGTCGACCAAGTCCTACAGACGGCGACGCTCCTGTGCTGACAGAAAACGTTGGCCCGGGACGAGGCGCACGCGCGCCGCCCGGTTCATCGCCGGCCCATCTCCAACCGCCCCGCGCCACCAACACGTCGAGCTGGTCCTCTCGCTCCTGTCTCACTCTCGCCGGCCCAGAGCCTGCTGCCCAGGCGGCCGCACCCCCACCTCGACCAGGCCCTGCAAAGGTCGCGACGCTCTCTGCTGTGCACGCCTGCGCATTGTTAACGGACGTTTTTCTTATCATCGGAGTCAACACTCTCGGAGCTCCATTCACGGGCACATCATCTACGCACGCTGGCAGACGAATAATTCACAGTGCTAGCCGACGACGGTCGGCATGGACCTGGGCTGGGCTGGACGCGCTGCCGACACACGTACGTGATACACTTTTGGTGCTTTTTTCATTCCGTAGTCGTCGCTGCAAGCCACCATGAATGCCATTTTTTTTCTACCCGAACCATTGTCTGCAAGCCTCTGTCACTGCCACTGCTCTCCATCGCTGCAATGTACTGAGAAAGCGCCTATCATCCGTCCATGAACCTAAAACCAGACACTACGCCTTGAGTGTGCAAAATTCGAGAGACACGCTGCAAGCACGCTCTCCAGTCCGCTACGGCGGAGAAGACGCTGAAACGTCATGGCGCCACCCAGTGCGGGGCGCGAGCCCTTGGAGACAACGATCGGTGTGGAAAGGCATCCACGGAGCAGGACGAAAATACAGCGAGCAAGCTACGGGCAATCCACACGGATTTTCGCGAAGGGCAGCACACGGGGCCTGTGAGGCCACTGACGCAGTACGGTGCCCGCCGGCGTACGCGCGCGCGGCGGGTGCCCGTTTGCGACATGGCGCCTAGCCACGGCCGTCCGGCTGCTCTGGAGGACAACATAGCGGGTTCCCGTCGCCGACACGCCCTCGGTAGAGCACGCGCCGCTGCGCGCGACGGCGCCGCGGCTGGGCACTGCCAGCGCGCAGCGGTGCGGAAGGAAGGACAGGCGGCGCGGCGCGGCCGCCGCGCGTTGCGTGTGAAGGGCCATGGGCCGCAGGAACAGCGGGCAAGCGAGGAAACCGCAGCGGGCGCGGGCCAACAGCAACCGGGGGCTCTGGCGCAGAGCACATCCGCGCGGGGCGGGGGCGTGAGAGAGCCCTGTGCGGCGCGTGCCCCGCCAAGGGCTGGCGGCACACAGAGCGGGCGTGCGGGCGGGGGCTGGAGGCGACGGGCAGCGGGATGAGCAGCGCGGCATCGTGAGGCGGGCGAAGCTGGGTGTGGGGGGAGGGGGAGGGTATCATAACATTGCGCGCCGCGCCCAAGCAAGCCTCCGGCGGACGCGCGACGGAGTTAGCGCCGACGTCAGCGCTGACGCAGCGGCGCGCCTGGCCCGCTGCAGCGACCGCACGCCCGAGTTCGAGCCGCACGCGATCATGACATAAAGGCCGCTCCCCGCGACAGCGCGCCCGTGCGACCCAAGACGGTCCGCCGCATGTTCTGCGGGTCGCAAGCACGGCCGCGGCTGCCTCCGCGTGGCTCAAGTGCCTCATCCTGGCGCGTGCCATGCCGATCTCGGGCCAGCCAACGGCACTGCCTCGCTCGCGCACGTCTGTACAGTCCGTGGGTCCTTTCTCGCTCTACACCCCAGCTGTCGGAACCCAGGCGCGACACGGATGGGCGCAAACAAATGCAAACAAGGAGCGCGCAAGGCGCCCGCAGCCACGACCAACGGAAAGCTTCGAGAGATCTCCTATCCACGCTGAGATGCAAGATAAAGAACCACAAGTCTATGTGCATGTGCAAGCCAGATGGCAGGCACGCAGCTGCGGGTTTATCTGTGCCCAAGGGGCAAGGCAGAGCTCTAACGGGAGCAAAAAGGCATCATGTTTTGAGTTTCCAAGAGGGTTTAGCCAGCGACGCAAGACCATGGCAGTGTGGCGTGGGTGTAGATCACTTAGCGATGCTACCGTCCTAGCTTCCAGCAGACTCGTGCAGTTCGTTGACCCACAAATAAATAGCCATTTTGACACTAACACGCAGAGTCTACACTTCCAAACGAGTCCCATCAAACGAATCCCCTCACAGCACAAGCTTCGTGTTCCCAATCGACGTCTCGAGCTTCACATTGCCCAGCGGCCTGCCGTTCTCGCCCCACGTCGCGCGGCCGACGTACGCGCCGCGGCGGTCCTCCTGGTACGAGACGCTGCGCGCGCGGCCGGTGCCCGCGGGGTCGCGCGCGCGCGCGTCGTACTGCACGACGGGCGCGGGGAACGACTGCGCGAGCGAGAACGTGCCCTCGAACGCGCGGTGCATGCGCACGTCGACGTCGCCGATCGAGCTCACCGCCGCGACGCGCTGCACGGCGTCGAGCGGCGCCTCCGGGAACGACAGCGCGACGCCCCCGTTCGACGTCTCCGCCCCGACCTCGAACGTCCCGCCCGACCCGCCCTGCGCGCTCGAGCGCAGCGATATCGCCGCCGTCACGTCCCTGTGGGCGCAGCGTCAGCGTATGAGACTGTGTGTGCGCGGGTGCGGCGTACCCGTTGCTCGAGCCCAGGTCGAGCGTCGTGGCGCTCCCGCCACCGTTGAGGAGAGTGACTTCGGCGTTGATGTTCCCGTTGTCGGTGTTCAGCCCAAGACGGCTCTTCGCAGTGTACTGGCCCTCGATCAGTCCATTCGACGTCCGGATCTGCGCGACGTCGGCCGCGAGGGACTGCGCCGGGCCGTCAGCGCCTGCGGAGACGCACCGCGCAGCAGGAGACGCACCTTGGCCGAGATCTGCTCGTTCGCGCCCGTGAGCGCGATCCGGCTGAAGTGCACGCCACGCGCGAGGTCGCCGAGCACGTGCGCAAAGTTCGGGAGGTCCGACTCGAGGTTGCTCACCCGCTGCGGGCTCTGCGCGCTCCCCGCGGGGAGGTGCACGCGGATGTCGAAGAACATGTTCTCGTTCGCGCCGCAGCGCATCGGGGTCTGTCGTGGCGTGATTGAGCGCT
The DNA here is from genome assembly GCA_001910725.1 of Phanerodontia chrysosporium. Classification (NCBI taxonomy): domain Eukaryota; kingdom Fungi; phylum Basidiomycota; class Agaricomycetes; order Polyporales; family Phanerochaetaceae; genus Phanerodontia; species Phanerodontia chrysosporium. Next base: position 53,933 of record MJGA01000025.1, read on the forward strand.
GCGGGCGCGGCGCAGCGCTGGGCTGGGCTGGGAAGGGGACGCACCTGTATGCCGAGCCCGTGCTTCCCGGCCGCAGGCTGTTCGCGCAGCAGCTTCGCTGCGCCCGCGAGGTGTGCGGCGGTGTAGTACATCCGCACGTCGACACGCACAACGTCGCGCCGCGCTGCCCGTCGTTGTTGATGTTCAGCACGCCGCCGAGGCCGGCGCCCTGCGCGGTGAAGAACAGTGTGCTTGCGGACAGGGGCATGTCGACGGCCGCGTCTGCGGCGTACGCCCACGGGCGACGGTTCATGCCGGCGTACGGAGGGCTGTACGAGCCTTCTGGGAGGACGTGCCAGGGGACCTCCTGTCCAGCCTGGCCAGGGCGCGGGTTCGAGGTAAAGGTGTTCCTTGGGACATGGGCGCGGGAGAACCGAGGTCTTCGAACTGTGTGGAGGGTGAGATCGTCGAGGGGGCAAAGGAGAGGCAGTGCACAGCTCACCAGGTGCTTGTTATTAGACGACGGACCGCGGAAAAGAGCAGGACGCCCAATGCCAGGATCGGAACAACCACGAAGAGGGTCTTGAGAGCGCGAGAGCGGGTGCGTCTGCCTGCATGGTTGTCTTCAGAAGAAGGCGGGGGTCTGGTGTTATATGGACTCGAGGAGACGTGGCGGCATGCGAGTGGAGCATGCGGTGGTCGTCGTCTCCTGAGTAAAACCCCCTGAGCGGTGTCTCGGAGCGGCGTAGGCCTAGCCGCGCGGAGCTGAGCTGCACTGGCCGAGACTGAAACGCGAACGAGAAGAAGAAGGCACGAGTAGTAAACGTCGCCATCGCAACTTTCATAAGCCAGAAGTCGAAGTGGTAGTGACAAGAACAAACACGACGCTTGCACACCGCCTTCGTGGCGTCACGATGGCGCATCAGACGCCATTGATGCGCCATCAATACAGATCAACATGCGCATACGGACCAAAATTGGCGACGACTCGCTCCCACCTGCCTCCATGCCACCCGCATATCCGCTTCCACTCCGCAGAGGCCTCCCCAGCGTCGTCTTTGCCCACATCAGGCCAGACGCGACACGGACGTCCGCGAAGCACACCGTCCCCACACCCATCACCCACTCCGCGTCCGCGCCCTCGCCGTTCGCGTCCAGCCAGCCCGCGAGCCTCCCGAACGCCGCCTCGGCGTCCACCCAGTCCTGCGCCATGCAGACGTCCTCGAGCGCCTTCCCGAGCCTGGCCTCACGCGTGGGCGGTAGAACGCCTGGCTGCGCTCCGTAAGCGCGTAGCACGCGGCGCAGCACACGAGGTTGTAGAGCGCCTTGTGCACGGCGGTGTATGCCCCGGCGAACGCCTCGTGCAGCGCGGCGGTGCCCGTCGGGAAGAGCGTGCGCGTGTTTGGGTACGTCCTGTCGAGGTACTTGGCGATGTCGGAGGACTCGGCGACGGTGCGGCGTGTCGCTGGGTCGTAGATGACGGGGAGCGTGTACAGGGGCAGGCCGTCGTCCCCCGTGTACTTTGCTGTGATACCGTGTTTCTCGTACACAGTCGCAATGTCGGGGTACTCCACCCACTCGGTCTTGTATGGGATGCCTTTGATATTCAATGCAAACCTGACTAGACATGAATCTCTTGCGTGATAGCCGTAGAAGAGGACCAACCGAGCCTTCCATGTGCTAGGGGACCATGCTTTACACTGGTCCGATTTCCCAGGTATGTCGTACAGGGTGATAACATCGGCCATGGTCAGTCTTTCGACTCTCGAGGATAGTGTAGGGTCAGCCGTGTCCATAAACTGGGTTCATATGCTCTACAAGATCGAGCGCAGCGCAATGACTAAGTCCTGATGGATCACGCAATCTATGGCGCAGCATTGCAAGGTCAATGCAGAATCGTATGATCCCGGACCGCATATGTATGCAAGTCATTCGTTGTCGTGAACGGTTCCGTGGCGACGCGATGCGCGAGCATCGCGCAGTTGACAGCTGCCGACGAGCCGCAGCGCGCGCCATGCGCGCCCCCGCCCGCCGTCGATCGGCGCGCCGTCGGGGTGCGGCGTGTAGTACGCCGAAACCCACTCGTTGAAGCGCGCTCCCCCTTCTCTGCGAGCGGCGCACGAGCGGCGTCCGCGAACGCGCCAGGCGTGAGCAGCAGGTTCGCGCGGTTCGCGCGCCTGCGCGTGAGCGCGGATGGCGTCTTTGGGGGAGACCCGCTCTTCGGTGAGCGCGAAGGACGCGAACAAGGGGGGACGACGCGCGTACCGTAGAGGATGATTTTACGGAGGTACGGAGAAAGCTCTGCAGCGAGGTTCTCCCCGAGCGTGCGCGGATCCCCAAGGATCGACAGCCCAGCCATGGTGCTGAGCGACCACGTCACCAAGACGAGTCCGCCGGTCTGCCTGTTGGCGGGCCCCGTCGCGCGTGGAATGCCGATGTTCCGACATACATGGGCAAGGAAGCGGCCTATTTCGTTTCCCCACCTTCGCACAGCGGCCGCCTGCTTGCGACATTGTGACTAGTGTAGTCCGAGAGCTCTTCGACGGTGCACGGCGTCGACCCCGCGTAGTCGCGGCTGTTAACTGCAATGATACGGAGCCCGTACTTCGCGGCGAATGGCAACAGGCGTTCAAAAATCCCTGTGCAAAGATCAGGAGTCCGAGGCAGCTCATGAAGCCTACGTGGTATGCACCGTCGTTGATGCAGAACCCATGGACGATGACTACAGTCGTGTAGATGGGCTTGCCATACGGCGCGCCAGAGTCTATGTAATAGATCTCGGTTCCTGTGCTGTCAATTTGAGTGGTAGGCATGAGTACTGGGGCGTATAACCAACTGCACGTACTGCTACTATATTAGATGCGATGTAACTGTGCGGCTCGGCAGCCCGATATTCCAAGACATAGAACTTCTTGGGACTGCCCACGGTGGGGATAGGATGCTACAAAGTAGCTCAATGCGACATTGCCAGGTGGAGGAAATATACATCATCACACCTGATATGTCAAGATAAAGTCAAGACGGTGTATGGAATGGTGCATAAAATGATCACGCACTAAGCAATAGGCTGCGGCTCTCACGAGCAAGCAGAGAGGTGATCAGACATTCAGCACTTTTTCTACGCTACTTACATCTGAGGAGCAAGGCTCACGGCATGTGAGTCCACGCGGCAGACGATGCATTCTTAAGGGCCGTCAAGTGCCGGACAGAGCAGTTCAATCTGTGATGTCAATATCAGCAATCAGCCGCAGATGGGTACACGGCACAGAGCGGTCACCTGTCTAGGCATACAACGTATATCGCATCCTGCAAGGTTGCGAGGTCCTACATATCTCAACGTGGACTCGAACAATGCATGGGTGATGCATGTTGAAACAAAATGAATCAACGCATAAAGAGCAGCTTTGAGGCGCAATAGTTAAAGCCATCTTGCATGAGAGCGGTCCTAAGCACGCACCTCGAGTACTGCAACCAGTGGGGCATGATACTGAGGCGTAGCGTGACGGGATGAGCCCGTTACTTGCTGTTACGTGTTACCGTAACGCCTGCGGTCATGTCACTTCCCCCGGCGTGTAAGCGCGCGCACAGTGCACTTCTCCCTATACCTCCACTGTAGTTTCTACGTCTCCCATATCTAAGCAAGTATCCGGAGGCAGTATGGCGGCGAACAAACCGAACAAGCTTGCGTTCCTCTCTATGCCGGCCCCGCATCCTACGTCGCTGGTCTTGGTCGAGGGTGAGTTCTGTATGTTCATTATCTAAGCTGTTGTGTATTCACACAAGATACTAGTGCTTCGGGTTTCACTACTCGTTCAGATATTGGTCCCGCTCGCGAGGGCCGTCCGCGGAAGTTGTCGCGTGAGTTACTCTCTCTTTCGTGCCGTACGCCCAGGCTGACTGGCACACAGAGAAGCGCAGGCGCGTCGAGGGGAGGAGCCCGACTATGACCCCGACCAGTTCCAAGACCCAGATAACGAGTACGGTCTTTTCGCGGGTACTACGTATGAGGCAGATGACGAGGAAGCCGACAAGATATACGAGCAGGTAGACCAGAACATGGATGCACGGAGGCGGGCGAGACGGTGCGTAATCCTGGTCGTCATACCCGAGCATGCCTCGCTCATCCCAGCTTTGGCAGAGAAGCGCGGGAGAATGCCGAACTTGCAAAGCATCGTGCGGAACGCCCAAAGATCCAACAGCAGTTTGCCGACCTGAAGCGAGGCCTCGCGGTCGTGACGGATGAGGAGTGGGAGAACATTCCAGAGGTGGGCAATCTCACCAGGAAAAAGCGTAAAAGGGACGAGAGGTCATTCGTTGTGCCGGACAGCGTTCTCTTGGGCGACCGCTCAAGGGGTGAATACGAGAGTGCGCTGGATCCGAAGCAACAAGAGGTACGTCGCATTACTATTTGTTGCAATTATGTGACGCTGACTCGGCTGCAGCTTGGTGGCTTTGAGACCCCTGCTGAGAATGGAACCATCACAAACTTTGTGGAAATGGGACAGGCTCGTGACAAGATTCTATCGCTCAAGCTCGACCAGGTGAGTACGTTCCCGGTGCAAATTCCTACATCTCTGACGCATATGCAGGTTTCTGGGACGTCGACTGCTTCCGGCCTTGCGACATCTGTCGACCCTAAGGGGTACCTGACCTCGCTCGACAGTGTTGTCATCAAGAGCGACGCAGAAATTGGTGACATCAAGCGCGCCCGGATGCTCTTCGACTCCCTCGTCAAGTCAAACCCGAAGCATGCGCCTGGCTGGATCGCTGCGGCCCGTCTAGAGGAACACGCAGGCCGTATGGTCGCTGCACGCAAGCTCATCAAGGCAGGCTGCGAGCAATGTCCGAAGAGCGAAGATGTTTGGCTCGAAGCGGCTCGACTCCATGTAAGCATCTCACTTCCTCCGTCCCAGCATGGCACTCATGTATTGTGACAGAACAATGACGATGCGAAAGTCATTCTTGCAAACGCTGTCCAACATCTTGACCAGAGTGTGAAGATCTGGCTCGCCGCAGCCGATCTCGAACACGAACTCAAAGCGAAGAAGCGGGTATTGCGGAAAGCTCTTGAACACATTCCCAACTCTGTTCGTCTCTGGAAAGAGACAGTCAACCTCGAGTCGTCAGCCGCGGATGCCAGGATTCTTCTCCAGCGTGCAGTCGAGGTCATTCCACTATCGGTTGAGCTCTGGCTAGCGCTGGCACGTTTAGAGACTCCGGAGAAAGCTCAAGCCGTTCTCAACAAGGCCCGTAAGGCTGTTCCTACCAGCCACGAGATCTGGATCGCTGCCGGTCGGCTCATGGAGCAGCAAGCGATGCTCCCTGAGAAGAGCGAGGAGGACCGCAAGAAGGAGCTCGACGCAGTCGACACCATCATCGAGCGCGGAGTCCGCAACCTCCGGCAACACCAGGTGCTCCTCACTCGCGAGCAGTGGCTGAAGGAGGCGGAGAAGTGCGAAGAGGATGGCTCGCCACGAACATGCGAGGCGATTATCAAGGCCACGGTCGCGATGGACATCGAGGAAGAAGACCGGCTCGATACCTGGACGGGCGACGCGGAGGCTGCGGAGTCAAGGGGCCGTGTCGGGACTGCCCGTGCCATTCTCGCGTACGCCCTCAGGGTGTACCCCGACAAACGCTCGCTCTGGCGACGCGCAGCCGACCTCGAACGGACGCACGGCACCCGCGAGTCTCTTGTCGCGATCCTGGAACGCGCAGTTCACCACGTCCCGCAGGCCGAGGTGCTCTGGCTCATGTGGGCGAAGGAGAAGTGGTTGGCTGGCGATGTCCCTGGTGCCCGCGAGGTCCTCGAGAAGGCATTCATCGCGAACCCGGAAAGCGAGCAGATTTGGCTGGCTGCTGTCAAGCTGGAAGCGGAGAACGGGGAGCTTGGTGTCGCTCGGGAGTTGCTCGTCCGCGCGCGGACTGTGGCAGATACTCAGCGTGTAAGTATCTGCAGTCCTCCATCTGACCTCTGCTTATGCTGACGACAATGCGTAGATCTGGATGAAGTCTGCAGTATTCGAGAGGCAGCAAGGACAACTGTCGACTGCACTCGAGACGCTCGAGACTGCGCTCAAGAAATACCCGAAGTTCGCCAAGCTGTACATGATCCAAGGCCAGATACACCAGTCGCAGGGCAACTTCCCGGCAGCGCGTGCTTCCTACGCCGCCGGCATCAAGCAGTGCCCCAAAGACATCACGCTCTGGATCCTCGCAAGCCGACTCGAAGAGGCGGACGGCAAGAGCATCAAGGCCCGTGCGCTGCTCGACAAGGCGCGGCTCGCAAACCCGGGAAGCGACCTACTCTGGGCCGAGGCTGTCGGCGTCGAGGAGCGCAGCGGCGGCACCGCACAAGCCAAGACTGTGCTCTCGCGTGGCCTGCAGGAGTGCCCGACGTCGGGCCTGCTGTGGTCGATGGCGATCTGGCAGGAGCCACGCCCAACACGCAAGTCGCGCTCTGCGGACGCGCTGCGCAAGGCCGCGGACGACCCGCTCATCATCTGCACCGTCGCACGGCTGTTCTGGAACGAGCGCAAGATCGAGAAGGCGCGGCAGTGGTTCGAGCGTGCCGTCAAGATCAACCCTGACTTGGGTGACATTTGGGGCTGGTGGCTCAAGTTCGAGAGGCAGCACGGAACACAGGTACGTTATTCTAACTAGTGCGTATGTGTGCACATTTGCTGATTACTCTGCAGGAACACCAGGAGGAGGTCATCAAACGCTGCGTTGCGGCTGAGCCTCACCATGGGCAGACTTGGCAAGCTATCGCCAAGGACATGAAGAACACGGGCAAGAGCACGCAGGAGATCTTGGAACTCGTCGCCGCGGCGCTGAAGTGAGGAGGTTCACAGTATGTTGTATGATTGGAGTTTCTTGTACATTATATGCTATCAAACACCTTCATTCTCTTGACCCTTCGCCTGAGCGATGTCAGCGTGCTTATCTCGGCGCTGTGGCTGCTTCTATTTGAGGGTCGACGGCTGTGCACACCCTTGAAAACTCTAACCTCCTTGTCCAGTTAGACCAAAATTAGGCACCGGAGGATTGACAATACCTTCTCCAGACTCAGAGAGGTATCCTTGTAGCCGTCCAGCAGGATGGTCGATACCCTTGGATGCCGCCGCCGCCGCCTCTGCCTCTGCTGCTGCAGCTATTTAAGTCTTTTAGCCTCTAACATCTCTGTCTCGCTTCTCATGTCTTCTACGCGTCTGCGGCGTCTGATACATCCAGCCCTCATAATTGAGGCGACATTTCGAGCAATAACATCGGTCGTAAGTCGATAACACTCTTGTGAGCCTTTCCTTCCGAGATGATGAACGTACCATATCTTATGCATTCACAGGAGATAGAGAGCTGTTTTGAAGCACAAGGTCCCAGTCGTGGGTCGCAGGAAGTCTCTCAAACGAAGGAGTGCGAGTCTCGACGGCGCTTAGTCCTCTCCCGCTCGGAGCCTCGGCGCTCACGCCACATCGTCATCCTGGTTGGATCGTTTCGTGGCGTTGGGATGCGGTATGACGTCAGATTCCTGCTGCCCCCAGACACCTTCAAGTAACCAGCTATTCCTGCGACATCACCTCCAGCATCCTACAACCATGTTACGCCTCCCTGCTCTACGCCCCCGCATCCTCCGCCTGCCAGCGAGGCTAACGAGCGTGCGCTGGTACAACCCGGACCAGAAGGCGACCCGCTCGACCAAGCGCATCAGTCCGGACATGCCGCGCGCGACAGAGCCAAGTCGACGCCGCTCGACGCCGCGAACCCCGAGCCGGGCAAGCGCGCCCCACACGACCTGAAGGGCAACCGCGAGGGCCTCGGCTTCGCTGAGCAGGTCGGCTCGCACAGCGCGACGGCGAGCAACGCGTGCGGCGCCAATGGCTCGCTGCAGAAGCCCGAGAGTGGCGAGGGCATGGGTGCCCAAGAGGAGATTACGCCACCTGCGTTTGCTGATGCTGTGAAGAAGAAACTGGGCTTCGAGACGACTGCCGCCGAGGACAAGCAGAACCGTGGGGGCGGAGTCGGTGTGACGGGGACGGGGCAGGTCACGGTTGACCGGGGCAAGCGTACGATGTGTACGTCCGCGGGGGCTTCGTCGTATGTTTGATCTGCTTTTTGTATTTGCCGGTTGCTCACTGGATTATAGGACAGCCTAATGTTCGCGAAAAGTGTATGTGGTGGTGAGGTCAAGTTCAGAAACAGAGAATGTTTGGCAGCTATGTTCAGGGATGCCAGGAGGGACTTGTTGTAAGATACCGTGGATATGTAGTTTATAAATCGACGTCCCACACATCATCAATTTGTGGTGTCCACCGTGATTCAACCCTGCCCGAGCCTTGCAAAAAGTGTATCTCGACATGTCCGCTTCGTTCCTGAGGCAAGAATGATTATCATCGAAACATATTATGTAAATTACAGAGGATCATATGGTATGTATCTTGGGTGTGGTCGTCGAAGGAAGCTGGGGCATTACTTTGAGGAAGTCGCGTTGTAGACAATGTTTATCGATGTCGTGCTAAGCTTGCGTCCGACGGTAGGCTGAAAGAGGGTTCAATGTCTGCAAGCACACGGAGAAACAGCATGCCTGGCGTACCTCGCCATTACCCCATTCCTCAATGACCGTGAGCTGCATAGGCAAGTTACTGGCATCAGCACCCGCAGCGAAACCTCCGGTGACTGCGAGAAGTCCGGCATGGTGAGCTGCGGCGGTGCGGGGTGCGTCGAGTAGGGGACCGCTGTGGGACCAAGATGAACATCAGACACTATTAGTCTTGTAGAGCACACCGGCGACCGACCTGGATAATTCGGGTAGTCAAACCGACCGAAGTAGTAGCCCGACACGCCGGGCGTCGCGAGCGAGAGGTCCTGTGCGCCCTCGGGCCCGTGAGGAGCCAGACGTGGTACGCGAACGTCGACACGCCGTAGTCCGCGCGCGGCAGGTAGCTGAACGTGAAGTTTGCACCCGGCCGCACCGCGGTGCCGGCTGCTGGCGCGCTGATCGTACCCGGGCCTGTCGCCGGTGCAGACAGGGACGGCGCAGCGACGAGGAGCAGAGAGAGGAGGGTAGAGATAATCATGGCACGCGAGATTAGAAGGATGTCGGTGAAGGCGTGGTATGGATCTGGGGGTTTACAAGGAGGGAAAGGCTGTCATCCCGCAGCTGCTATATAGCCAGCTCTGTTCGGACCGCGGGCCTCGGGAACGCTGGGCGGTCGGGCATCGGGACCCACCGCTGGGCGGGTGGCAGAAGGCGCAGGCTGTACCTGGTCGGCGATCCGAGTCGAGGTGGAGCGAAGACGTCGAGTCCCTGGGGCTACACAGGTAAGCCGGCCTTATGCGACGAGCACGATGCAGGTTCCGCGTTGCGGCCATTTCAACAACCTGCGAGTGCGGCTCCGGTCGGTCGGCATTGCGCTGGGTGGAATATGAGCGACAAAGTGAAACGGCGGAGCTGTGCTTACAGTTTGCGAGTGGTCCTCTGTCGCAGTTCGCCGCAGAAATATCTATGCAGATATCGATGGGGCTCACCTTGAGAGATGGGTGGTCACTGGTCATCGACTCGGACGGGAAACTCCGTGATGCGCCATCATCGGCAGCATCGGCAACCCATGCCAGTGCCGAACACGACGTGCTGGCTCCGTCGATGTCACGCACTACGAAGCACCTTTTGGCTGACCAGAGACATATAAATTATATTCAAGAGCACTACACTGACTGGCCTCGCTCTGGGTAGCCTACTCTCTAGTGTAGGTGAGCTCGGTATGATTGTGGACAAAGTAGAACTACGCTCAATCATAGAGTTATTGTACTGAGAACAAGTCCGTGATCATATCTGTGTTCGTCCAATGCCATAGTCCACGACAAGGCTCAATCTCCTAGCCAGCTACTACGCTGATGTGGCATTATAAATGAGTGTTGTCGACGTTGTATGCAACTGGCGTCCCACGGTAGGCTAGGATAACCATATCAGAGTCTGTAAAGCGTGAACGAACTTCTTGGGGGAGACATACCTGGAAGTCTCCGTATTCTTCTATGACCGTGAGCTGCACTGTAAGGTTGCTTGCCTCTGCGCCTGCAGCAAAGCCTCCGGGCGACTGAGAGAAGTCAGGCATTGTCAGCTGTGGCGGCGGAGGGTTCGTCGGGTATGGGACGGCTATCGCAGGATTGTTAGCAGTCGCCTCTTCGTGGCGCGAAACATCCATGACAGGTGCTCACCGGGATAGTTTGCGTAGTCGAAGCGGCCGAAGTAGTACCCGGTCACGCCGGGTGTCGCGAGCGAGAGGTTCGTCGCGCCTTCGGCCCGGTGAGGAGCCAGACATGGCACGCAAAGCTTGACACGCCGTAGTCTGCGCGTGTCCGATAGTCAAACGCGAAGGCGGCGCCGGGCTGTACTGCCGTGCCCGCCGCAGGGCGACGATCTCCCCGGGCCCGTCGACAACGCGGGCACCGCGAGGAGCAGCAAGGAGACGAGGGGCACAAGCAAGGCGAACATTGTAGTCGACAGGGAGAAGATGGATAGGATTTGGGGCGGTGAGAATGCCAGGCAGCCCGCGCCACCAGAGTTATATACTCAGCAATGCGCGGGCGGAGCGCGGCACTGAACGAGCGGGCATGAACGCCGTCCCTTCCGAGCGGCATGAGGAGCAGGCTGTAGCCACCTTGGTGTCACGGCCAGATGCGCCGTAGACGTTCTTCGCCATCTTCAGGTAGGACGAGCCTTGTAGTAGGAGCGCAGGCTGTAGTAAGGGCTGCGATGGCCGGTCGAGCGTTCTCGACATTACTCAGCCCGAGCACGTCGTCCTGGGGTTGCCCATACGAGCTAAGGTGGAGAGGTACGAACGTAATCAGCCTTCCTCTCAGGGGCAGCGGTGGGAGCTATGATGGAGGTGTTCCTGGCTAGAGTCGTCGGAGGGTTGTCCAAGGGGCGTAATAAAGTATTGACTTTTGCCGGAATCGAACGAGCGACTCGGCCATCAAAGCGCCCTAGAATCTTATTCGACTTCAAGTTATTACTCTTCCGCGGGGCTGTTCGCTGGCCAGATCATAAATTGGAAAGAGCTGGAAAGCATGTTGCACGAGCTGCCTTAGTCGGAGACCCTGACGCTCGTGTCCCTCACGGATGAAACCAGCCAGCCGTTCGTCATCTTATAGAAACTCTAGCACTGCAAGGCATGGCAGAGCACGGAAACAAACAAATGTTACGTTTTGAGACGGAAAAGACCTAAGAAATACAGAATTCACACATGGTAAGATCCCCGAATTGTCATTCAGTACATGATCTATAACGTGTATCTTATAGTACATGGTTGTAGGTATCAGAGTGTCTGTCCGGCTGAAGAGCTAGAATACACAAGGAAAATGCAGCGTTGTAATGAGATAGCAGGTAGCTCAACCATTCCTCACGAGCTAGGGAGGCAGCCTACGCCTTACCGATGGATCCATCGTCCCCCTCGCCGAGGCTGGACTGCCGTTGCCGCACGCGATCGATCATCTGCACGTCGAACATCCCGCGCGCACGGAGGTTGTCGACCTCGGGCGAGTCGACCTGCGCGAGGTGCGGCTCGTGCCCGAGGAGCCACGTGAACTGCAAGAGGCCGCCGCTGTCGACGCGGACGCGCGGGTCGAACGCGCTGCGCGCCGAGCGCGGCACGTGGATGGCCAGCACGCAGACGACGAGCAGCACGGCGGACGTCGCCAGGCCGATGATGATCTAGAAGAGGGTGTCACAGTCGAGAAGCCGACCCGTAGAGTGCAGACGCACCGGCACCAAGCTCAGCTAGGTAGGATAGCGATTAGCCCGTCGGACAATTTCTCGAAGGGGTGTTGCAACTCACGTTCAAGCGAAGGCGCTGCACCAGGACCATGATCGTCGCCTCGCCCCGTGGTAGGTCGGTACTCGTGGTGTTAGTAGCGTTAGGGCTCAGCGAAGGGATGTCGTAGTAGGAGTTCTGCGGCTGCACGAGCCCCCCGACGGCATGCGATTTATTGTAATTCACCGTATTTCCTGTGATACAGTGATGAGCTGCCGCTGAATACTACTAGCTGGAGCCGGGCGACTTACCGTACCAGAACGTCGCGGCCAGCGCGCGTTCAAGGGTACGCTCGAGCTCTGCGAGCGTGATGCTCGACCGGTTCTCGGATACGACACGTAAGTCCTCAGTGAGGAATCTAGGAACCCGTGAGATTCACAAACGGGTGTTATCCTGTGGATACATACACGTCAAACGCCGTGGGGACCACGTTGTACCGTCCCGTTTGCACTCCGTCGGTCTGAGGCACCAACGACGGCTGGTAATCTTCCAATATGACCGGCGGGCTCGGCGGGTAGCCCGTGCCGTTGCCGCGCGTCGCGTCGATGATGGGCATGGAGCTGCTGTGGGCGCTCGGTGGCGAGAAGTACGGGGCGTACTGCGCCTGTCAGACGTGCAGAAATGAGTGGACAAGGAATCGCGTAAAACGACGAGAAAACGTACCGTCCTGAGCTGGTCCGTCAACGTCAAGTCGTCTGGCCATGTCCAGCTCTTCCACACCGAGTGTGGGAGGGGCTTTGGCGTCGTGTCTACGGGTGCCCGCGTCTCGACCGAAACGTCGAGCTTGATGTTTGAAATGCGGACGCTGCACATGGCGGCCTGGACGGCCGTAATCATGACTGCGACAGAATATCAAAACTGGGACATGTTCAAGCGTTAGAGGTGCTTACCAGCTGGTATGGAAGCAGGGTAGGGACTAATAAACTGCGGATTTATCGGGATCCAGGGCCCTCCGGGGACCGGCGACTGGTTACCGGCAGAGTCCACGATGGATACCGTAGACAGAACGAGGATGGGTACCCAGCAACATCCAGGCATGTACGCAGAGCCGCGCACGTCTGCAGACTGGATCTCATTTACTCGCGCGGTAAAAACTGCCTGGCCGCTGTCTGGATAGCGAGCCAACGTCAAAACAACGATCCAAGGAGGATTGACGCGTGCGCTTACATGGAAGTGGCGCTGAGAACGACAGATGGTTCTGCAGGTATGCCTCTATCTCGAGCGTCGGTGTCTCGGGGAGGAAGCCGACGGATTGCACGCCGGTCGAGTTAAAGCTCCCTGGTGGAGTCGGGAAGGCGGCGCAATCGACGTCGTACACCGATGCGTTGACAGTAGTGGTCCCGTTCGCATATGCTACCTGGGGGATGACGTCGTAGACCATGTTGTCCTGGAGGCCAAGCATGGGCACTTGATCGTAAACTGGAAGTATGTCGTATGCAGAGGCGAAGCTGGAGCTCTGCTTCAGTGGTGAACGATCACATGTGCTAGAACCACTTACTTGGCAGCAGTCGTCGTGACATTGGCCAGAGTTGTCTGGTTTACCGTGGAGACTGTAGCGTTGTACGGGACTACATCGAGCACAGCTGGTATCGTGATATGAAGCATCCAGATCCCGAGCAGGTACGCGGTGATGTAGAGGACGCCGACCATTGCAGCTCGTAGCTTGAACTGCCTCCACAGAGACAGAGACGCAGACCCAAGACCGAGCCAAGCAGTGCTCTTGTCGTGTAAAGCTGTCAGCGTCTGGCGAACGTAAATGTCTCGCCTAAAGGCCAGAGTCTGGGTAATCGCCACAAGGATAGTGAGGAAGATCTAGCGCAGAAGGGTCTGTGAGACTAGCTAGCGGAGGGAAGGCGCAGACATACCGTGCCCAGAAGTTGCATTGCCGTCGTTACGATGAGGGGCAGCCATTCTACGGAGAATGGCGTCAGAGCAAAGGTGATAGACTGCTCGTAGCGGCCCAGGCATACGACCAGCAGTCCAATGTGGACCAGAATCAGGAATAGATGCAGGCCGACACATATGGCGGCATGCAGATGGAGACCAAACGAACTTGACGCCTGCGCCTCTTGTATCAGGGAGGAGTCGCGTCTCGGCTGAAGGAAGCTGTCCACAGTTGGAGATTTTTTCTCTAGCGGGGCGTAGTCCATGTCGTCTGCTGCTCTGGCGCAGGAACCAGGATCTGGGTGCGCTGCAACCTGAGGCAGATTCTGTTCAGCGTTATCAGCGCAGCTGTGAGGCATGCTGCAGGACGAACCAGGCCGCTGCTTTGCGGGGAGATATTGCGAGGAGTGACACTCCCGCTCGCTTTATAGCGATGCACATTGTACGGGCGGAGAACCCATCGATTCCATCAAACCTTATGGCGCATGCCATCACGAATCTTATCTCGGTGCCTAACTTGCCTGCAGATCAGGAGGCGGTGCATAACTACAAGATAATAATAACTCACAGATTTTGCGGGATGCATTTATGCCTGCGTCCAACTACGCAGCGTTCGAACCAACACGGACAAGCGCATATCCAGAGGCCTGAACGACAATGTATTCCCCATCAAGAGTCTCCAACGGTACATGGTGCCGCATGGCCCGCTCTCCGGCGTCCCCGGAAAGACTGTGCTTCAGAGTGGTCACATCAAACCATCATCACAATTAGCACTGGCTGAGCCGCACAGGGTCGCCTTCCCGAGACGATGCGTCATGGTCGAGAGCGGGAGCCTCGACGCCTTCGTGCTTTTCTGCACCGCCCGTGGAGGTTCGATGCTGCGTGAGACGTTCGCTGATTTCGACATTGAACAGCCCCGCGGCGCGCAGGTTCTCCAGCTCTGGCGTCTCCACGCCGCCAGATGAGGCTCTGTGCCGAGAAGCCAGGTGTACTGCAGCAATCCCCCGCTATCAACGACGCTGCGTGGATCGAAGGCGGCGCGTGCAGAAGCAGGCACTCTGATGACGACGACGCAGAGGACGAGCAGACCGATGGATGAGACTAGACCGGCGATGATCTGTGAATATATCAGACACAGAGGATGACATCGAATCCATTGAGGACCTACGGGAAGTAGGCTCAGCTATAGTAGATGAGTGTCAGCTGCATGCGCAAAACGTGGAGCCAAAGAGCTACTTACGTTCAGTCGCAGTCTTTGGATATCACGATGATCACCGCCTCGCCGTACAAGTCGCCCTCTGCGGGATCGCTGAAGGTCAAATTCATATTGGGCGTGAGACCGAAGACGTATGTGCTCTGCGGTTGAACGAGCCTCTCGCTTGCGTGAGAGCTCGAGTAGTGCATATTGTTGCCTAGACAATCACTTAGTGGATCTCACAATAGTCCGCAGAATAATTGTCGCACCGTACCAAGCGACGGCTGCGAGGGCCTTCGCCATGCTGTGGTTGATCTCTGCGACTGTGACCGTCGTTCTATTCTTCGACGTCAGACGCAGGTCTTCGGCGAGGAACCTGACCGGCGATGAGCTAAGCAAGACGCAGAAGCGGAAGACGCAGAGATGTACATGTCAAACGCCGTGGGTACGACGGTGACCGAAGACGACTCGTTCAAGAATGTGTTCAAGAACGTATTATTCTCGGGCGGGTCCACTTGGAAGCGGTCGGGATCGTAGCCTGGCAGCGGGAGCGGCGGTGAGCCGTCTGTGAGATTTGCGAGGCCCGCCGCAACGGTTAGTGAAGTACTATGTCCGCTCGGCGGAGAAAGTACGGCACGTTCTGGGCCTGTGCAGTGTAAGCATACGAAGTAGACAGAAGCCTGAGCACGTACCGCGCGCAGCTGGTCCGTCAGTGTGAGATCATTCGGCCACGTCCAATTTCGCCAGAGTGTGTCTGTACGCGGCTTGGCGGGGGCATGAGGGGAATTCGGGTCTCGACAGAGACGTCGATCTTGACGTTGGTAATCTGCACACTGCAGGCGAGCAGCTGTACCCCGGTGATGAACACTGTCGACCCACTCAGCTATAGCTACTGAAGTCCACTCAGAACGTACCAGCAGGATCTGCAGCGGGGTACGGCACCACGGTGACGAGGGGATCTATTGAGATCCAGGGGCTTCCTGGGACGGGCGGCTGCGCCCCGCTTGCATCTACGATGGCGATCGTGGAGAGCACGAGTATCGGCGCCCAGCACGTCCCGGGTGATAACCTGTGTGGAGGTTCTCGTTACAGCCATGGGAGATCAGAAGAGGCTGGCCGGTGTAGATCGCGGCAGCGCCATCTGTCGAGCCTTCGTTAGAAAAGACAGCAGGAAGCAAATAAGAAGGCACATACAGGGGGCAGTGGCCGCGTATATATTCTGCGAGTCTTCCCCGTCCAGATAGAGAAGCGACATCTCGGTGTTGGGCAGACCACCACCATTACTCCCGAACGTGTCGCCCGACGATCCGGTTGAGGCAGAGCAGCACAGTCTACATCATACACGGATGCATTGACTTTTGTACTCCCATTCGCGGACGGCACCACGGGGATGATGTCGTATATCATGTTCTCCTGGAGTCCAAGCGTGGGCACTTGGTCCGAAAATAACAGGATATCGTAGGCGGTAGCGAAGCTGCGATAGAAACATATAAACTGGCGACATTATAAAAACGCGCGGGCACTCACTTGGCAGAAGACGTTGTAACGTTTGCGAGGATCGTTCTGTTCACCGTAGGTACCGTGGCGTTGTAGGGACCACGTTCAGCACAGTAGGGACCGTAACATGGAGGCCCATACGCCGACCAGGTACGCCGTGATATAGGCAACACCGCCCATGGCGGTGCGAAGCTTGAACTGTCCCCAGAGGGAGGTACACGCGGCGCCGAGGCCCAGCCACGCACTGCTTTTGTCGTGCAAGGCGGTGAGGGTCTGGCGGACATAGAGATCGCTGCGAAAGGCCAGAGACTGTGTGGATGCAACGAGTACAGCAAGGAAGATCTGAGGACTGGTCAGCCGACGTAAGGGTCGAAAGATGACCGCCATAGCTTACCGTCCCAAATAACTGCATCAAGGTGGTCGCCGCGAGCGGGTACCACTCCAAGGAAAACGGGGTCAGCTCGAAGGACCAGGCATGCTCCCAGTTCTGCGCGCATATAAGGAGGAGGATCGCGTGTATGAGAATGAGGGCAGCGTGTAGGCCGACACAGAGCGTGGCATGCGTGCGATACGCAGACCACTTGATCGTCCAGGTGAATATTGGCTTTGTTGTCCTAGATCGCTCGCCTTCGACGGAGTCGCTTTCTAGACGAGAGTACTGGATGGCAGACTGCATGGATGCTGTCGGCAAGAAAGTCTGGGGAGGTCCGGCCGCGGCAAGGGGGAGTCGTAGGACCAGGGACACGGCTGCCTGCAGGAACGTTATAGATATCATCTCGCTTGGTCGCAAAGGTGCTCACGCTGGGAAAGTCTTGGCTCCCGGGCTATTTGGCAGATGACCTGTCAGGTAGAGTTCTGTTAACACAGCGCCGCTTAACTAGCACCGCTCAGCCTCACCTCGCATAATAGGACAGCGCGTTTCATGGGTGCAAATATATCATAGGCATACATGGGTGTGAAAGCTGAAGAACATATCAGTGGACTCACCGACTCCATTCCGGTCAAGCTGCTAGCTGGCTGAAGTCAAGGGGCCTCAGAGTGATTTCGAGGGGCTCGTTTCCGCACGTACACAGGCCCTACGGTGCTGTTGGATTTTGAGGGCAACCCAAAACTTAAAAGATAACGGTCACACTCGGCGTAGTTCCCCGCGGTGAAGGTCTTCCTCTTTGTATATACTCAGTCGGTTCCATAATATCTGGTAACGACCGAGCGGGATCGCAGGCACTGAACAGGGCCATTAATTCCTAGCAATCCTTCAGCGTGGTGTCAAGATTGTAGTCTCACGGGTGCTGACCTAATAAACTATATCCATGTGCGAAACGGTGCGAAAAGGGCTCGTCTTCTCGAGGTAGTTGAATATCTGGTCTTTGGACCTCACCGACAGACACCGAGATCCAACATAAGTTGGCGCGGGATATGAGTTGAAGCTGATGAAGACGAGCCATTTTAGACCCCTAAGAGGTAATTTGTAGCATATATGCTGGACGTCCAGGTATAATACGTTGAGCATGAACATGAAGATGTCGACGTCGGGGTTGAAAACGCCTAGGGCGCTAACTACTCACGGATGGCATCAATCCGAGGGGGGGGCATCACGGCACCCAACTCAAGCGTTGTGTACTTCGACTCGATGCAGTGTAAATACTCTCAGAACGCAGAAGATCAGCACATAGAGAATTGTAAAGCAAGTATGTACAGTACTGCCCAGACACTCCCGGAAGTTCGTCACCATTACTCTTGTGCTACGGGCCGCGGCTGACTTTCCTACGCTGGCATCTAGCTTCCCCCGGAGCTGCTCGATCTCGTCTTCGTCTGTCTCCTAGAGGGCGACAAGCAGGATCTGAGGTCGTGTGCACTCGTCTGCTCGACCTGGAGGACATTAGCACAGCCGTATCTTTTCCATCAAGTCGCGTACACCTGGGAAGACGATAACGAAAACCCCGATGGCGTGACAGACCATTATGCGGAGGTCGCCCGTATTCGCGCCTTCTTCGAACGACACCCAGAGCTCGCAGGACATGTGCGCAACCTTACCTTGCGGACTGTGCCGCGCTTCCCCCGGTACGACTGGTTGATCCCCCCAACCTCGGGCTACCACGACCCTTCTTTGCTCCTCTGCCTGCTTCGTCTCTTTCCTCGCTTACGTCATGTTTCCCTGCAAGATGTTTTCGTTACCCCAGCAGTCTCTCTGGCGACCCAGAGCCCCACACCGCTTCCTGCCCTGCAGTCATTGCAGATTACTAGCAAACAGGAAGAGATTCCTCCCAGTGATATCACACTCCTCCTCAACCTCTTCACTGAGGTGGACACCCTGGATATAGCCGTGACTTGTTACTTTGACTGGAGGAGGCAGAAAGCGCACTGTCCTCCTACCGACCACCTCGCCGTTCGCAGCCTCAGCACGCGCAAGTCTACGGACGGGAGCACGCTGGCCCATCTTGCACAATCGCCCTCTGCCCGTACCCTGCACACGATATCGCTGGGGAGCATGGAGGCACATCCCATACCCGGAGTCCAGGAACTGCTGTTCGCAACACGCGCGAATCTGGAGTGTCTCCAGGTTTCGTTCAGAGCTTTCTGGGACGATTCCGGTGAGTGCGCCTGCACACCGCCGCCGCTCGCGCGACTAACGCACGCTGTCCGGTCTCCCGCAGGCGTGGACGTCTCTCCAGCCATGTCTCTCGCGTGCTGCACCGCGCTGCGCAGGCTCGAGCTCGCGGTCCGCAGGACCATCCTCGACTGGCAGCGCGCCTGGTGCATCCTCGCGACGCTCTCCGCAGACACGTGCCGCGCGCTCGAGGACGTCACGATCGAGGTGCGCACGCCGGGGTTCGACTCGCGTGTGTATCCAGAGGACCTGTGGCGGGCGGCCGACCCCGCTGTCCTGCGCGCGACGTACGAGACGCTCGTTCTGCTCAGCCGCACGGGGCGTTTCAGGCGGCTTGCAATCAGGGAGACGAGCGCAACACATCCACCGCGGTGCGACAACGACGTCTTCCCTGGCGTGCTCCAGAGATATATCAGATGACTGTGGTGTTGTGGATACGTCAGTGCGTCGTGCTTTGTCTGTCTACCGTGCCCAACGGGTGTCGCGGTGATGTCAAGGCCGGTCTTTCCCGTTGGACAAGTCGATGATTCGGACCGAAGAGTTCGACGCTTGTCTACGACGCCCAAGGGCTTACCTACGGCTCCCGTCCCTTTGTCATCGCTCGTGTCATCGTGCCTAATCTAAGAGCTAGAATCCCGCGAGCATGCTGATTATCTATGCAACATCTTGAGAGACCCTTTCTTTCTAGGGCAACTCCAACTCCACCGCGCACCCCTGAACTTACGCTGCAAGCTCTAGATGACTCTTCGGGAAGCGTAGGTGCAGCGGACGAGGCTGCGCAATCATTCGATGCGGCACCATCTATTCATTGGTATCTTGGAAGGCTTGAAGCATCTGACTCGGTTCGCGGGAGCTGAATAGCTTGACGGCTCGACGATCAGCATGTCCGACAGCTAGGTCCTAATTACCGCCTGGCGCAGAGATACAGATTGCAGCGATACGCTCGCATTGCTATGTAAGATGTCCGTAGCTTTACGGAGCGGCGGAGCGCGCCTGGTTGGTTCTGGTCTCGGAACACGTAACTTCCACGGTATCGCTTCACATCTTGGGTTCTATTCCCGCGAGCACGCACCAAACGTGACAAAGTGAACCCTGGTGGCGTGTGGCAAACCATGATACTTGCCCGACCATATGTTTTGATTGGTGCAAGACGAAGTTAGACAGACGACGGTAGTGACCGGTAGTCTCATGTTCTTTGCACTGACTCTGGTCTTCGAGGGGCGCACCCCTAGGCCTCCGCGGAACGCGGCATAGCGACAAAGAACGCAATCACGTTGGTTATTAGAGCCATTGAGTCACGGTCTGTGCTAGCTGGGCTTGAGTCGTGCATAGACTTTTGAGCTTCCCTGACCATTAGTGTGCCATTCCTCACCGTCAAGCCATCTTTCGGGACGTGCCGCAGCGGGCCATGTAGGGATTGGTCATACGCCCGGACGAGGGGCAGAAGACACATCCACAAGGGGCGGGGATGGCACGACCGGTTATTCAAGATCAGTAGCACGCCCGGCTTACCGCTCGGTATATGAACGGCACACCTGCGAGCGTCCCAATTGCAGACGAGCTATCTTAGCTTCATACATTCGACTCCATGTCCGGGTCCAGCGATAACGACGAAGTCCAACTCTTCGCGCCAGGCGTGACCACAAACGGCGTAAGTGCCTCGCGCCTGCTGTGTCTCCTCACTCATGCACGAACCGACCCTCCGAGACAGCTCCAGTCCGCCGTACATGCAGGCTCCGCGGACGCAGGCGGCACGGCCGAGCAGAGCATCACACTCTCGACGGTGTTCCACCCGAACACAGACCTGGTGCCCGCGGCGCCGGACGCCTTCCTGCTCTCGTCAGACCGGGTCTTCTTCAGCGTGCACTCCGCGGTGCTCGTCGAGCGCTCCACTAACCGCTTCAACTTCCTCTTCCCGCCCGCGGGCGCGGCGGGCCTGCCCGTGCTCGCCGTGCCCGAGGACGCGCACGCGCTCAACGTCGTGCTGCACACCGTGTACGGGCTGCCCTGCGCGCACTTCCGGCCGTCGGACGACGCGCTGCGCGCCGCGCTCGCGGGGCTGCGCACGTACGGCGTCGCGCTCGGGACGCACGCCGCGCCGGGGACGCCGCTCTTCGCGCTGCTCGCGGGGCGCACGCCCGCGGCGCCGCTCGCGGTGTACACGCTCGCCGCGGAGCACGACCTCCGCGCGCTCGCGGCCCATGCGTCGCGCTTCCTGCTCAGCGTCAGCCCCGCCGAGATCGACGCGGCGAGCGCAGACCGCATGGGCCCGCTGTACCTCGCGCGCCTCCTCGCGCTGCAGTCGGGGCGCGTGCGCGCCCTCCGCGAGATCCTCTGGGACGGCCCCGACGGGCACCCGCCGACGGATAGCTGCGACGAGGATGCGCAGCGCAGGGTGGGAAAGGCATGGGAGATGACCGCGGCGTATCTGATTTGGGAGGGGCGGCCGGGTCAGTGTCCTCCCTCGCCTGTGAGAGGTCTCGAGTTGCTGCTAACTCTTGTGGGCAGAGCTGACGGCGACGTCGATGGAGGTGACGTTCGAAAGCATTGCGAAGGCATTAAATGTTCAGCGTGTCGAGAGGCGTTCGACCAGCGGGTTGCCCAGGCGGCGCACGATTGGGCACAGCTACCAGTACGATGATTTGTGTTCAGTCCAGGCTTCCGGCAGCTCGCTTATGTTCTGCGCAGAGAACAGTATAGTGGAGGAGAAGGATGATTTGCATGCGATGTGTTCGTTGAACGTGCCTATGCCACAGTCGTTACTTTTCGATGTACATAGTGATGCTCACTCCCGGCCGGGTGCCTATCTCAAACGTTTTTCGCCAGCGACGTGCAGCGACGACTGTGGGCTCTTCCTTGACTCCTACATCCCTGATCGCACCGTCTCCTCTCGCCTGTCTGGCCGCATCGTGCGATCTTGCCTGGAGAAGCAGGGTGTGGTGGAGTGGGTAGCTCGAGCTGGGGGGCGGGAGTTGACGCGGACGGAGAGAGGCGACAGCGGACGAAGAAAGCTGGCGTGTCTGAGCGGGCCATAGCGCGGACAGAGAGCGCAGCGTCAGACATGAATCACCGATGACGCGCCTGGCCGCGACGAAGGACGGGGCCCAGAACATGTCCCGCGCCGCGGCCAACGTTCCCGCCTCCGGCCTTTGCTTCCACCCCGCGCTCTCTCCCTTGCGCCGTCCTGCGTCTACGCCCGCGTCGCACGCCAGAGACGCGAACATCCGCCGACGCAGACTGCAAGACCTTTTGGCGAAGACGGCTGCGATTTTTTTTTTCTCCCGGTCAGATACGGAGAGTCGAACGACGGTTACCTTACGTGCTCCCCTCCAGCAGATGCATCTCGTTGCGACGCTGCGCCTTTTTGCAAGCGGCCCCTGGTGCTTGCAGTCGTCTTCGGACGGCGAGCGGCCGCAAGATGGATGGGCCTGTAGAGGTCCTCGATGATGAGCTGGCTCGGCAAACCAGCCACCGGAAGCGACATACGCGATAGGAGGCTGCGTCGACCTCGCCACAACACGGTCTACCCTTGCCAACGGCATCTCATGGCGAGCGATGACGAGGGCGCATCCTAGAGCAGGCCGAATGACGAATGCTGTACGTGAATCCGTTGCCCTTGCGAGAGACAGTCTGCTTACATAGGGCTTCCCATTTGTCGACAGAGGCAGGACATGGCGCGCCCTACGTTCGGGGACATGTAACACCCATAGGGACCTATGCCAGCGATGACGTCCGGGGTTCCTCGCCCACGCTTGGTCAGGGCAGACTGACTGGCCGCGCAACTTGCAAGGAGATGTCGGCCTCGTCGACTGCACAAAGCAGGCCCGGAGGTGGCGGCCACGATGGCGAAGAGTAGCGGAACCGGGGTGGCGCCACGCGGAGGAGAATTGACCCTCGCGAAGCTATGTCCAGCTCACAGGTACAGACGTGCACCGCCTTCTCGGCCAGACATACGTATGGGCGTGCAGACACCCGATTGCGGGTCAGCCGTCGAGCAGCGAGACGTGGAGCCCGTGGGACCCATCTCTGAGACATGCTCCATCTCCTCGCTCCTGGACGCCGACCAACAAACGCGCCGCAAGACATTACTATGAACACAACATGGAATTGCATCTTCGGCGACGCACGCACTGGTCATGCAGCTCGACGACGGTCTGCAGAACACTTCCATCCCCGTCGCAGGATCCGGGTATCGTTGCTCCGTGGTGGACCGCCCAGCCGAGCCTTGCATGGAGTCAAGAAAGCCCGAACCGCGCCGAAGGTGACGGAGTGCTTCTGCTTTAGCATTGGCATGGTCGTCGTCCTTGCGAATCAATGGTCAACAACCCTCCCTTGCTTACACGTTCCTCACCCCACCTCCATGGCCTTCAGTCTCGAAGGACACAGCGCGAACAACCGTCAGCCATATCGGAGCTGGGTCTGACTGACCTCTCATTCATGCCACGGTAGCGCGAACCGAGCCGGTCGAACGGTATCCTTGCAAAACGCGGATAGGCAAGAGCGAGACCTTCAGAACAGCGCAGACGTACCACAGAGACCTCCAATACCTCTCCATTCCAGCCAAGGCACATCCTGGCGATCTGCAGCTGTGAGCCAGTGATGCTTCTGTACTCCCGCACACAATCGCAGTGTTGCGCTCCAGAAGCGAGGATGGCCGCCATCTACCGACAGCGGCTTGTGCGGCCCCAAGCTACCACGGCTCTGACTAGTCTTGTGCTGGAAAAACGGCATTCGAAAGTGATGCTGCGTTGTGTGTGGGCAAGACTCAGAGGTGGCGCTTTTGCAGATGGAGGACTGGTTCAAGTCGCGCATGGTGCGGGTACGGTAGGCCCTCTTCTTGGCTCCGTTCTCTGCATCCACCCGCTGCCACCCTCTCCTATTTCCATCGCCACAGGCTGTCCCGCCATGCCTTATAAAGCCTGCTGGACGCTTCTTGTGTCTGACCGCACCGCGGGGGTGTCTCGCTGGACCCCCCTGAGCGCCTTGCTGTGCCAGATCGTCCACCCAATTGGACACAGGCAACCTTCTGTGAGCTAGGCTTAGCTGGAACGGCCTCTGCGGATGAACTGTGGCATGGGAATGCCCGCAATCGATGAGTATATGGTCCTCAGAGTCCGACTGCAGCCAGTATCCAAGGTACTCTCCACCTCGGGCTCCCTGCACCACCGCAAGCCCCAAGCAAAACCCCACGGCCCTTTCTTCTGCTGCACTGCGAACATGTCAGTCGATGCTCTTCCCATCGAACTGGTAGAAAGGATTGTCAAGCTCGCATCCTCACCTAACGACGGCTCGACGGCCGCATCCTGCGCTCTCGTGTGCCGCCTCTGGCGAAAGCGTCCGGCCCGTGCGTCTTTCGCCGAATCAAAATCGTCTCAGATGAACGTCTCTCGCGTATGAAGACCTCGTCGAACGGACCAATCGGTCGGACTGCTCGCGCGCACGCTCATTGTGCAGCCGTTCCCGCAACTCACCACCGTGCCCTCCCGTGGATCGCCCGGCTCGCCAAGCGGCTCCCCAGGCAGCTCCGGCGGCTGCAGGCCCTCGAGCTGCGCTGCGTTTTCGAGCTCGGCGATGCTTTGGAAACGGCTTCGTGGGCGAACTCGCCACATTCGCGACCGTAGAACGGCTCGCCATCGACCAGTGCGCGCTGCACCTCTCGCTCGTGTTCGCAGCCGCGGCTGCATTCCCGGCGCTGCGGCACCTGCAGCTCGGGTCGTCATGCCCGTTCCGAGCGTGTTGCGTACGCCGCCCGTGGAGCTGCACCCGCCGCAGCTCGCTTCCGCCGCGCTCGACATCGGCGACGTGTATCCGCACGGCCTGCGCGACACCTCCGCGTGGCTGCTCGCGGCGCCGACGGCACACACGCTCCGCTCGCTCACGCTCGTCGCGCGCCTCGGGACGCCCCGACGTGGGGCACTGCTGCGCGCGCTTGGCCCACAACTGTACGTGCTCGACTCGAGCTCGCGATCGCCTTCCCGCTACCCGTCGAGGCCGAGGGTGCGTGCCTCTTCGTTCGTGCCATGATGCGCCGTGTGCATGCCCGCTGACGCCTACGCTGTCGCAGTGATCCTCGCGGACATCAGCCTGCGCCCGTGCACGGCGCTGCGCGTGCTCACGCTGCGGCACCACAACCCGCTCTCGGCGGCGATGTGCGAGCTCGTGGCGGAGGTGCGCGCGCCGCTGCGCCGCATCGCGCTCGGCGTGCTCGCGACGACGCACGAAGCGGCCCTCCCCGACTTTTCGCCGCTCGCGCCGCTCCTGAACGCGTCACTCATGGAGACGCTCCAGGAGGAGTGCATCCTCTTCAGCGGGCCCGTCTCCGCGTGCGCCCTCCTCGACAAGCTGCACCGTGACCTGCCGGACATCACCACGAAGGGGAGCATCACAGTAGAACGTGTCTGACAACGAGTCTTGCCCGTGGGTACTCTAGCCTCTACTTTGAAGTCCCTGGCGTGGCTGATGTACCTCTCGACAGTTGCTGTCCGAGGGACAGAAGCTCTGCCCCGTTGTACGTGGTTTATATACATGCGAACAGAACGATTCGCCCGCAGTCCATCCATCAGTCATCTCATTTCATTATCATTACTCATGCCTTGGTAGCACTATTGTGGAGCTGGCTCAGGGGGCATCCGACTGACGTCGATGTTTGTTTGTACTTGTTAGGACCCAAAGCCTATGCTTGCCAAATATATCGCTTCCCTCAGGATGACGCATCCGACCCGACGCACACATCGAATAAGCACGACTGCATATCCCATTCCACGCAAGCACGCGACAAACGCTACGAATCCCGCTGGCTCTCGATGCAGCCAAGCCGGGGATGACCGACGCAGGGCGCACACCCCTCGCGAACTGCGCCCGCCACGCACGCGTGAGCTCCTCGGTGCGCACGACATCGAGCTCGACGTCCGTGCTCGCCTGGCTCTCAGTCTCAGGCAGCGCATCGGTACGACATACCCGTCGTCCCCGTCGTCCTCCTGCGTCTCGGGCACGACGCTCGGTGAGCGCGCGCTGCGCGGCGGCGTCGCCTCTGCTGTCGCCGGGGCCGGCGTTCGCGCGAAACCCTCTGGCTCAAGGGCACTCAGCCGTCGCGCCATCTCCTGGCGGAGCGCGGCGCGCGACGACCGGACCTGCGATGCCGCACCGACGAGGGTCCAGCTCGACCCCGCGCCCTGTAAGAGCACGCCAGCCTCGGTGTCGGTCCGTCCCAGCGCGAGCGGGCTGGAGCTCGGCACAACGATCGCCGCGTCTTCGCACGGCACAAGCCTTTGTGGGGTCGAGGAGGGCTACGTCTAGAGGTGCCTCGTCGTGGAGCAACCGCCGTCGTTTGGGCGATGGCTCCGCGTAGTTGCGAGGCGCTTGCCTGGGAAGAGGTCGGCTCTCGAGGGATCGCGGAGGATCCTCGCTTCTGAGGGCTGGGCTGCAATGGGCCCAAAAGGGTCGGGAGGAGCCGAAGGGTCGCGTCCATTTTCGCTTCCAGCCACGCTTGCTCGCTGGGGCTCCGACGTCGCTTACGGGTACTCGGCGCAGGCGACAGCAGCTGAAAGGGCGAGCCAAGGACGGCGTGGCAGTTCTGCTGTGGGGTCTTCGGCCCCTGAGCGACGTCCGTGCCCCGGTTTCCGCTAGAGTTTGGTGCAGTGTTGACTGCATCTGAGAGGACCGCTTGTGCCTGGGGGTCGCAGGCAGAAGCGCCACAGGGGCGGTAGGATCGGTCGGAGAGACTGACGCCACCACAGCATCTTTCACGGTGCCACCTCCCTTGGTAACTTCCCGTATAGGCGAAGAGGGGAAATCGACAATATCTGAGCCCTGCAACGAAGGATCGCTGTATGATGCGAAAAGGTAGTGCGCAGTCTTCATGCGGGCTTCTTCGGCATCGCTGTCCTCGGTGTCTTCGTCACTGCCCACCTGACTTCGAGTCGACGGACCGGAGAAGCCAACTCGAAGCCGCAACATGGCGCGCTCGGTCTGCGAATGCGACGCGCGTCCCTGAAACTGTCGCTCCTGCACGGTCGTATCGACTGCGACTGAGTTCGTAGCCGCCGACGCTTCCGTCCAGACGTCTTTCTCGCTTTGGCTGTCGGTATCCGCGGGCACGTGCAAGAGGCGATCCACGGCGTCGCGTTCGGGGCCCTCGAGGTACGGACGGAGCGTCTGCAGCTTGTGCCTGAGCTTGCCGTCGTCTGCCCATCGTTCGGCCGCCTCGAGCGCGCCATTGCCCTCGAGGTTGGACATGGCGACGTCGTCGGCTGCCTCCAAGTCCAGCGACAAGGCGGTCCACTGAGTTCCGAGCTCGTCAGCTATGGAGCGCCGTACTTCCTCACGGAAGGAGTCTTCGTCAGAGGCGATTAGACCGGAGAACATGCCAGGTACGGCCGCCCAGTCGAGCCCGCACAGCTTCGGATCCAGTGTGTTTGGCACCACGCGCTTTGGTTTGAACAGAGAGACAAAAGCCTGGAGTTCAGGAAGCGGGGAATGTCTAGAAAGAGGTACTAGCTTTGGCGAGCATTAGAAATACGATGAAAGGCGTAACGAGCTTCATACCAGGTGGTCCACTGCGTCTCCCTGTTTGAGACGAGCTTCTGTTTCCTGCAGGTAGGCTTGCCATTCTGTCGTGCCCATGTTGACTGGATTCACATAAACGACGTGGTTGCCGCTTGGTGTATGTGTACTCCGGCCCTCGACTCTGACGTCTTCACATCGGTCAAAGCGCTCGCAAGCGTGAAACCGCGAAGCAAGCAT
Organism: Phanerodontia chrysosporium; assembly: GCA_001910725.1. Taxonomy (NCBI): domain Eukaryota; kingdom Fungi; phylum Basidiomycota; class Agaricomycetes; order Polyporales; family Phanerochaetaceae; genus Phanerodontia; species Phanerodontia chrysosporium. The sequence goes on from MJGA01000025.1 coordinate 81,645, forward strand.
ATCTCGCGTAATGATTGTACGCAGGAATGGCTCACGCTCAAGGTGGGAATAAACAGAGTATTTATATCTGTCAACATGGATCTGGAGATGGAAACCGGTCAGACCAGGACCGATACTAGCGCTGCATATATGCATACCTTTGTATGAAAAGCCCTCGCTACCGCCTTATAGATGTCTTCGTAGCCCCAGGTCCACCCATTAATGAAGAAGCGGGTTGACTCGGGAACAGTTTCATGAGCGAGACGAGCCCAACAGTTGCTTCATCCTATTTCATGAGTTGATTAGAACACAACACATCGCCAGGCTTTGCAAGGACCAACCTTTGACGGTATATACTTGGTGCTGAGCATGCATGCAGTATCAAGGTATATTGCTTCCAAGGTTTCGCAGACCTCGCTGGATGAGGAACGCAAGGTTCCGGCGTTCGATGAAGCGACGTATTTCTCCAGGAAAGGATTCTTCTGCAGAGATTCCAAGAACCACGGCTCCGCACGAAAGTCGCCGGTATGAAGCACAGACCCAAGGGGACCTTCAATAAGAAACCTACAAGCATATTTAGGATCGCTTACACGGGAGGAAACTGAACTTCGTACATGACAGCCCCTGGGCAATGGTTCGCGTCGATGAGCGTTATTGCGACATGGTTTCCGTTCGACAATTCACACTGCGTCGGAGTATTCAAGGGAAGCGGTCTCTGCCAGATAGAAGCATAGTAAGAATCATCCACGATCACGCGGTTCGACGCTCAGGTTCACAGCGAGACAATAACTGGATTGTAGAGAAGCGCCATGTTCAAAGCACGATGTTCACCGCTGGGCAATCACTCACGAGCAGGTCTCTTGCGCCGTTATAGAAGACTGTTCCATCGTCCAGTTTGAGAGGCTTGACCTTGAGGTGCTTGAATGTGCGCATGTTCTCTGCTCGCACTTCCTTCTCCCTGAGCTGTCTTTCGACGAGCACCTCATGTCTCAGCAGCATTTCCTTGGCATCTCGAGAGCAATAGACAGCGTAGCCAAAAGACTTTGCGGAAAGCCCTTGAATGTGGTCGGAGTGGGTGTGGGACAGGAGATGTAATAGAGGGACAGTCTTGAGGTTTGGCGAGTCCGAAAATTCATCGACGCGGATGGCGTATGGACGCACAAACGAGTTGTACGGCGAACCTCGAGGCATGGAGCCCTATATGCGTGTTAAATAGTATAATTAAGAATAAAATATCATGGAGGGCGACGTAGAGAAAGTATTAGAGCGGTGGTGGGGGTAATAGGAAGGCCTCGGAAGAGGCAGTTGTCACGGTACACCACGAGTAACGGACCAGGTCACGGAATGTCACTACGAGTCACGAGGCATCGTGACGCTTTCTCTGCGGTGGGCGCTCCGGACTTGCAGCGAACAACGATGGCGGCGAAGAGCAAAGGACGGTGCGTCTCTTCGGGCTACCACACGACGTCCTGAAGCTCATATCCTGGTCGCTGTAGCACTATTCTTGTCCGTCTCATCTCCACGGCCCAGACGGGCTTCTTCTACACGACCCAGCGGTTGCGAAATGGACCCAGCCTTGCAGCGGTCAAGTACGATCCCAAAGGTGAGCGGAAGCCATGCATGTACTACAAGCTTTACCTCACAACGAGATCAGTGAAGCAGAGGGTTCTCTTCGTTGAAAGTTCCAAGACTGCCCGGAAGTCTGCTCTTGGGAAAAACTAGACCCCCTCCGACGCCGTCCGCTGTTCGGCTTGTGAACATGTGGGGAGTAACTTGCGCGCGCAGGGGGCGTGGTTGGGCGTGTGGTGACTGCCGTGATGAATAGCAACCTCATTATGTACGTATCCACGCCGTCCCATTACTCCGTCACGTACTACATAGAGCACTCCGCGCTTCGACGCTGTGGAAGAGAACGCTATGAATACCATCGCGATTCGCATGTCAACATACGAGCGAAAGGCGTATGTGCTTGATTGTACCCTCTACTCTCCCACTCGTCCCAGCATGTATCCCACGCATTGGGCGGTAAGCACCGCGCTCCGAACTTCATCCACAAGTCCCTACTCGACCCCGAGGCTCTCTCGCGAGGACCCACTTAGGATTCCGACTGTTCAGCCAGGAGATGCCCGTTGTCACCAAGTAGGTACGGTGCGGTATTGCGACCGGTCCAATGACCATGCTCCTCGGCCCCAGTAAGGGTTCCCACAGCATCGTATTTTCCTGTGAATTGACATCTTGAGAATCAGGAACCAAGCCTTCCGCCTTTCCGATGCCTGTGTACGATTTACTTGTAGTCAGGTGAAGAATAAGTTCCAGCTTGCATTTCACTATTCATCACTGATAATTTCAGTCACGTCGCCGATTGACCGGGCTGCCCTGCAGAGCTCTGGAACACGTACCTGAAGGGGAATTCGATGGCTACTCTTGGCTGCGACTTCTTTGTTCCAGCACGCCTTTTGCCCACGAGAATCAGTTACAATCCCACGGACCCACACACAGCGTCACAACCCCCGGTTGATCGCGACACGGACCACTCTCACCTGTCAGGAATCTCTCGCGCACCGCTATTTGAAGCCGATGCCCTGAATATCCTAGTAATAACTCTCGCCCCCTCCTCTCATGGCCCATCCCACCGAACACCAGCTCATCGTCGAGGCAGAACCGCCCGCTGTGACAGTCGGCGACGTTGCCGCGGCATGGCTGCACGAGTTCAGCTCGGCGCTGAGCGCGTCAGACGCCGATGCAGTTGCCCGCGCGTTCCTCCAGAAGGCTGGTTGCGCGACTCGCTCACCTTCACCTGGAACAACCGCGCGCTGCGCGGCCGCGCTAAAATCGCGGCCTTCCTCTCAGACACGCTCCCGTACCATCCTGTGTCGAACGTCGCGCTCGACCACGACCCGCATCTCGCGCCCGCGTATCATGCCGTGCCGCCAGGCACTGTGGAATTCGGCTTCAGATACGAAACGCCGATAGCGTGGGGCCGGGGATATGCACGTCTCGTACAAGCTAGCTCCGGACGCTGGGAAGCCCTGACTGCGAGCACGATTGTGTCTGACCTGAAGGGACACGAGGAGCCTCTGGATGGAACGGACTGGGAAGCGCAGGCAGGCGAGCGGTCGTGGGGGCAACTCAGGGGCGATCTGGCCGCACAAACAGAGGCGAACCCTACTGTACTAATAGGTCCGTAACGATGCACCTGCGTCCATACTATTATAATTGACCAAGAGATAGTGGGCGGGGGACAGAGCGGCCTGCAAGTTGCCGCACGATTCAAGCAAATGGGTATTCCAACGCTGCTTATCGAGCGCCACGCCCGTATTGGAGACAACTGGCGCAAGCGGTACGCGAGCCTCGCGCTGCATACGCCGAAAGAGCAGCACCAGCGTTAGTGACGCCACACGCGCGATACCGCTGCCGCTAACGTGCTCTCAGTGCTGTACCAGCCCTTCCCGTCGAACTGGCCGCTCTACACGCCCCGCGACAAGCTCGCGGACTGGCTCGAGGCGTACGCAGTGCACCAGGACCTCGTCGTGTGGACGAACACGATCATCCGCGGGCGCCCAGCGTACGACGCCGCGCACGGGCGGTGGCGCGTCACCCTCGAGCGCGGCGGCACGCTCACCACGCTCACGCCTGCGCACATCGTCATGGCGACGGGCGTGCTCGGCGAGCCGCACGTGCCTGTATTCGCAGGGCGCGAGCGCTTTCCCGGCGCCGTCCTGCACACGTCGGCGTACATGATGGCCGCGCCGTTCGCGGGGCGCCGCGTCGTCGTCGTTGGCGCGGGCAACACCGCGATCGACGTGTGCCAGGACCTCGTCGGCGCGCGCGCGGCGAGCGTCACGATGGTGCAGCGCTCCGCGACGTGCGTCGTCTCGCGTGCGAACGTCCTCAAGCACCTCCACGCGCGCTGGGCGCCCGGCGTGCCTGTCATCGTCGGTGACCTCAAGAACGCGTCCACACCTACCGGCTTCGTCCGCGAGCAGCTGATTGCGCATCAGGACGTGCAGTGGGCCGAGGAGCGCGAGCTTCATGCGAAGCTCAGGGGCAGCGGGCTGAAGCTCACGCTTGGCCCTGAGGGCCAAGGGCACGTCGGCCTGGTGTATGAACGCTTTGGAGGTGAGCGAGCCGGTGAACCTTCACGTCAGGGTGTCTCTTACATGCGTTCTATCAGGATTTTGTATGTATCAACATTCTCAGTCTAGACTCTATGTGCTGAACGTGGACCAGGGCAGGACAAAGGAGGGGCCGACCTCATTGCGTCAGGTCAAATACGCATCAAGCAGGGTGTCCAGCCTGTGGCGTATTCGCCGAAGGTCTGGTCTTCGAAGATGGTTCAGTGTTGCCTGCAGACGTGATCATTCTTGCGTGAGTATATGTGCAGCTACCTGACCCAGGCTCTGAGCTGGTTCGCCTCTAGCACGGGATACCTTAACATTCGTGAAACCAACAAGCAAATATTTGGCCCCGACATCGTCAACCAGATCAGCGAAGTTCACGGCCTGGATGACGAGGGGAATTGCGCGGGACATGTCGGCCGACTGGGCATCCCGGAGTGCGTCGCTCCACCATCATACTCATGATTGGCTGACTTTGTGGCAGCTTTGGTTTGCGGGAGGGGACTTTTTTCATTCGCGATTCATGTCAAAGCAGCTGGTAGGCAGAATGGTGAATCTAGTGACCAACATCTGACATAAAGCCAGGCAATCCTGATCAAAGCCAGGGAACTCGGCTTGATTCTCTGCCGCCGTCCGCTCGTCTATGATGAAAGCCTGTAGCACAGCTTCATTCATACCAGTATGCATACCATCTCCCACATGCTTGGAAGTGACCAAATCAAAATGTACACATATACAGTACACGTCGTCCGCGACAAATCAACTGCCGCGAGCTGCATCGAGGCGATTCTTCAGATAGTCCTCTGGCAATGGACGCGTCGGTTTCGCGGTTCAACAGACGTTGGGCAGTATGCACACGTACCTTGACACGGGACCAGGCCTGAACGAGCTCATGCACCCGCGCATCGAGCGCGGCAATGCAGAGTGGACAGACCATATTGCGCCCGAGAGCTCTGAATTGCACATCGAGGGTAATCTCCGTAATCGCTGCGCGCGTGTCAAGTCAGGTCCAAGAAAGGCCCGGTGGCGTAGAAACACCCCGAACGCACCTGGTCCGGTCCCGATGACGAGCATCGCGCGGTGTACGCCCACTCGCGCGCCGCAGCGTCCTGCGCGTCGCGGCCGCAGGCGTCCGTGGGCGGATGCGGCGGGGGCGGCGGGAGCACGAGGCGCTTGAGCATGTCCATGCGCATCACAGGCAGCATGAGCAGCCGCCGGAGGTATCGCGGGCCCATCTGCACGGCGTACTCGTCGGTGATGTCGCTCGGGTCGTACGTCAGCAGCAGCGCAGAGATCGGCGTCGCGAGGGCCTCCAGATCGTACTGCGCCGCCAGGGTGTAGAACTGCAGCGGCGCGGCCCGCGCGCGGTCCAGCATGAGCGCGAACAGCGGCGTGCCCTCGGCGATGTATGTGCGCAGGTGCAAGCCGTACTTTACGAGCGAGTGGATAGAGGCAATGAGGCTGTGGTTCGACGGCTCTAGATGGGCGCATGAGCGACCGTGCAACGTGTGCAGGACCACGCTCAAGACGTCAGACCCTTCTGTAAGGCGAATTGGTGGGTAAGGTGCGTGGCCCTGGAGGGATGGCTGCGAGTTGTACGGGACCTGCGAGTCCCAGCGATTTTGCGAGCGGGCGAGGATGATAGCGGAATTCACATAGAAGGCCATGTTGTCGGACGAGACGAAGACGAGGTCTGTATGCCATCGTTAGCTGGAGGAAAGGCTGGGCAGATGGCAGGAGTGGTATAAAGCTGTATCTGGTGCTGTTGTTGAGGAGAGAGGAGCTGGAGGGACAACGACGGTGAGACACAGCGAGCATCGATTGGGGACAACGAGGAATCCGCACCGTGGAATGGACAGAGGTCGCCGTGCCTGGTGATTCGAGGTTTAGCGAGGCCTGTGTGTCGAAAGGCATCGGTCTCAGTGCGCCTGACACGGGGAGATGTGGAACTGTCTGGGCGATGGATGAAGGCAGATATACCGCGACGCTCCCCACCCAGCCTTCCCGGCGGCAAGCATGGAATATCTATGCATTCGCAGTGGCACATGGCCGACTACGGACCCAAAGTAGGGTTATCGGTGACGACTCTATCGACGTGTTCGCCTTGAGCGTAGGCGGACAGTGATCTACTACCGCGCAGTCCACCAGCGCCCCGCCCTAGAAAGGAGACAAGGGGCTGCCATGGCCAGCCTTAAGCGCAAGCATGCAGACCGTCTTGACAATGCGGGATGAAGAGCTTCCGGGCGCCCTTGCTCCGGTGCATTGTGAACACAACGTTTCAGGGAATACCGAGTGGAATATTAGTCAGCGCGATGCCCCTAACCTCGAATTACAATGCAATGACTTACTGCACTGACTCTTCTCTCTCTTTTTCTCGGAAATGAACTAGTCATAGGATCGTAGGTGACTGTCAGAATTCTCAGGCCAGTCAGATTAAGCACTCCCTCAACAGCTATAGGCTTAGTTGCTCGGGCCCTTTCAGGTTCGGAACCCAAACGCTGAACAGCTTAGAGTAATATAGTTATCCTCTGCATGTCGCGGGCGCCCCCAAAATTCCTTCATGCAGACGTATATGTGAGATGTCCCGCGGTAGCTTGACTCTGGGGTGCTGAACGTCCACACAGGCGGATTTTATTTTCACATGCTCGGGAATGAGCTGTAGTACTCCATAATAATTTCTGCGCTCCGCACGCCTCTTTTCCTCGAAGTCTGTGCCATTGTGAAATTACATAGAAGAGGAGGCAATTAGCACCGATCAGTTGAGATCGCGGGCCTGAAGCTGGAAGGCTGGAAGACATCTGCCAGGCGAGGATGCCTGTTCATGGAGCACAGAATAGGAACACGTCGACATGTCGTACCTGTTAGTTGTAGCGGGCGTTCGAGCGGATCGTCCGATGCTGAGAGAACGGAAGCAACAGAATTAGCGCACGCTTCGTGGCGTTTTTCACTCTTAAACGAAGAAGCTTACAGTCAGCTCCAGGGCGTCGATTGGTCGTCGATGCATGTTACTGGTTCCATGACGCATACGGCTTAACACTAGCGTGGCCAAGTGATCGATGGTTCGGCGAGTCCAGCGGATAACTTTTAGGTGTCGATCCCAGTCTACTAATCTAGGTCGGATGCTACTAGGCTAGCCGCAATGCCAGGATGAGCCGGTGTCAGCGAGAGCTGAGATGTGCGGTAGCTCACAGAGAATCAAATTGTCGTAAATTGGCGCTTCAAACTGGTCATGAATGATAGGTATTCAACAATTCGTGGAGCAGTTCTGCCTACGCTTGACTCGGAGCTCAGGCTGCAACGTTCAACTTTGACCGATCGGCGCATCAAATATGAGTGATGCGCCATCAAGGTAGAGAAAACTGACGCTTTGTACCTCGAATCGGTCTTGACCTGGTCTGTCACGATGCCAACCACATCCAGACCGTCGTGCAAAGAGTGAAGCATGTCCTTACGAACGCAACCATCGTGCAGATGACTACGGGATGTATCAAATCGTGAGCGGGTGTAACCGTGTACCTTAGGTGTCTTGATTGACCAGCACCGCGCAGACGGTTTTACCGGCTTCCGTCCCTGCCGGAACAATCTCCTATCTCATCTTCGAAACATCGGATCTCTTCCTATATCCCAGTTTTGTCTGTTCAGCACCAGAAGAGCAGGTTGTTGAAGGTATGATCATACACGTCGGCTACTTTGTGGGAGTATACAGCTCATCAAGTCTCTAGTCAGGCAAACCTTGCCCGAGCTCGGTCTGGAATGCACCGACTCGGCCTTGCATTGCATCAACATCCAACGCAAAGGATGACTGCATGCGCGAATAATAGGACCTGATTCGATCCGTTGGCAGGCTCCCAGCCGAGACGGAGAACGTTGTAATCAGCACACGCGGCCCCGGCGCTGCACGAGCGGCAGGCACTCGACATGCAGCTGGGCGGTCCTATATCACGCCCTCCGAGCGGACCCGTCGTGCCTAAGCATTGCGCCCCGGCATGGACTACAACTCAGAAAAGCCCTCGTTCGCGGCAGGCGGGTTCCTGCCGCTGTGGTCGGGGCGGGGCAAGCAGCCAGAGCAGAAGACGGAGTCACCGCTTCGAAGAACAAGATGGTCCGCGTACCACACCCACTCCCTGGTCTGCGTCGGCCTACATGTCTTCCTCATCCTTATGCATCTCGTGCTCCTCGGTGTTTGCCTAGGGCACCGTGAACAGTCCGTTATCTTTGCGCTCACGCCGTTTTCGCTCGAGTGGTATCCGCTCATAGCAACTGCTGCCATGCAAATACTCGGTACAGTGAGTCGCTTCCCCCCCCAAACAGTATGACCTTGAACTGACGTCCGATAGATATACCTGGCGGTGCTGGTGGCGGTCACTCAGTCGCTGGCATTCCGACGCGACCTCTATATCCGCCAGACCCTTACCGCTTTACACGACAAGGGCAACGCTTGGTTAGGCATCGGCTCTGCAGTTCTAGCGCTGTGTGAACAGGTCAAGCTACGTGCAGCTGCGGTCGGTGTGCTCTGCATCACCATATACCTGCTCGGCGTATGGGTCCTGCACATCTCCATCCCGATCGCACTAGACGTGGTGCCCTTCAACTCCACGCTCACAACCGTGAACCGCACGATCCTCGCTAATTTCACGTCGCCTTATGCCAAGTTAGTGGTCTATTCACGAGCACAGATATCTCACTTAACTTCAGCACAGCTATGCTTCCGCATATGACATTTTGTCTCTCTATGGCCAGGTGCCCATGCTGGTCTCCAGGACAACATGGTCTACGATGTCATTCCGCAAGTGGCCAACGCCAATGGCACCGCGACTGTAAATGCCTCCGTGTACACTGTGGATTGCGCGGCGATTCCTCCTGTTGACTCCCAGATCAGCGCGGTGGTCACCAACGGATGGGGTGGGTCCAACGCGACCTACCTCTATTTCCACGTCGACCCCAAGCCTGATGATGGTTTGAGCACGGCTTATACAGCTAGTCTTCCGTGTGCGTTGTCATCCTGAAATTGCGTGCCCTACTTCAATGACACCGCTACTAGATGAGGCCCTGGTGTCTATACTGGGCAAATTGCGGATATGGAGCACGCGTGCACGAGAATAACGAACTCTTACAACCCAGGTACATGCTGGATGCCCATTGTGGTGCTGTCAACGGTAGACGTGCTAGACTCCTCGGGGAACGAAGCTCCCGTCTCTGGCGGTCCCTGGAGAGCTATCGAGGCACCGGTAGTTGTCCCCGTCCCCAACGCTGGACCTCCTGGTATGTTGGCCCTTGTGACTGCAGATCATCCTGATCCTAACGATCGTGCAGTTATGATTACCGCTGTCCAACTTCTGGGTTGCAACGTGGGCATCAAGAACGTCCACATCGATGTCTCTGTTGACACGCGTATGCCCGTGGCTCCCTCGCAAGGCTCGCAGAGCGATGCAACCTGGAAGACCTGGTCGTGGCCTGAAAACCTCACGCTGACAGATCAGCTGCGTATAGTGCGTTATGCTCCATCATGCTACGGTCTCACATTCAGGTTCACGCAATTTAGGCTCAGTCCGCTCCGTACTTCTCACCGCCGAGCGCACACAGCAGCTTCTTGAACGTCGCTGCGGGGTCAGCGAACTTTACTTCCGCGAGCCCGCCGGCGATACTATCGGGCTACGACATCGAGCGGTTTCGGTTCGACCCACCTGAGAGTAACATCATCCCAAACGAGATCCTGTACTCGTCTTCGATGATCAGCGTCGTGCCCACCGCTTTCGACGTGTATGTATTGCCTTTTATCTCCGGCGTTCCATCTGAGATATCAATAGGTTCCTCTCGAGGATCTGCGCCTCCAGGCCGATAACAGGACAAGTGTGGGCCTCGCAGAGATCAACCACAGTCTCGCTAAGGCCCTCGCCGCCACATTCTGGTACGGTACGTATTAGTTGTGCTTCTTCTCAATGCGGACCCTGAGCTTTCTCCAGGAAATAACGTCAACTACTCCGGCGCACATGCAATCAGCAGGCTCATCCAACCGCAAAACTCCTACTCGCTGGCGTCTACCGCGCAGCTGAACCTTACCTCGAATGGCACTGACGCAGAAACGACGTATGGTGAGGCGAAGATCGTTGTCGTCATCCAACAGTTACGGCTGAACGTGAGTTTCCCGTCCTTGTCGAGCACCGACCTCCTCATACTCACGTGGCACCGACATGCTTCCAGCTCAGCTTCATCCCGGTGAGTACCCGCCGCAGTGCTAAATGCAACTGTCACTCATGCGTTTTCGTGCAGATCGTCGTCGGCCTCGCGACCTCCGTGATGTTGCTCGTTCTCTGCATCTGTGTGACCCGCGTGCCCGCAGCCGCACGAGCAAACTTCGACCCGAACTTCGTGGTTGATAGCAGCGGCCTGCTGCAGTACACCTGGCTCCTCGGCACGGAGCCCGGCCTCGCGCAGGTCGAGTCGCCGGAGTCCCACAACCTCCGTGCCGCCGGCATGTTCAACGTCGACGTGAGCGATCGCATGCGGCGACGCCAACTCAGTCGGATGTCCACCTTTGTGAAAGAAGACCTCGAAAGCTCTGTCCAAGAGACCCGCTTCACGCCTTTCTGAACGTGTCATGTCTTCTCCGTGGACTGTTTCGTTCCGTCGACGACTTCATCGCGAGCAATTGTTACATAAACCCTGCATCCGATCCACTGTACACATCCAATATACACGATACATCTAAGCTTACATCCCTCCATGACCCTGACAAAAATGGCCTCTGGCTCAGGTGAGCTGTCTGTCACTACGGCCGAATTGATACAGGACAGCGTCCAGGCTTTGCTTATAGCTTCGCTTTTGCGGCATGCTGCGACTCGAATTTATCTTGGAGTATACGGCGCAGCACCTTGCCTGTGGGATTCTTTGGAATCTGTCCCACTCCATCAGCAACGAGACACTACAACCCAGAACCCGCCGCCGCCTCACCTCGTCAACGATCTCGAACCCACCTCTCAGCCACTTGTACGGGCTGAGGGTCTGCTTCGTCCACGCTTCGAGCACCCGTATGGTCTCCTCCGCGCCCCTGCGCTTGCCCTCCTCGCTGAGCACCACCCACGCGCGCGGGACCTTCTCGTCCGCGGTCCTGCCGCCGGACACGCCGCCGACGCACGCATCGGTGATGAGCCCGTCCGGCTGCGCGTGCAGCACATTCTCGATTTCGCTCGGCGAGACTTGCGCGCCGCCGACCTTGAGCGTGTCCTTCTTGCGCTCAACGAAGCTAGAGGACCGCGTTCAGCACCGCGAGAGCGCAAGAAGAGGCGCGCGGCCCACGCACTAGAAGAACCCGTCCTTGTCGATGCGCATCCAGTCGCCCGTGCGCAGCCAGCCGTCGACGAACGTCTCGCGCGTCGCCTGCTCGTTGTTGTAGTACCCGAGCACCACGACGGGCGCCTTCACCCACAGCTCGCCCGGCTCGTCGACGTCCGCGTCCGTGCCGTCCTCGCGCACTGTACGCGCCTCCACGTTGGAGTTGAGTATGCCACACGCCGCGTCTGGGACCTTAAGGCCATGGAGACCATCCGCAGGTTTGCGCACGACACCAAGCGTCTGCGTCGGTGTCAGCAACAATCTTGCAAAGGCGCAACTACAGCTGCACGCACTACTTCTGACATGCCATATCCTGGGTTCAAATGTCAGCCAGAGTTCGTGGAGTCATGCGTAGTGCTAGATTGATACGAACCTTCTGTGAGTGTGAAATTCTTGAAGCGCTTGAGGAAGTTGTCCCGCAATGTTGTGGGCAGGTGCGCTGCCCCGCACGTCCCGCTGACCACGCTGTCGAAGTTGGTCTTCTCAAAGTCAGGGTGGTTGTACAACTGGTGCACAACCGAAGGAACGAGCGACAGGATGTTAACACGATACCTTCGGGGAGATGGGCAGCGTGTCTTGAGCAAGCACGATCAACGGGTCTGAGAGAAGGAATAACCTACTTTGGTATGACTTTCAGCACCGAAGAGGCGTCCCACTTGGGCATGAGCACACAGGTGACTGGTACGGCGAAAATTCGGAACGACACGACATTCAATGCGAGCGAGTGGTACAAAGGAAGGAATGACAGGAATACTGGAGGCTCTTTCGGTGGTGGAATCTAAATTCATCCATGGTCGACCATAGCGTAACCATACAGAATATATGAAACGTACCTTCAGGAATTCCATCTCTACCTGTCTGAATATAGCATTTGAAAGGACCATGGCCCACACGTTACCATGCGAAACCATCACGGCTGCAAGTGATCAATTCGACACAAGACATGACGTAGAATGCCGTGCTGGCTTACCCTTGGGCAGCCCGCTGGTACCGCTCGAGAACACGAGGTACGCCAACGTGTTCCTCTTCGCCGCCCGAATAGGCTCTCGGGGTATCCGGCCCTTGCGGACGCGGTTTACGAAGTCTTGTAAGCTCAGCCGCCCGTCTCCGCTCGTCCCTTCGAGGACGTAGATGCAGCTCTCGGGCAGGCCCTCCTCTTTCGCGGCGGCGAGCGCGACGGGGAGCAGCGCGGGCTGCACGAAGAGCACCCTCGGCTTCGTCGTGCGCAGCCCGTGCGCGAGCTCGTACGGCGTCGAGTACGCCGACAGCAGCGCAATCGGCGTGGTGACTGCCAGGAGCGCATGCACGAGCGCGGGAAAGCTCTGCACGGCCGCCGTCGTCAGCCCCGGTGACACATCGCGACCAGCAGGAACAGATCCGGACGCACCACGCAGTTGTGGCTGAACATCCCGACGATGTCCCCTGTCTCGCCGCTGAGCCCCAGTCCGCCGCGGTCGCGCGGCGCGCCAAGCGCAGTGGCGGCGTCGCGCACGAACTCGTAGTACTCGCTGAACGAGTGCCGCCGCCCGGTCTCCGAGTCGATGAACACGGTGTAGTCCGGCATCTGCATGCCCTGCGGCGGCGTGAAGAACAGGTTGCAGACGTTCGCGTCCGGAATGGGAGGCAGGTCTGGCATTCGCGACTTGATGTGCATGGTGTACGAGGCCGTCGGGACGTGTCAGCGGCAGAATGGGTAGTGGTCGTATATATACAGTCGCGTCCCTCATTGCCCGCCGTAGCCGGGAATCATGATGCAGGGTGCAGGCGGCGAAACGGGTTGCGGAGTGTGAGAGGCGAGGCGAGACACATGCTTCTGCGCGCCTGTCCCGGAGGTGCTGGCTCGCTCTGGCCTGCCTCTCATCAGGGATGTGAAGCAATACATTTTACTTTTAGGCTACGTCGAACCTTTACGACGCAGTTGTTAGTCAGTATCGCATCTTTCAACGTAAGTGAATTCCTCTGAATCGTCCTTGAAGAAAATCAGAAAAGTCGACCGACGTCGCACTTCGTATGACTTCGCTTTCCAACGCCTGGATACGACTGCAGACTCTAGTCATTCCACCGGCTCGTCCGTACTCATGCCTCTTACTGCGGGTATGCCGCACAAGGCCAGAAATATGCAGGGCTGATGTGCGGCGGCTTCCGCGCGCTGCAGCGAAACTCTACAGACACGCGCGCTGGTGCCGCAACCTCCTCGCACTTCGAGATCAAACGCGTAACCTATGCGCGTATCTGTTACGTCCTGGCGATCGCTCAAGACACGCTAACGATCGGTTGCTCTGTACTGCAGAGCTCAGGTCAGAAGATGTTCATAGATCGATCCTCATCTCGCATTCTTATTTCGAGTCGGCGTGCGCGCGACCCTGCAAGCCTGGTAAGTTTGGGCTCTATCGTGCCTGAAGGCCTATGGTTGAATCTTGCAGGGATGCGAGACAGCTGTGTGAGCACACCTCGAGGCTGTGAATAACTCTGTTATTAGTATCACGGTGTCTGCGACCTCTCAGATTCACGAGAGCACGGCATTGGGAACGCCTCGGGCGGCCTATTACAGCCCGCATGCTAGCAGCAAGTTCGGCAAAGTACCACGCCGCGAGCGATAGTGAGCATGCCAGATTTCAGTCCACACTTCGGGTCATACACGCCATATCAGTCGGAGAGCGGTACGACCTGCGTCTAGCAATTCCATAGAGGCGTTCTGGGCATTGCATCCTGTTACTAGGGGGGCGACGGTCGCCCGGAACGTCAATCGGGGACACCAAACTTCATTCGGGACGTTCGAGAGCAGCAGACCCACGTCGCGTTGCGACTAGTGACCTTGGGTGAGGCTAGGGATGATGGCGCCGGAGATTGGGGAAGGAGGTAGAACCTGGCTGCTAGACCCCAGATATACATTGTAATAATGGTGGCTGAAGACTCAGGAACCACTACAAGAAAGCTCGAAGAATAGCAAAGTACAATATCGAGAGGAAAAGCACGAAGAACAAGACGACAGCACGACAAGATCCAGATTTCCACGGGTGTTAGAGGGGGCGAGTGCGGATTTGGGGGCTCTCCGTTAAATAGTTCTCTGCAAACTCCAGTCAGTCATGATCATACCCGCTGATATGGAATTCGGTACTCACCCTAGCCAAAGTCCACTGATACAACATATACTTGACGCGCGACCTCAGCGCGTCCTTGCACCACGAACAAGTAAGCTCCACTTCGACTTCATGGAAGACGGCCTGGATCACACTCGCCGGAAGATCTATGAAACGCGGCCGTCAATCCGGAGTCAGCGCAAGTCAGCAGGGGACAGACGCACCAGGCCTGGCGTGCCAGGAGAGCTTCGCAGTCGCATGTGCCCAGGCGGCAAGCAGGGCGCGCGATTGCGCGGAGCTGCACGAGGACATCGGGAGGTGGTCGTCGGGCAGGGTGAGCACGAGGTCGCGGAGCTTCTCGACGAGGCTGAGCTGGAGGCGAGCGAGGCGTAGGAGGTAGCGCGCGCCCATGCGCAGGATCAGGGGCTCGGGCAGGTCGCAGATCGACCGGGAGAGAAGCTGTGCGGACACGGCGACGGCAAGGTGCTCCACGGCATGCTCTGCGGCGAGCGTGAACACCTCGAGCGGCTGCAGCGTCGCATGTGCAAGCAACAGCGCGTGCAGCGGCGTGTGTGGCGCAAGAGACGTCGTCGCGGGCACGCCGTAGACCTTCAGCGAGGCGACCGCCGCGGAGAGGGTGTCGATGGACTGAGCGAACGCGGAGCAGGACCAGCCGTAGATGGTGTGCAGGACGATGTTGAAAATGATGGAAGGCTCTGGCACGGCTATGGCAGGCAGGGCAGAGCGTTTGCGGGAGTCTCTTGGTCAGGGATGAGACCGTTGAGGTGGTTCTCAGACCGACTCAGCAGGTGTGCAACATGGGCAAAGAAGAGGACGTTGTCTGCAGTAACGAACTTGATGTCCGGAAGGCTGAAGCCAATGGCGAGGTCCGGATGGAAGACGTTTGAGATGGATACGTTTTCTGTGGTCCCTGACGGAGAGCAAGCAGTAGCAATCTGACGCATGAGCGTGAGTCCCTGAACGCCAGCACGGAATGGACGGTCGTACCGCTGCCGAATCTGGAGAATCGCCGGGGGTGAAGTACCGGACTCCATGCGCAGGACTGTCGACGACATGGTCAAGGGCGAGTTGGTTCATGGTCAAGCTTCAAGGAGCACGACGATATGCATGGTGGTGGATTCTGGTAAGGTGTATACGACCTGGTATCGTGCGTGACGCTGGCCAACTTTGGTCCGCTTGTGGACTCAAAAATTGCGAATTTGTTGGTCGTCTTCAGGGGGATGCTCGGGATCTGCTCGACATGTCTGTCTTGGTCAAGGGTGAGTTGACACTGCACCGGTGGTACTCCTCCTCAGGCGGGCTGATTTGAAGTCCGCACCATTCCTATAAACAGGTTACATCCGCGCCAGAATGTCTTGATCTATTTCGGCCGGACAATAGACGGAACAATGTTGTCATTTCTGGGCAGCTTCTTGGTTTGTTTTTGAGTTCTGAGGATTCCCGGGAACATTTGGTGCTAGAGTCTTCCAAAGGAGGAAGAGTCCACCTTCTAGGAATTGGAAATGCTACATTCCTGGAAGGCGATGTGATCATGCTTATCTCAGAGTTCCCCTCTTAGGTAACAAGCAAGGTGCAATTCCACTGTCGTACGCCTGAAATGCATTGCCCGCTGCATGCCTTCAAGAAGTGTGCTTGCAAGAAATGACCGCCTTATGCATCACTTCTGCAGACTAGGTATGGCTTGTATATTCGTCCTTTTCTACCCATTTTCATGCCTTGCCGCGCATCCGAACGACAATTCACCAAAGTTTCCCTGAAGGGAAACCGTTTCGGATTTCAGCTACAGACGATCCTCGCCTATCCTCGCATGCTGGTTGAAGATTGGCTGCTCTGCAACGGAGACTACCGCAGATGTCTCACAAATGTGGCTAAAAATCGAACGGAGCCGCACGCTTTGGGCCTCCAGAAATGTCCCATCCCGGGTTACTCCCATGCCGCCGGCTGCGGCTCCACCGTGAAACTCGAAAGTGCATCCCGCGGCGGCCATCCACCGCGATGCAGAGTAGAAAACCCGGGGCATCTCTGCAGAGCGGCCCAGCACACCCGCAACCAACATGGCCCCGTCTCCTTCGTTCTCGGAAGAGCTCCTGGTCGTGATCGCCGCCGCCTTGGTGCGCACACCCGTCGAGCATTCCTCCGCTCGCGCGCGCCCCTGACACGATGCTATGCAGGCGGCCCACCTGGTCTTCAACCGGTGGGAACCCACGAACATCGCCGTCGTCGCGGCCCTTCTGCTCGGCGTGCCCTGCGCCGCGGCGTCGCTCCTGTTCAGCGGCCGCGGCTTCGTTCCCCGGCTCGCCCTCACCGCGGCGCTGTACTACGCGTGCCTCGGCACGTCCGTCGTGCTCTACCGCCTCTCGCCCTGGCACCCGCTCGCGCGGTACCCGGGCCCCTGGCTGCTCAAGACGTCGAAGCTGTGGATGGTGCGGCGCGTGAAGCGCGGCGGGCAGTGGCGGTACATCCGCGAGCTGCACCAGCGGTTCGGGGACGTCGTGCGCATCGGTCAGTGCCAGCGTCGCTCGCGCGGCTAGCTTCCTGAGCCAACCGTGCTTCACAGGGCCGAACGAGCTGTCGTTCTGCGACGCCGCCATGGTCGTGCCCGTGCTAGGGACACAGGGGCTCCCAAAGGGCCCGGTACGCCGCCTTGCACGTCTCGGCCGGCGCAAAGGCTGAATGCGTGTGCATTGCAGACTGGATGGGCCGCGCGATGCACCCGAAGACGCCGTCCCTGATTGCACTCCGCGACCCGCTCGAGCACCAGCGGCGCAGGCGCACGTGGAACAGGGCGTTCAAGCCCGCCGCGCTGCAGGAGTACCTCCCGCTCATCCAGAAACGCACGGCACAGCTGCTGGACGCGCTCTCCAAATGCGAAGAGCAGGACGTAGTCGACCTTGGGAGGTGGATCAGGTTCTGCAAGTACGTCGATGCCTGCGACCTCCGGGCGTTCACTAACTTCGTGCTCTTCGTAGATATGATTTCATGGGCGATTTGGTGTACGCACCCTGGTGACATAGACATCGATGTGAGACTGAAGCCTTTGCAGATTCGGCGGAGGCACAGAGATGATGCGCGATGGGGATCAGGACGGCCTTTTGAAGCTCCAGCGAGCGGGCATTGCGTGAGTGTACCTCCCGAATAAGGTGCTCCTCTGCTCATCTGCGGCTGCAAGAATGATGGTCGTGTATGCACACATGCCATGGTTGGCCCAATTTACCAAGCATATCCCACGCGTCGCGGCGAAGCTCAAGGAACTGCGGGCGGCAGCGCGAAGCAGGGCTGCTGCGCGGTACAAGGCTGGAGCCAACCGGAAGGACCTGTTCTATTATTTGGTAGGTGACGGTACGCTGGAGACACACGTGTTGTTGATGTCGTCGGCTAGTCGAACGAAGACGGCGGCGAGAAAGAGCAGCCCACCGAGGACGTCATTCTGTCCGACGCCTTGCTGGCCATCATTGCCGGCTCAGACACGACGTCGACGATCCTGACCAGCGCAGTCTATTGCCTCCTGACGCACCCGGACGTGCACAAGCGGCTGGTCGAGGAAGTAGACAAGTTTTACCCGCCAGGGGCAGACTGGTGCAACACGGAGCACCACGCGGACATGCACTACCTGAACGCCGTTCTGTGAGCGACCTCCGTCCTAGCATCCGCACCTGCGCTGACACGTCCGTACAAGCAACGAAACGCTGCGACTATTTCCCGTCCTCCGGGATGGAAGCCTGCGCGCCCCCTGGGTCGGGCACGGCGACCGCGCGCTCGGGCCGTAGTACGTGTCCACCGCCCCTCAGCGAGGACCCAAGCTGACCTCTCCCTCCAGCTTCATCCCAGAGGGCACCCAGGTGCGCGTGCACACATACTCGCTGCAGCGCGACCCGCGCTGCTTCTCGCAGCCAGACACGTTCTGGCCGAGCGCTGGCTCGTCGCGGGCGGGCTGCAGCACGCCGAGCCGGGCTTCGTGCACGAGCCGGGCGCGTTCCTCCCGTTCTCGCGCGGCCCGAGCGACTGCGTCGGGAAGGGCCTCGCGCTGCAGGACATGCGCATCGTCCTGTGCGCGCTCCTGCAGCACCTCGAGCTCGCGCCGCCGCGCAACAGGCCGTTTGACGAGTGGAAGGCCGAGGTGGACCGGCGGTTTGCGGACTCGTCTGCAGTGCTGCCCGTGTCTGTACGGGTGCGGCGGAGGGTGTGAGTCGGAAGACTGGGGCGTAGAAGAACAAACTCGACTTTGGATGGTTGTTAATTCGTGAAGGACATCTGCTGCTCGCGACTCTTGCAATGCCCGTTATATGTTACGAAACGTTCGGTCGTAGTTACTTTCGGCAATTCAGATGCGTTTCAATTGGCCGTTACTCTACCGAGCTTTGCGACATTGTCGGACAGCATTGAGTTGCCGGATGCCGGACCTGCAGGGTACGATCGAGAGGCGCGAGCCGTGATTTACGATCAAGAGTTCACCAGGCTTTGCGGTCCTCTACATATCCTATCTATCCCGGGTGGCTCGATACATGTATCACAGGAACCAGAACATGGCACCCTGAGCGCTCCATCGACCGCGGAGAAAGTGCGACGACGAACAGGCGGTCGGCGACTCCGCCAGCGCAGCTCGGAAGGCATGATCTGCAAAACTCGAGCACTGTTCCGCCACGACGCCGTTCCTCAGCGAGGCCCCCGCGGCTTTGTGGCGTCAGCAACCCGCCAGAGTCGGACAGCGCACGTCTTGGGCAGGCCGCTCCCGCGCGCGGGTCACCTGGACGGCTTGCTCCCGCACCACGAGGATGCGCGGGGGTGACGCACCTCGCGACCTGTCATGCTGGGCCTAGCGTTTGCCGTGACCTCCGCACCGGACGACACCTGCAGGCACCTCTGATCGACCCTGCCTTGCGCGCTGTCGCTCCGATTCGCCAGGACCGGCCCTCGGCAGGTGCAGAATGCGGCACGCGTGGCAGAACAATGCTCGAGCTGTGACGCTCTCCAGCAGCTTTGCAACACATCCTGACGCACAACCGACTCGGAGCATCCGGCAACGGACGCCACGAGGGGCTGCCCAGGACTCGTTCGCTCGCGCGTGCTCGAACGCGCACCGCAATGTCGCGGCCTCCTTTGCCTCCGCTAGCTGCAAACGCCTGCTGGGCGATGTCGATTAGCATCCGCCGGGAGCCTTGTCGACGGGCGGAGGTCTCAGCCGCAAAACGTGATCTCGAACAGTGCAGCGGTCCAATCGCGCTGTAGCGATACTAGGTCGTCGATGCGGCAGAGGGAACCAGGCGCTTCGATCTTCTTGGGCTGAACAGATTACCCGGAGGCCGCGGGTTTAGGACAGGTCAACCGAAATGCTCAGCCGTCTACGGCGCACATCAGAGACGCGGGCGTGCAAGGATATAAACCGCGACATCCACTATGTGCCAGCCAGCTTGCCTCCTGTCTGTTCTACCACTACCACCACCACAGCACAGAGACAGCAGCACGGCTCGTCCCCCAAATGCCAGACATTCCGACGCTGCGGCTCTCTGTTATGGGCAGCGACGCCCAATTGCCAGTGCTCTCGCCGAGAGATGCCTTCGCAATAATCGTGTTGTCTGCGGTGGTATGTCCAGAGTCTTACCAAGCACCCCCTGCGCTGACCAACGGTCCGCCCGTAGGGAGCACACCTCGTCTTCAAGAGATGGGAGCCGAAGAAGCTCCGCGTCGTGACTTTCCTTCTATTCCTCGTTCCCGGCTGCCTGTCGACGCTCTTGCTTCCCCACTTCGGCACCGCCCTCGGACTCACAGTCGGCTTCCTGACCTACTGGACCGCCCTCACGCTGTCCATCGTCTTCTACCGCGTCGGCCCTCTGCACCCGCTCTACCAGTACCCAGGACCGCTGCCGGCAAGATCTCCAAGTGGTGGCACGTATGGCACGTCCAGCAGGGCAAGCAACACCTCTACCTCCAGCAGCTGCATGACAAGTACGGCGACATCGTCAGGATCGGTGCGTCTGCCCGCTGCATGTGGCGGCGCGCCCCTATTGACGAGCGGTCCTGCAGGCCCGAACGAAGTGAGCATCCGCGACCCAGCGTGCATCACGCCCGTCCTCGGCGCGCAGGGCATGCCCAAGAGCGACAGTGCGTAGCAGCCCCCGCGCCCAGAGCAGCGCCCCACGTATTGACACGCTGCCCAGTGTTCCTCGGGCGCAACATGTGGCCCGAGACGGCGCCGCTGATTGGGTACCGCGACCCCGCGGAGCACATGAAGCGGCGCAAGCCGTGGAACCGCGCGTTCAGCAGCGCGTCCGTCAAGGAGTTCGAGCCGATCATTCAGCACCGCGTCCACCAGCTCGTCGAGGCCCTCAGCGACCGCCAGGGGCAGGTCGTCGACCTCGCAGAGTGGATCTCGTTCTTCACGTACGTCTTCCTGGCGCTCCATTCTCCCACCTGCACATGATGCTGACTGGCCGCCCCTCCGCGTGCAGATACGACTTTATGGGCGACATGGTGTAAGTGCTACGCGCGATGCCTCGGGCGCGCGGGCATGCTGACCTGATACCCGAAAGGTTCGGCGGCTGGACCGAGATGATGCGCGACGGCGCGGACAAGGGCGGCTTGTGGGACCTGCTGCGGCGGGGCCTGACGTGCGTGTTTCTGCGCAATCTGTTTCGCGCGCGGTCGCCAGCGCTGACGCGCCCTCTGCACACAGCGTCAGCGCGCTCTGGGGCGAGGTCCCGTGGGTGTCGTACTACGCCAAGAAGCTGCCGTGGACGGCGCAGGACAACAAGGCGATGCGCGTGATGGCCTTCTCCCGCACCGAGCAGCGCTATGCCTCGGGCTCAGCGTCCAAGGACCTGTTCTACTACCTGGTAAGCGCGCCACCCGCGGCTGACTCAGCGGGCGCTGACCGCCCGCCCGCCTGCAGAGCAACGAGGACGGCTCGGAGAAGGTGTCGCCGCCGCGCAACATCGTCATCGGAGACGGCCTGCTTGCGCTCGTCGCAGGCTCGGACACGACGGCGACGGTCGTCGCGAACACGATGTACGAGCTGCTGCGCCACCCCGCGGCGTACAGGCGGCTGCAGGAAGAGGTCGACAAGTTCTACCCACGCGGCGAGGACTCGCTCGACCCGAAGCACATCAAGGACATGCACTACCTCGAGGCGGTCATGTACGCGTTCGCCCCAAATGCAGAGGATCGCCGTCCGTGCTGACTGAGCTTGCGCCACAGCAACGAGGGCCTCCGGATGTACCCCGCGGTGCCCAGCGGCAGCGTGCGCGCGCCCGAGGTGGGCAAGGGTGGGAAGATCGCCGGGCCGTAGTACGTGTCACATTGCTCGCTGTTCTCCCGCAGGAGTGCTGACGGCGGCCGCCCTGCGCAGCTACATCCCCGAGGGGACGCAGACGCGGATCCACTTCTGGTCGGTGCAGCGGGACGCGCGCAACTTCTCGTTCCCAGAGACGTTCTGGCCCGAGCGCTGGCTCATCGCCGAGGGCATCGAGCCCGCGCCCGCGGGCGAGAAGCTCGTGCACAACCCGAACGCGTTCACCCCGTTCTCGTTCGGCCCGTACAACTGCGTCGGGAAGAACATCGCCCTCGCAGAGATGAAGCAGCTCCTCTGCCACCTCGTGCACAAGCTCGACGTCCGCTTCGCCGACGGCGTCGACCCGGACGCGTTCGACCGCGCATCAGAAGACCGCTTCATCTATGTCGTGGGCGAGCTCCCGGTCGTCGTCGAGCGCAGGGATTGAGAACAATTGTACAATATCTAAGTTTTGTTACAGGCCTGCAGCAATCATGGAGATGTACTGTAGAAACCAGGGCAGACTACCGAGAGCAAACACGGATCCGCTTTAGTCGGGCCCGCTGTATGTTCGAGTACTTGGGCCTAATGACGTATGACTGTGTAGAATTTCGTAAAATACCGCAGAGGCATTCAAAATTGGGCTCCTCAACAGTGCGTCTGCGCCATGGACCGTGTGAGATCGCGCGAATGAGCGCGATATCTGAACTGAGCGTCAGCAGGTTCCAGAGAAAGCGCAGAAACGTTGGGAAACTTGCCATGCTAACGGGGGTCGGGACCGGGCGAGATGAGACGAGGTAGACCAAAGGGTACTCGAGTACTAGATAACTAGGCCTAGGAGATGCGCAGTGCAGGGGAGGGTTCCAGTCCATTCCTGAATGACTCGTGAGGGACTGTAGCAAATTTCCAGATATGCATGGCGCGGGCCCCACGGGCTCAGAGGAGCTGGAGCTGGAGAATCTGTGGGCTCCTGACGGTTGCTGGAGGCTTGCTCAGACGTTGTGAAGGTGACATAGACATCGTCGCTGTCGATACGATTGCGAGGGAGCTGAGGACAATTGCAAAGCGCGAGTTGGTAGAAGATCAAAGCGAGCCCGAACGAGATTTTGCAGAAAGCGGCGCGTTCTCGTCAGAGTCCCCGGGCGAGTTGGCACAGATTTGTGAGTAATCCGGCCCAATTATAGTCTACTGAGGCCGAATTATTCAGAAACAAGTAGAATGTTCTAGCGCTTACCCGACGTCATTTGGTAAGCAGGTGATACGGACAAGTATTTGGGACTGCCGCTGCCACTCGCCATCTCTTTCGCTAACCACCATCATCTTACGGACTCTCTTCTCGTTTCTACTCGCGTAATACCCCCTTGATATCTTCGCTTCATCGTCTTCCTCGTCGTAGTCGACGACGCCGTCCAGCATGGATCAGAACCAAGGTCACTCGGGTCACTCTGGGCAGCCACCACACGATCCACCACTTCATCCGTCAAACTCAACGACCGGGGCGTTCAGCCAGCCAAGTGTTGCTGCAGCCCACGAGCTCGCCGCCGCAGAGGCATCCGACAATGGGACTACGTCGGCAAGTCTCGCTACCCTTGCTTTGCGCTCGCTTCGTATTGACCCGGGCTTGCAGACTCCCATGAACGTCGAGCGAGAGCCGTCGCTCCCGAGCGGGGACCCGCCTGCCTATACTGCCGCGACGCAACCTCCGTCGAGCGCATCGCGGAGCTCACGACGGGCGCGGGTTGACGAGGAGGAGGATGAGGACGACCAACGTCAGACAAACCGTCAGCGTATGCACGCCCCTCTCCTTGACTCTGACCACCCTTCGAACGACCACCACTTCCACCCTGACATGCACCTCCATGCGCAGCAGCATCGCGAGCAGCAGCAACAGGCAGCGCAGCCGAATGCAGCTAACCCGCAGCGTCCCCCTCTGCCCTTCAACCGCATCTCATTCACTGTCGACATACTCCCCATCCTTGGCGCTCCTACAGGTGCTCCCGCTCCCGCCCCCGCTCCCGCAGCACACGCTGCTCCCGCAGGCAACCCCCAACAGCCTACACAGGGTCGGGCCGTTCCACCCGTCTTCTTTGAACTCAGAATGCCGTTCCCTCCCCCGTCACCTGCCGACGGTCCGCAGGGGGATGAGGCTCATGCTCAGCGAACGCCCAACGATTTTGCCAACGCGTTCTTGCATGCGTTACAAATGGGGAACATGCCCTGGGGCCAGTTCCCTGGCTTTTCCGCTGAAGAACCGGACGATCCGGGAAGGGCGAAGCGCCTCCTTAGTGGGCTCGAGCAAGTCCCCGAAGGTCTCGTCAAGCGCATGGAGCGCGTAGGCATGGTAGAGGGCGAGCAGGTCGTGTGCGCGATATGTTTCGACAGCCTACTCAAAACCGAGGACGCAGAAGCTGCTGAGGACAAAATGGAGATCGAAGTGGACAGCACGTCTTCGCCGTTGCCATCGAGAGAATCTGCTTCCGACTCCGCTGATACCACAATGGACGAGGAGCGGAAAGCTGCCGAAGAACTTGACGGGAAGATCGTCGTTCTGCCGTGTGCTCATGTCTTCCATGCGTCATGCTTGCGACCATGGTTTACTCGACCCCACCGCACAACCTGTCCGACATGCCGCTTCGACATCGATCCAGAGTCGCTCACCTATGTCCCACCATCACGGCGTCCCCGTCCACGTCAACCCACGGCGCATCCTGCTGAGCAGGCGCCTGCGGCTGGCCCTGCTAATGCACCACAGCCACAGTCCGCAGAGCCAGCTGCAGCACCCACCGCGAATAACGCCCCGAACGCGGCGGGATTGCCACCGCAGGCCGGTGCTGGTGCCGCCGCGCATTCACCTCCTGACGCAGGCCGTGACATGCCATACATCATCTTCGATGTAAACATGCTCGTGCCCTTCCCCCACCCGCCTCGCGCACAGGGCCCGGTACCCTCACAGCAGCAGCCAGCACCTGCCACCGGTTCGCAGCCACCGGTGTACGGCCCACCACCACCGCCCTCAGCAGCGGCTCGGCCGGCCCCCGTCTCGCAGCCAGGCATCGTCCGCATGGATCGCCAGCAGCTCGAGCAGCTGATCCTCAATCGTCCACCGCCGCAGTCGAACCAGGCTCCGTCCCAGGACGCCAACCAAGCGGCGCCGCAACCTGCACCCCAGGCGCAACCGCATCCTCAGCCCCAGCCCCAGCCGGCCCAGCCGCGACCTGGTTCCCGCCCCTTCTGGCAGCCGTTCCCTCTGGGCACGACCCCCACCGGTGTGCGCGCTGGCGGTGCCCCTCAAGGCAACGCGGGAACCGGCAGTGGTCTCGGAAACCTCTTCGCCAACATCTTCCACCTTGGGCGTGGCAACCCTCAGCCTCCCGCGCAAGCTCAGCCAACGCAACCGCAGGCCCAGGAGGCGCCCCAGCAACCTCAGGCCGGTCCTGCACCTGCGCCTCAGCCGCATGCGGAGCCCCACCATCACTACGCTCACCCGCCGCTGCCGAGTTTCGAGGAGTTCATCCACCTCGCCGGCCTCGGAACGAACCAGGGCCGTCCAGACGGTCAGGCTCAGCCTCGACCTCACCAGCCCGCCCCCGCCCCCGGCGACGCTCCTCAGCAACAGCAACATCCGCACCCACACCCGCCTCAGCCCTCTCACGCCCACCAGCACAACGACTTGTTCATGGATGGTGTGCGCGAGTTCGCGACATCAGTGCTTGAGCAGTTGTTCCCCGCAGGTGTCTTCGTCCCCCTCCCTGCTCGGCCTGGTGCCGGCGCTGCTCAGCCCCCTCCACCGGGTCCGATACCGTTCAACGTCCCGCAGCAGCCACGGGCCCCGCAGCCGCCTCCGGAGAAGCGTCAGTGGACACCACCCGCTCCGCCAGGCCCGACGCTGCGCGAACGGGTCGAGCGCAAGGAGCGCGAGCTCGGCCTGCGCTGCTCCGACATCAGCTGCGGCCTCGGACCGTCGGACGAGGATCCGCTCCCGGTCGTCGACCCGCGCACGATCCGCCAGGTCGCGCTCCGCCCGCCGAAGGGCCAGGAGGCCAGGCGCGACCGCGTCTGCGAGCACACGTTCCACCCCGCGTGCCTCGTCAGCGCCGAGCGCGTTGCGGGCTGGAGCGGCGCAGACCAGAAGCGCGAGGTCGAGGACGGCGAGGAGGAGGTGCAGGTGTCGTGCCCTGTGTGCCGCGCCGTCGGTGTTATCTCTCGTGAGGACTGGGACGAGGGTGCCTGTGCACTCGCGTAAGCGGTCACTGCATCGCAGCTCCCTGTCGCTCTTTTCCCCCTATGATCCCCATACCTGACCATCGTACTTGCACGCATCCCTTCTTGTCAACTCCCTGTCCATCGCATCTCGCAATGTTGTCTACAGTGACCTCTCCTTGTTTTTGTACTATAATCACGCCTCGCAGTTTTACTTGGATCTCTACAGTTGTGTTAGGTTACTGTAACACTAGTGTTAGTTAATGATATAGAATCTAGTTGTAATCCTCCAGATACGATGGATGAACGCGCGTTATGGTGGTTCCCAGGCGCCACGCAGCTAAACATGAGTAAGTTCACCACGATTCCACATTCCTTCAGAGTGCATCCACTCATTGCTTGTCTCCAACATGGGCGCATCGCGAGATGCCATGCGTGTGACGCGCGAATCACCCCCGACGGGGTGGCTGCGTTCGGGACTGTCCAGTTCGATTGCATGTTCTCGCCGCCCGCATAACGTTCCCCGGGCGGTGCTCGCTTCAGCGCAGCTGACTAGCGGCTCATGTCGCTGCTGTCTATGCCAGCCAGCGGTCAGAGCGGGTTCGCTAGGCCATTGTGCGTTGGAACCGACGTTATGCTAACTCCTCTCTGGTCAGCTCGCCTATGCAGCCTGTGAACAAGGCCATTCTTACACGCGAACTGCCCCAAGGCTTATTCACGTACATGATCCAGCCTCGAAATAGCTGAATCCTCGCCAAACTCGTCTGCATCAGCCGCATACGCAGGCTATCCAGAGCGGTTTGATGCCGCCCATTAGCCTACCGCCGTGATCATAGCGCGGCAGCGGAGGACCGGTCGGCGGATACAGCCTCCAGCGTCGACGGGGGTCTGCTCGCCGACGGCGCCACAGCGTTCTGTGGTGTATAAAGTGTCCTGCAAAAAGCTCAGTTCCAGCATCCAGCACATCTCCTTTCGAATACTCCCACAGCTAGTACTTCCACAACAAACTTAACACACCTCTAATAACCATGAAGTTCATCGCTATCATTGCCGCTCTCGTCGCCACTGCCTTCGCGCAGACCATCAGCCTCAGTTCTCCTGCCGCGAACTCTACGGTGTACCCCGGTCAGTATGTGACGGTCGAGGTCGACAAAGGGGTGCGTCTCGTCCCTCCGCGATGCCTCCAGCACAGCACACTGACCCGGCCGTAGATCACGCTCACCCCGTCGACCGAGGTCGCGCTTGTGCTCACGATGACGCCGTGCCCATCCGCCGGCTGCGACGCACCCGGCTTCGACCCGACACAGAGCCTCGGCAGCGTCCTCTACAACGGCCCCTACAACCCCCAGCTCCACCCTGAGGCCGGCCGCGGCAAGCCCCCGCACCAGAACTTCTCCATCCCTGTCCCGACGTCGTACACGCCCGGCCAGGACGTCGTCCTCGTAGCGACTCACCTCAACCTTGTCGGAGTAAGTGGTCCTTTGAACGGCCATCATAGCTGGTTTTGACGATGTTCATTTCAGGCCGGCCCCTTTGCTAGCCTTGAGTACAGGCAGCTGCCTCTGAAGGTGGTTGCGCAGTCGTAGGACTGTATCTGCAAAACGTTCTTTAGTTCACGGACTCATGATTTCACGGACCCACGGACATACGACCCCCGTAATGTATAGCATGTCGATTGTTGAGCTACCCTGTAAAGCCCTCCGCAGAGCAACTGCGGTGGAAATGCACATGCTTGTATAATGATAATGGAGCTCGCCGTTTCGTTACGTCGTGCACTGTGCCACACCCGTGCGTGAGCGCCATGCAAGTCCGCGCGAACTTTCTCCATCTTACCGATCTCTTTAGCCTGTGCCATAGCCGCCACGTTAACAGGCCATGCAGAGAGCATATACTGACATTAAGATGCCTCGATAGCCTCGACATCCCCGTCGCTAACGGTTAAGCAAAGAAACCGTGGTTCAGAAGATGCACCGTGGCGTGGGTCATGTCAGACCACTGCACATCAGATATCCCTCTTTCTTCGGTCGACTCTCTGATCAGTGGTAATCTGCAAGGGCAAGGGGATCACTTTGATGTAGCTGCCAACATGTTCAAGTCACACCTTTGAGACTTGTGCCCAATTATACAGTGCTCGTCCGAGACTTTCATCAAAGGCGGTCCTGCATGAGTCACACTGGATGCCCACGCCTACGTTTCCGAAGGTCACTTCCGTAGACATCGCCGTCGGTTCTGTTAAATGCTAGTCAACACAGCGGCACGGTCTTTGCACTGTTCCACAACGCACCGTCAGGGTGCGTAAGACTTTGTGCAAGTACCAGAATTACGTCGTAGACACCTTCTATAGATGTCCCCCCTCGCCTGAGGTAAGAGGCAACTGTGAAAGCACATGGGACACATGGGCTTCGCCGCTGAGCATGCCCGGTGGTGCTCCGGTGTTCGCTGTCTGGTAGATGGCTAGCATTCGTGGCTTGCGTCGCGAATCGCTATGCACGAGAGATGGGCTCGCCCTACGCTGCTGTGTCGTGGCCGTACATCCGTCAAACACCCAAGTGACAGATAGAGATTGGTAATAGCTGAGCTTCATGCAAAAGGTTGCGAGCAGAAGGATAACTGGTTGAGGCCGCGGAGAAGTTGAGGATTTCCGGCTATGAAGATCTGTTTGAAGCGGTTTGAGGCGGTTTGTTACTGTGGTAAGTAGAGATTGAACGCGGCGCTAATCCAAGTTTGTTGAAAGTCTTACGTGCACAGCAACTCGCTCCTCTTGGAAGTATCGCCCAGTATCGCTCCCGCGGCCCGTGACGTTTCAGCGACGATGCTCACACCTTCTCGGTATCCACCTTCCTGCGGTTCTCCCGCTGCTTCACAAATGCGCCCGGGAGTTACATCCCGTACGCGTGCAACGATGGTAGATATTTAAATAGGACGCGGGACTGAGATATCCTGCCTTCTCTGCGACAGGGTACGTCTTCCATCGTATTGAAGCGGACCCAACTCCTCACGCTTCCCATGCCTGCAGTGTCTATCATCATGGGTTTTTTGTCAAATCATACCTCAGCCCATGTCTTTGATGGGTTTTTGGCAGAGCTGCCATCGGTTCCTCTCGGAGAGTCTCTTGCATTGATTGGGATGAGTTCCGTGGTATGCCTCACAGCGAAATACTCCTACCATGCGCTCACCTGATTTTTTGGCAGATGACGCACCTTATATTCAAGCGATGGGAGCCACTACGCCTGTCCGTAACATTGACGCTACTCATGGGCGTGCCCACGGTGCTCAGCGTATTGCTCATCCCGCATCTCGGCCTTCTGCGCGGCGCCTCGGCGACATTTGCCCTCTACCTCTCGACACTGCTCTCCAGCATCGTGACATACAGACTTTCCCCGTGGCATCCGCTCGCGCGCTACCCTGGACCGCTGCCCGCACGCGTTACCCAGCTTTGGCATACATGGCAAGCTCACAAGGGCCAACAGCACCTTTACCTGAAGCAGATGCACGACAAATACGGTGACGTCGTGCGCATGGGTGTGTACATCGTGCCTATGCTTTGTCTGCGTGACTTCGCTGACGCACCCATTGCGAATTTGAACTGTAGGGCCGAACGAGATCTCTATTCGCGACGCCGACTGCATCGTCCCGTTGTACGGCCCGCACGGGTTGCCCAAAGGCCCTAGTGCGTCCTCACTATGATGCTCCACTCTGGTAGGGCTAACGACTTGTAGGCTGGAGCGGACGGCAGATGCACCCACCGGAGCTCTCGCTGATAGGATACCGCGACCCCGCCCGCCACTCTGTGCGGCGCAAGCCTTGGGCACGCGGACTCGGCACGGCGGCTGTCAGGGAGTATATGCCTGCCCTCCGTTCGCGCGTCAGCCAACTTGTCGACGCCTCGGCGCACGCTCTGGGCATCCCGTCGACCTTGCAGAATGGATAGCATTCTTTGCGTATGTCTTTGTATCTGACTGCTCGCTCTCCTATTCTTGCTAACTGGCAGTCAGGTATGATTTTATGGGCGACATGGCGTGAGTGTCATGGGTTTTATCTTTCTTTGTAGAGACATCTGACGGTCGCGCAGGTTCGGTGGGTGGACCGAAATGATGCGCGACGGTGTCGACAAGGAAGGCTTTTGGGACATGATTCATATGACCTTGAAGTGAGTTTACTATATACCAGATATAATATATGTCACCTGAGACGTCCAGAGCTGGCGCGGTCTTCGAACAGGTCCCATGGCTGGCGTACTACGCCAAGATGCTTCCCGCGATCTCGCAGCGAATCCTGAAGATGCGAAAGTTGACGATCCGCCATGCAACGCGGCGCTATAATAGCGGCTCTTTCAGCCGTGACTTGTTCTACTACCTGGTGAGCTCATACCTGTCTGTGTGCTGGATGTTCCACATGTACATTTGTGTGCAGAGCGGCGAGGATCTCCCAGAGGGCAGCACAAGACCGCCGCAGCATATAGTCGCCGCCGATGGTCTGCTTGCCGTCGTGGCCGGCTCAGACACAACAGCCAGTGCTCTGAGCAACCTCTTCTACTGTATCATGCGGCACCGAGACGTGTATCAGCGGCTACAGCAGGAGGTTGACCAGTTCTATCCGCTGGGAGATGACTCGTTAGATCCGCAACATCTAAACAACATGCCCTACTTGAACGCAGTGATGTAGGTCTTGAACATCACTCCAGTATGCTCCTCGATTGATCGGATTCTAGCAACGAAACATTGCGGTACTTACCGTCTGTTCTCAGCGGCAGTCAGCGTGCGCCGCTTATTGGCGGTGGAGGCGTGTCCGTCGGACCTTAGTATGTTACCTGTCGCAACCTATCACCTTGCAATCGCTCAAGCTGACCTATCGTCAAGCTACGTCCCAGAAGGAAACCAGGTCCGCGTACACTTCTACTCCGTGCATCGCGATCCGCGTACTTCTCGGACCCAGACAGGTTCTGGCCCGAGCGTTGGCTCATTGCGGACGGTCGACAACCGTCGTCAGAGAAGATCGTGCACGACGATCGTGCGTTCATCCCGTTCTCGTACGGCCCATCCAACTGCGTCGGCAAGGGCCTCGCCCTGCAACAGATGAAGTCTACCGTGTGCCACGTGATGGCGAAGCTGGAGATGTGCTTCGCGGACGGATACGATCCTGATACCTGGGAGGGACAGGTGCAGGACAAGGGCGTTATGATCGTGGGGTCGCTCCCAGTGGTAATCAAGAGGCGGTTCTAAATGCCTTGTACGTAAAGTAAATAAATTACACTTTGTAGTCATGATCTCGTATGGTATGTCTCTAAGTCTATCGATTTAGAGCATGTCGTGGTCGGAACAGCTGGCGGAGAATCGGCAGGATGCGCCAGCTCCGCAAGTGCGATGCCGCCTTCCACCGTGTAGCCACCGCGGATCGTAGACTGCGACAGGAAAGATGCACCCCTACTCCGTGGCACGCTAGTCGCGGAGCTCCTCCGAGACTGACTCTCTTCGCCCACATCGAGCGAGCGCCCGAACTCGTCGAGACCCTCGTGGAAATGTCGAAAGACAAGCGACATTGTTTGTAGCGCACCGGGGGAGTCCAGCTCCACCTCCGAGTCCTCCTCTGTGTACCCCAAGTGCTGCGATGAGCGGCGGAGGTTCATGATAAATCGGCAGACGATGATAGGCGGCTGAGGGACGCGGGTGACTAGGCGCTTTGGAAAGCCAAAAATCAAGACAACTCACAAGCGCGTCCAAAAAGGGCCTGCGAACGCCGTGGACTTATGCTTTGTTAGCCACGAAGGGGATAATTGGGACAAGAGCGTCCTTACCGGACCATGCGTTATACATAGGATCTCCGCAATGTTAATGATAATCATAAGGCTACATTTCCAGTCAGCGAGTGCCGCAGAGGTCTCGTTGAATATCTTACATAAAATATGCGGTTCCTAACGTAGCCAAAAGTTAGCGCTGTTGACGAAAGTGAACCGCAGTGTCTCACCGTCGCGCAATATAGTCTGAGTAATCGAGGCAGAACTTCGTAAGTTCACCAGGCTGTCCTGGCGATTATAGGCCTTCTTCCATGTCAACAGCACAACGAGCGATTCCGCGACAATGACCGGAATTCTTCCGCACAAGGCAACTGATACGGAGATTGGTAAGTACGTCCGTGCATGACACAAGGAGATCCACGTACTTCTGCAAGCCGCTGAAGGTCACAGGTGAGCTGGGGGCAAGGGCAATAGAACGTACATAATGTTGAGCGGGTTTCCGATAAGCATTTTTGGCGTGCAAATGACGGGTTGTGGGCCTATGAACGGAAGTGCAACTCCATGTACTGCCACTACGTACTGGAGAAAAGAAGTGTGAGCGAACAAGATGTAGGCACGATGCGGATTGAACATACCGCGTTGCATGCCACCGGAGCCAAACCCAAGAGGAGAACAAAGAGAAAACAAGATAGTTGCGATTTGTAATCGCGAATACGCGCAGGCTGAAAATACTACAAGGGATGCGATCTCATGAGGGTGGTAAGGAGGCAAGCTAAAGACCACATACTGGCCGTCTGTGCGTATCCCATCAACGCCGGGATCAGAATCAAGTTGGTACGCATGTTACACCTATCATCCGATCTGTCAGTTTGAACCTAGGAAATCTATGTCGATGGCGGCATGCATACTTCTACAATCAGGTCAGCCGATCAGTAAAGTGCACAGGTAGTACTGTGCAAAGCTCACGTCGAGGGACGGTTGGGGCAGGACGAGCGAGATAGCTTCAAAAGAAGAGTCCAGCGAATAGTGAGAAACAAGAGGGCCGCGGGCTGAACTTGCGGCCCACATGGCAGACACCTCTCGTCCAAACGTGATAGCATATTCATAAAATATGAGCGCTACCAAGTAGAACGACCATCGTCAGGTATGCCACACGTAGAACATTGCTAAGCGCACCGGCGACCGCAGACAGTAAATGGCGTGCCATGAATCTTGAGCCCAGGTGAGTAGGCAATACAGGGTGAGAAGATAGAAAGCCTACAGAGTCTCGACGACGCCAGCGCCCAGGTCCGGGCCCGAATGGTGAACCGTTCCGAGCATGCTAGAAGTCGATATGAAGAAGATGCAAGTACGGATGCGCCATCCGATAGCAGGATACTGGAATCTAAGGGGGTGGGCTTTAAGTACACAAGAGGCAGGAGCACAAGGAACAGACCGTGGAGTACACAATCAATGGATCTTCTCGGTTCAGATCATAAGACGTAGAAGTGTTGATGCAAGTACCATGCTGACGTTCTCGAATGCAGTACAGCATGCGACGGCTTCCCACGGAGCGCGCATGCACTGCCCATTCCCGCGAGGTAAAATCGCCGTATGACGTTTCAGGTACGATCGTCCCCACACGGACTCAGTAGTCAGAGGATCTATTGGATCCAGGAACGATGTTGTCAATCCTGGATGCTTGTTTGATGGCGCATGTCGCGGAAACGCCCGGTTTCGTGGCGATCCTGCAATAACCCTAGCGATGGGGCATTGCTAGTCAGTACAGCCATCGACATTCAAGTCCTGTGTCAGATAGATTCACTTGTCACCCTGGGCACAATGTGATCGTGTGGAGCGGTCTGTGGGTCTGCGAAGAGGTATGCTGTTTTGGGCGCGAGCCATGTGGACATCAATTAACGCAGAATAGAAACATATCCAGCTTTTCGCAGACGATCCTTATGCAACCATACCTCCGTCATCCTCGAGTGCTCTGACCACGGCAAGTGTCGTCTTGGTGCTCGGGTTTCCTAGTTGCATCCGGTACCATTGCTGACATGGATGACCCGCATGGCCTTGGAGCCGTAAGAGCAGTCATTTCTCACACAACAGCTCGGTAACCAATCTATCGTTTCCTGTGAACAGCGAAATCAGCAATGTGAAGAAGTGGTGGATGGTGACGTGCCGTGATCCATCCGTGTCCGAATCTCTACACAACGGTTCATGACTCTATACATCTATGAGAGCGCATCTATTCGCTGACAAAGAAGTAGTCGGCTAAGCACTCGTATGACTGACCGCAAGACTGCGACTCACGCTGGCTGGGAGCATTTAACCACGATCACCTCGGACTCGGTGTCCCTTGCACCGAATCGTTGCACGAGGAATATCCAAAAACGAAGCCTGGAGGCTCACGAGAACATAGGCAAGTGTTTCATAGCTAGATATCCGTTGGACGGTCGCGGCAGTATCGAAGGTGGAAAAAGCTTCGTCAGTCCATGGTCGTAGGCGGATGGAGAGAAAGGTTAGGGTTCGAGAGCTCTAGGCGCCCGCATCGTGGCGTTGCCGAGGCGACTCGGCAGGCGCCGGAAGACACTGCACAGACACCACCAACGCCGACATCGTAACTGTACGAAATTCTTCACCAGCTCCTTCGGAATGTAGAGAAAATGGTTCAAATATCCCGGTTTTCATGCTCGTGCAGACAACTTTCAGGATGTAGGCGGTATCCACAGCATGTCGTCAGAGGAGCCACCTGCGCGCCGTTGAGTTCGTGCCGTTGAGCCTTGCGCTTGGCACATACTCGATTGACGCAATTGAGGTATGTGTAATACTTGGATATAACCGAGTCTTAATAAGCATGACGTCGCTCGCAGAGGGTGTTGGCACGCTATATAACAGTTGCGTAGACGCAATTCAAAGGACAACTTCAAGTTGATCAACCAGTCGACGTTCTGATTCTGCACAAACATGTCTTCAAAGACACCCATCTTTCTCATTGGTGCCAGCGGTATGTCTTCTTGCTACAGACTTGCGCCTAATCACATAATTGAGCGCCCTGTCACAGGCTACATCGGAGGCTCAGTCCTGTCGAAGCTGCTGAAGCACCCGAGTAGAGACACTTTCGACATTACGGTCATGGTCCGTACGGAGGACAAGGCAAAGCGCTTTGAGTCGCTGGGTGTACATGCCGTAGTTGGCTCGTTCAAGGACGACCATGATCTTCTCGAACAGTATGTCGAGAATGCTCATGTAGTCTTCTCTTGTGTAAGCGCTCGCAGATTTCTCTTAATGTGCAGCACCTTATTTCAGGTTGCAGGCTGATGCAGATGATCTAGAATCTGCGCAAGCAGTCTTGAGAGGTATTAGGAAGCGGCACGCTAAGCTCGGAGACCTACCCATTCTCATTCACACGGTACGTCGACTGCTGCAACGTCGGATGCCAGACTGACCTCATCCCATGACACGTAGTCTGGAACGGGTGCGCATGCAATGTGTGATTGTCCAAGAGCTCACCTGATCTGACGTAGATGAATCAGCGGTGTTGACGAAGGATGAGGAGACCAAGGGAATGCGCGTCACTGACACGATATACGACGACTCGAACTTCGAACAGGTCGCCAACATCCACCCCGACGCGCCCCATCGCAATATCGACCTCGCGATTTTCCAGGCGGACAAGGAAGGTCAGCTTACCTGTTGCCTGTGCTTAGCGAACATCCTGCTGACCAATAGATAGGCTATGTCCGAGCATACTTCGTCCTTCCAGGCATGATCTACGGCCTCGCTCAGACTGTTCTGGTCGAACACGGTCTGCAGAACCCGCACTCGCAGCAGATTCCACTCATGATCAAGGCGTCCCTCGATCGGGGCGAGGCCGGAATGGTCGGCAAGGGCCAGGCACTTTGGCCGAACGTGCACATCGACGACGGTGCGCTGCTTCCTGCACTTCTGGCTTCAGATGCTCGAGCTGACTTGGTCCTTCGGTAGTCTCGGACCTCTACATTGTGCTCTACGACGCGATCGTCCGGAACGGCCTCGAGAACGTCGACCATGGCGCACGCGGCTACTACTTCGGCGAGAACGGCGAACATTTGTGGTATGACGTCGGGAAGGGCATCGCCCGCGCGATGCTCGAGCTCGGACTTACGCAGAATCCTGAACCAACGCCATTCAGCGACAAGGAACTGGAGAAGTACTTTGGCTCGGTGGTAAGTCATGGTCCGCATAGTGTCTTCGAAGACATGGAATGACCCGCTCGTACACAGGCCATGGGCGAGCTGAATGGCACGAACTCGCGTGCACGCGGTACACACTCCCGTGCGCTCGGCTGGAAGCCGCGTTATACCACGCAGGACATGCTCGCCAGCATCAAACCAGGAGTGATTGCGCTTATTGAGCAGCAGAAGGAGAGAGAACGAAAGTAAAAATCCAAGATTGTCTAGAAATTGAATTGTACCTATATACACACGCTGGTACGAGGCGGCTTTAGGCGAGAAGTTCTGGCAGGTCTCTCATAAGGGCTGCTTCTTCACGAAGGTTGTCGCTCACGATCTCCCATGTCTCCTCGATGTTATTTGGGGTGCGATAGAGCATGTCTACAAATTGGCATTCGTCAATGACGAAAGACGCGGCAAGAGATCTGAGGCATTCGTAACTTACTATCCTTGTGAGGAAGACCCTCTACATCGTCGCAAAGCACCTCATCGACGACCTCCTTCAACTTGATGAGTGCTTGCTTCTCTAACCTCGTGACGAGCAGATCGAGCACCAATCGCTCGAGGGCAGGCTCGCGTGCCGGGCACACAAGATTGCATGCAGCTACTAGTCTCTCCATGGCCTTGGTCTTTGCAGCTGCACGAGAAGACAGTCAGCCTCCGGCCCCGAGCACCGGCGAATCATCCACTCACAAGCGTCCTTCACTGGAAGTTCCAGGCCGGTGACGCGCAGACAGCTAAGATTGGGGAAATAGCACTCGCTGCGCCGCCCCGATGGCCCTTTGAGCTCTCTTCTCACAAGACATGCGGCCAGCATAGGAGGTGTGATTTTGTCTGTGACAGCGAGAGTCCTGACCTCCATCATTAGTTGCGCCGTGCTGAGCCATTCCACCGGCAGTCGACGGTCTCTGCTGGTGTAGCTCAGTTGAAGGGATTGGACAGTATCGCATCGAAAGCCGTCGAAGAACAGTTTGACATAGCTCTCAGGAAGATACTCCGGCAGAGACAGATAGAGATCGAGACTTTCGAGCTCAGGCCGGCTGAGGTGCGCGGGGAGGAGTGTACCGTCTGGGAAGTACAATGGCGAACGGAGCTCACACCAGGCCATAAGCTCGACGCCCACTGCTGAGCGAGGACATGGCCGCAGAATGAGAGTTTGAAGTTCTTTCTCTCCATGCTTCTGCGATTGCATGAGACCGGCCAAAAATTCTGCGACGTTTATTTCATCCTCGGCGCGCAGGCTTGTACCCCATGTCAAGATGCCAAATTGCTGCAGAGGTCGAGGATATGACAGGCACCCAAGGATGTCAACGGCGGTGTCCATACCTCCTGCCAGCACGAGGCGGCGCAGGTGAGGCAACTTTACCTGTGCAGATATAGGCGTTGTGGGGATGTCTGCGAAGGCGGGTGGGTGGGCGAACGAGATGTGGAGTGTTTGGAGCGAGGAGAGCTCGCGCAGGATGGACAGGATGTCCTCTGCAGAGGAGAACAGGGTGGGCGACGACGAGAGCCATATGAGTTGTGTGAGAGAGGTCTTGAATTGCATGGGAGGGTATGAAGCGCGAGGGACAACCGAATCAGTCCCTCCCCTGACCTTGTACCTCCGCAGACGTGGGGCGACCCAGTTCGTTCCCAACTCCCTAATGACACTCCATACGTTGCCGCTTCGCGAGTTCTCAATGTAGTAGATTGAGACATCGATGAGTGACGGCGCCACAGCCGGGTCGTACAAGATGGTGTATTCCTCGTAATGTTTGAGGTGCAGACAGAGCTGCAGAGACCGGATTCGAAACAGCTGATCGAGCACCATCCGGAGAGATCTATGATGCTCGGTTGACGCCCTTGTCCGGAGGAGAGGCGAAGACGTCCAGTGGTCGGTTTCTGGACCGCTCGAGTGCCTGCTCGGTAATATGACATGGGCCAACGACAATGCTGCTCCAGAAATCGGGACAGCCGAGCGCAACCGCGCGCCAGCGGCGACAGACCCAGTCACTTCCGCAAATGCGTAAGAAGTTCTCTCTGCGGAGAACATGTTGAACGGGCCGTCAGGAACGTGGGCCCAAATGCAGCTCTTCGAGGTCCATGTGTAAAAAAAGTCTGCCGCATACCAGGCTAGGATCTCTGCTAGTGTCTCCGCTGGCAGCGCGTCGATGGTCATAGACGAGCTGGCTGTTGCATGGAAGAACTTGCGCTCGTGGCTAGAACATGCACCTAGCTAGTCAGCTGTCTTACATTTACCCAAGCGGCATGAATGCATACTCGCCAAAATGTGGTCACTGCTCGAGGCGGCTGTCGCGGTTCGAGTGAACGAGCATGGAAGGCGCTAGGATATTTCCACGACCAGCTCCGCGCATCATGCCAAGGCATGAAAGTCACTAGTTCAATATCGGCTTACCGCTCCGTCCGAGGACGTATATTCGAGACAACGGATGCATATCCGTGTCATGATCATGTGTTTCTCCATAAAAACCTGTATACATGAGTGCTCCGGGCAGTGAATCCACGAGCAAATGCACAACGCAACAATTGTCCAGGCACACGCACATCCTTAGTCCGCTACAAAGTCCATCGTCCGGAACGACATCAGAGATAAGAAAATCGAAAAGAAAAATCAAAAAGCAGGAGAGGAGTATAGACGAGAGCTCTCCTAGGATTTCGCTGTGGTTTTGTTGTAGATGGCTGTGGTGGATGCCACGCTGAGCTGGCGTCCTACGATAGCCTGACGATCGATTGGATCAGCATCATCCTCGGGGGAGACAGCTACGACGCACCTCGCCGTTGCCCCACTCCTCGATGATCGTGAGCTGCATCGGTAGGTTACTCGCATGGGCACCACTGGCGAACCCGCCAGGAGACTTCGAGAAGTCGGGCAACGTCAATTGGGCGGCGCAGGGTCCTTCGGGTACTTCACGGCTGTGTACCGCAGATACGCCGGAAATCAGCGTCGTGCACCACCCTAGGCTGACAGCACGATGCTCACCAGGGTAGTTCGCATAGTCGAAGCGGCCGAAGTAGAAGCCCGACACGTTCGGCGTCGTGAGCGACAACACGCCGGCCCCGTGCGTACCCGGGGGCGCTGCGAGCAGCCAGACGTGGTACGCGAACGTCGAGGTGGCGTAGTCCGCGTGCGGCTGGTAGCTGAACGTGAAGTTCTTGCCCGGCACCACCGCCGTGCCGTTCTTGGGCGCAGTGATCGTCCCCGGCTTCGGGACGATGCCGACAGCGACAACCCCGCGAGCAGCAGGAGCGAGAGGACTGATGCAGCCGAGACGATCATGGCGGTCGGGGGCGGGCCTTGGGGAGAGCTGGAGGATTGGTACCTATGGACAGGACGGACCGCACGCTGCGGGGGCGGACGTGCTTTATGTACTGCTGCCTTGCGGAGCGCGGGGAGCTGGAGCGGTGAGGTAGCCTATCATCTAGCCCCAGGGAAGGCCTACGCTGTACGAACACGAGGCGAAGAACCTTCTTGCCACCATGCTGTAGGCAATCGAGCCCCTATACTTGAGCGCACAAACGTTTACGGTTGAATAAGGTCGTGGCGAGGGATCCGGCTGTCCTGAAGAATTCCCGTGTGGTGTTAGCTACTGTGTGTGAGAAGTCAACACAGCAAACTTCTCGGATCATTAGAAAAGATCGGGCCGTAGTCATTGCTTTTACAAAATTCCTTGAGCTATAAACAGACAGCCCTGCTCTTACACGAAGTGCATCGTGCCATAATCAACGTTCACCTTCCGAGCTGAGTGCGATGTTCCGCAGACGTCCAAGAGCAGCCGATGAGACCAGGAAGAAAAAGGATGCAATAGTGACAATAATACACAGCCGCACCGTGCAGGCAGCTCACGCAAAATACAGGAGTGTGTTCTTCTTCTTGCTTTGGACTGTAGAGTGTTCGACAGTGAGAATGTTGTACGAGGCACAGGATATGGAAGCACATACCCTCGGCGATACCAGTCAAGAAGTGTTCGTGGCTGAGCTTGGTGGCACCCTCGCGGAGGGCGATCATGCCAGCTTCGACACAAACAGCCTTGAGTTGCGCACCGTTGAACTCGTCGGTACTCCGTGCAAGTTCTTCGAAGTTCACATCCGGCGACACAGTCATCTTTCTTGAGTGAATTTCGAGAATGCGGGCGCGAGCGGTCTCATTCGGGAGAGGGAACTCGATCTTCCTGTCGAGACGACCGGAACGGAGTAGCGCAGGGTCCAGGATATCGATACGGTTGGTCGCAGCGATGACCTGCAAGTTCCAGTGAGCCGACGTACTCATGCATCGAAGCTCGAGGACGCATACCTTGATACGCTCGTCGCTACCGAAACCATCAAGCTGGTTGAGCAGCTCTAACATGGTCCGCTGTACCTCTCTGTCTCCGCTCTTCTCCGAATCGAAACGCTTGGTACCAATTGCGTCCAACTCATCAATGAAGATGATGGTTGGTGCCTTCTCCTTTGCCAGGGCAAACGCGTCACGAACGAGCTTGGCACCGTCACCGATGTACATCTGCACAAGTGAAGGGCCGGCAAGCTTAAGGTAACATGCCTTCGTCTGTGCAGCACAGGCACGAGCCATGAGAGTTTTGCCGGTTCCTGTTCGTGAAGTGTGTCTCAGCGTCGTGGATACAAGCTGCAGACACAACACGCACCTGGAGGACCGTACATCAAGCAACCCTTGGGTGGCTTGATACCCAAGGTTTTGAACTTGTCAGCCTGCTCCATCGGCAAGACAATAGCCTCCACAAGCTCCTCAATCTGCTTCTCCAAGCCACCGACATCGGTATACGTCTCTGTCGGCCGCTCGTCAACTTCCATTGCCTTGACGCGAGAGTCGTATTCAGAGGGTAATGTGTCGAGAACGAGGTA
This sequence comes from Phanerodontia chrysosporium, assembly GCA_001910725.1. Lineage (NCBI taxonomy): Eukaryota > Fungi > Basidiomycota > Agaricomycetes > Polyporales > Phanerochaetaceae > Phanerodontia > Phanerodontia chrysosporium. Next base: position 122,426 of record MJGA01000025.1, read on the forward strand.
CGAGTCCTTGTTCACACCAATGAGGTCATTGGGTTTGAGTTGCTCCGCGGGAACAAGGCCGATAATAGGAAGGAAGACGGTCTGTCGTGTCGACGTCTTGATAACTGCGCACTTCCCTTACGCGCAGCATCGACGTCCTTGTTCGCACCGTCCTCCTCGCCTTCTGGATCGAGGTCGAGGATCTAATAGACAGTCTGTAAGCAACCCACGAGCGACAGAGCAGACCCACGAACCTCGACGACGTTCGACACAAGGTACGGCAAGACCTTGTTCTGTTTAATCTTCTCGCCGTTATCCCTGATCTTCTCCTTCATCTGCGCCTGCTCGTGTTGCAGTCGCAGCGTCTCGGAGCGAATGACCTGGAGTACCACTCAGCAAAGCGCTTGGAAGCATACGAACGCGACGCACTCGAAGGTCGTTGTCTATAAGCCGTGTCCTCGTGACAATCTCATCTGTTGACAGCGACCTGATGTCCTCCGGAATGTCCTCCCAAGTCTCCTCTGGTGGCTGGTCGGGCGTCGTGTCCATCGCGGACTCGCCTGAGGCTGCCGGGGCTGTCGACGACGAAGCCTGTGCCTCGGGCTTCTGCTCGTTGTTGGCGTTGTTCTCCTCCGGAGGTGGGTTCGGTGGTTGTGTTGAAGACATGGCGGCGGTGAAGGAGAGAGTGGTGGTATGAGGCAACTCGGACGAATCCAGACGCACGACGCGTAAGTCTCGTAGGCGCCCAACTCGTGTAATGATCGGCGCTTACCAGCCCGAACTCAGAGGTGCAGAGGAAATCATTTCCGCCCATCCACGAAAGCAATTCTTTGAAAAGGGCTTTTGTGGTGTGGCCGATAAAGCTAGTAGAACGTCGTATATTTCATTCAAGTTACCCGTCGCTGACTTGGTCGCCAGTAATTCCTGACATTACTCATGAGTTAAATCACTTAGACCGCGCCTCGCTTTGAAGTCTGACAGGCCCAGAGGATTGCGCATGACGGTTTCCTCTGGCGAAGTAGCAATCAACCTAGGCCTCTTCTGCAACGTGCTGATTAGTGTGGCCAGCCTCCAAGCGTCTCTTCCAGTGCGAAACAACGCTCGATCCAAGTCCAAGGGCCGATACAGCATACAACTGCTTTCGATGGTCCATACGCAGGGAGTCGTATGACCCGCCTCGCCTTCGCAAGGAAAGGCACAAATAATTTCGTGGCTTCAGCAAGGACCTGCTCACCTGATGCAGCGATAAGCGGCTCATATTGTCTGGACTATGTAAGCGGTTGTTGCATATCGAGCGGATTGTCATTGACTGGATGCTATGAGCATGGTCTCGCATAACTGAGACACACGAGGCTAGCCAGGCTTGTACGGCGATCCGCGTCCGGATCCCTCTGAAGCGGTTTGCGCCGTGCGTAGAATGTGTACTGGCATCAAACGGAGAGGCGAATGGCGATGAAGCTACGTGATTTAGTTCGCGTTCAGGATTCGCTACTATAGGTGCCAAGACTGAACACACTTTCATTGCGGTTAGGAAGTTGCTCATCGCGGAAATGCAACACCGCAGCTGCCAAGATGCCCTGCAGCCTCGGTCGTCGCACCCCGGTGGCGCGATGGTGCTGCGTCATAAGCGGTGTGAACCTAGCTAATGGCAGTAGCGATCAGCTCGGTACAGGAGTCTGTACGCAGCTCGAGTACAGTGGTGGGCATTGCACGTCGTTCAGATGTTCGAATAGGCTGAGGGGACGTGCGCAAGAGCAAAGTCCGAAATTCAGACGCAGGTGATGGCGCATCGGATATCCGTGATGCGCCTCGGCGTCTCGGGCGAAGTAGCAGACGCTGAGCAGCGGGTTGGCCAGAACGAGACGGGGCAACACTCGCCACTCTCCACTGCGGCACCATTCGATGGATGCATCCTGGTATGCGAAAGTATAGCTCGCTCACGCTTTGATGTAGGTGACTGTATTCCAACAGAGCGATGTGTTTACGTCTGCATCACCCACCGGCTGTCCACACGTAGATGATGCGCCCGCTCTTCCCGCCACATCAAGCCACGGCAATGGAATAGCAGTGGTAATTGCGAATACAGCCTTTCAGGCTCAAGCGTCGACGGCGGTCTCCTGCCCGACGGCGCCAACAGGGAGTCCTGGGTATAAAATCCCTATGTCGAGGCGAGCAAAGTCATCAGCACTCCGAAGTCTACGCTCATCTGACCACCAGCTTCCTCTCCTCAAACCCATCCACTCGAGCCATGAAATATCTCGCCGTCCTTGCTTCATGTGCTGCCACCGTGCTCGCACAGGGCATCAACATCGCTGCCCCGGCGCCGAACTCCTCGGTGTACCCGGGCCAGTGGATCACTGTCGAGGTCGACAAAGAGGTGCGTCAAAACCCCGCAGCTATCGAGCCTTGATGAGTTTGCTGAAGGACGTCCCGATAGAACTACATACAATCGAGCACTGAGGTCGGGCTCGTGCTTTCCATGGCGCCTTGCCCGACTACCGGTTGCTCTGCGAACGTGTTGGGCAGCATTCTCTACAACGGGCCATATAATCCACAACCACACCCGGAATCCGGTGCTGGCAAGCCGCTGTACCAGAACTTCTCGGTACCGGTCCCGACGTGGTTCACCCCTGGCGAGACGGTCTCGCTGATCGCAACTCGCTTCTACCTTATCGGCGTAAGAGCTTCCTCTGTTTAAGGTCCATGCCGCCGTGTTCTGACTACATTTGCCATATCAGGCTGGCCCGGTGCCCACCTATGATACCAGGTTTGAGCCTTTGAATATCGTACACGGGCCGTGAAGAGTCTGAGAGATGTGTATACGGACGTATGGACCTGTGGACACTGTTCGGACTATGTGCACTCAACGGTATGCACAAGCATGCCTAACTCGTATGAGATACATATGCTTCTCCATGACGATGTATATTATATGCGATATGGACTGCTTGATGGGGCATTAACCTTCTACAATGAAACTAGACCAGCAAGTCTACTCCAGGTAAGCTATCAGCGCAGCCCGAGGCTATACCCGCAGAGTACTGTGCAGGATCACTAGTACTGGGCGTTGCGCTTGGTCAAGGCATAGGTGGAATGTATGATCAACGAGAGTCTGCAGCAACAGAATGTAAACTCTTAACTAGAGACAGGAGAAGCTCGAGTGCATGTTATAGCGATACGTCGCAAGTGTACGCAAGAGCGGGACCAATCATCATGTAGCAGGATGTAAGTAGAGTCGCATGCCGTCAGGAAACATGTCCGCCTCATGGCTAACACGGAGACCAATGCCCTGCTCTCGGTACGTAAAGCGCTCGAAGGAACCCTGTTTGTGCAACGCGCAAAGTGTCGCGTACGTCGTGTTTAAGAGGGCATGGGGCACGACCATCCACGCGTCCTCCATGGAGAACCGTCCGTACTGCCGCATCAGCAGCGTCGCGTCCCGAAGAGCGCGGTTGTCCGCCGCGGAAAGCGTTGCTAGGATGCCCCAGATGTCGCGCCACGTTTGCGTGCATGCCCAGATGGACAGCTCGAGAGACTGGAGGGAGAGAAGGCGCGCCAAATTGAGCTGGGGTTGAGCGCGCTCGACGGGCGGGGCAGCGTCGAACGAGAGGCTGAGGCGAGTCAGGTTGGGCCATATGACATCGATAAGGGCATTCAGCTGCGGTATGTCGGAGGGTAGAAGACTTCCAAGGGTTAGAGAATGCAATGTGCTCGCGGAGCGCGACGACGCGAGGTAACGGCAGATGGTCCCGCACGCTGTGCTTGTGCTTTGGAAATCGAGGCTGTGAATGGCGAGATCGCTAGCCGTGGAGTACGAAGGCTCCGGAGAAATGTCATTCGAAGCAGAGAAGATCAGTTTCAGCAAGTTGATTTCGGTGAAGAGGCTGAGAAGGTACAGAATGTCACTGAACGACGTATTCTGCACCAAGCAATAGATCTTGAGTGTCTTCAACGCGAATACTGGATGCCCATGAGATCTGATGGGAGACTTCAAGACAAAGTCTTGGAGGTGAAGGCGCTCTAGGCGAGGCATGATACTGAGGAGGCTGCAGAAGAGAGCAGACTCGTGATGATGTGTCTGCAGAGGGGGAAGGAGGCAGTCAGGATGTACCACAGGAGCCGTCGCGATTCCGAGGACCCCAACATATGCTGCGAGGTCTCGATGAGTGTCATAGAACGTATGAATGGCCTCGAATCCGGTACGAATTTTGGACAGAGTAGTTTTGTGAGGTTCGTCATCGTAACTGTCTTCCCCAAGTTTGTAGAAGACATCGCGGAAAAGATGAGATTGGGCGAGAGAAGTCCAGTGTCGGCAGACCAAAGAGCAAGAGATCAGGCTCTCTCTGTCCCCTGAAAGCTGGAAGGGACCGCGATTGAACTCCCCGGAGGTGCGAGATACGTCGAAGTGCGCGAAAACGGCATCAAGGAGTTCTGCTGGCAGCTGCGCCACGTTGTATGTTTAAGGATAGGAGAAGGCGCCTCTATGGGAGCACACACCTTGTCCATCGCGTTACTCTGAAGGTATGGTTTGACTGCTCGAGTCGCGTAACTGGGGTGCGAATCTGGACAATACCAAGTCGACGTTGTGGCGAACGACCGGAAGATGGATCTCCGCCGCTTCAACGTGAGTCGGCGATTAAAGTACTGACAGCTGTCTTTCAAATATTCCAAACCAGTTGTGCTCCGCCCACGCCACATAGTGGCTTAGAGGATGAGGTGCATGATCGTCGCGCTCCTTCATGACGTATCTTGCATTCGCAGCGAATATACGGAGGGTGTTTGCGAGATGTAAGATGGTAGCCAGCTTTGCTGATCACAGCTCGTGATATTCAGAAGACGCGTGAATAGCCAGTGCAGAACTTGCTGCTATGCGGAATTTAGTACATCATTTGACGGAGCCATCAGCCATCGCCTTGTCTAGCGTTCGTGAATACCCGCTACTCATCACTCGATGTAACTTGCACAAGCGATTTCATCATGTTCGGTCGCCCTTCGGACAGTTTACTTCGAGGGCCGAGCGCGTTGCAATGCCGGGAGAGCATCAGACGCCCGGCAATGAACCTTTGGTATTCGTGTCTGCCTCTCCTCTCTCATCTACCTTGACATCTCGAGTTTCGGAATAGCTGCTTCCCAGAATTACCGTTACGTCTCGCTCCTTTAATTTCGTACGTCGTACCCGTTCGCTCGCTAGTTCACGACCGCCATGACCACCCCGCCGACTCTGGACGTGCTCTCGCCAACCAATTCCCACTTTCTACTTACTCCGGAGCCTGAACACGACCATGCAGAACACTCAGACGATCATCTGGACGTTGAATTTGATAGGTCGGACGGCGATACCGCGTCGCAGCGTTCTATCTCGTTGTCGTCACCGCCCAGGTCGCCGCGGCAGTCCGCGCAGCTGGACTCGTCCTTCCACAACACGGAAGAGGAGGAACATGACGACTCCTCACACCTGCCTGTTAATGTGATTAGGGAGAGCCTGAGCTTTGCTCAGCGCGACTCGCATCCTTCACGCTGGACACAGACTTCAGTTCAGAACAGGACGCGGAAGGCGACGACCGCAGCTCGTTCATGCGTCGTCTGAACGACGCGGAGACGCCATTATCAAGTGTCGCTCCGTCTATACACGAGAAGGAGCAGGTGGAGGGCCATCAGGAGGTCGAGGGGCACGTTGCAGAAGACCCTGAAGAAGAACGAGAACGGGACGAGCACCCGTCCGCATTGCCTTCACCCCCACCCTCGTCCCGCATGTCCTATCCGCCTCCGCCATTACAGAAGCCAGACTCAAGCAGAGAAAGTGTAGCATCCTTTGCCTCAGGCTCGACCTCATATTCTAGGAAGGCCCGCCCAGAATCCATGCTCGTTACACACCCGGGTCCGTTGATCTTGGGCATTGCACTGGTTGACTTCAACCATTTGGTTCGTAAATCCCTTGCTCTGCCTAAGCAATGTCCTGACCACCCCTCAGGTGGGACCCAAGATTGAGTTTGCGCGAGGGTCTATCTTTGACGATGAGGAGCTTGCCAAAATACTTCCGTTCTTGGCTTTGCCAGACGGCGCACATCTGGTGCGTACCCTCGTCTTCGAGCTCAGACTTGATCTCACTTGGACCCAGACAGTGGAGGATTATTCGTACTTTCATCTAGTCCCGTCGTCACCCAACCCTGCCACCATCTTCGGCATCTCGTGCGTACCTGTTCCCGGCTGTGTACCCGCGCACTGACATCAGTCTTCCAGTTGCAATCGGCAGATCCGCAGCTCTGACCTTCTTGTTAAGGATCAAGATGTAACACGCTCAACCGTGCAGAAGGCTGTCGTCGTGCTCGCCTCGAAGCCCGTGTTCGGACCTATCAGGTATGTGGCACGAGTCTTTCCTGCATCTGGTACGTTGGGCTCATGCGTACCTTCAGGGACCGTCTAGGCGTAGTCACGAAAGCATTATTTGCGCAACGAGACTTCACCGACATGACTATTCTGGACGACTTTCACGAGTCATTGGAGCTGTCACTGCGTAGTCAACTCACGGAGAGCGGTCTATACATGGGTAAGTGTCATTCGTGTATCGCCGTTTGCGCAGCCAGTTCATCTTTCATACAGGTACTAGTCTGTAAGTATCCATCTCAGGCTTTGAAGCTGGCGGGATGCTGACCCACTCAAAAGCCGGGAACTCGTACACACTTTCCGGCAAAGGACTCTTGTCCTTCTCAAAGCTCTGATGCTGCAAAAGAAGGTGCGGCCATGTCGTGTTTATCTCTATCACGATCTTACAGATTCGATTCTTCGATAGATCATGTTCTATGGGCATCCGGTGGAAAGGCTGTGTACTTATCAGTATTCCCTGGTGACGCTTGTACCCGGCCTTCTGCAACATCTCGATGACTGCGGATCTCCTCCTCTCGCGGAACGGGCAAAGACATTGTCGCGACCCACGGAACTACGGACGTCAGATCCTAAGAGCATGATGGCATACGTCGGACTGCCTCTGGATCTGTTCGGGAAGGTGCGCCACACAACCCCGTTGCGCTCGACAATCTTGACAGATCACCACTGTTGTAGGATGCCTTCTTCCAACCCTACCTTCCTCTGCAACAACTCGATATGTTGAAGGATACCCGCAGCTGGCTATGTGGAACAACCAACTCTATCGTTACGCAACAGAAGGAGGTGGATTTGCTGGTCAACGTAAGCCTGATATGAGACATTAAATTCAGATCGGGTCTTATTGGGATTGCTTGCGCTAGCTCGAAACAGGCTCCTTCGAGTTCCGCAACTCGACGCTCGAGCGAGTGACAGGCCTGACGCCTGCGGATCGGAAGTGGATGGACGACATCGTGAAGGACGTCAACGAGAGTTTTGACGCAACTGATCCAACTGGCTCGCCCAAGAACATCCAGTTCAAGGGCAGCGATGACTATCTGAGACAGAAGGTATGTATCTCCTAGCTTCCGAATGTTTGCCATTTTTACAGTTTGCAGTTCGACGAGTACATCTCCGGGGCGCTATCATGCGTGAAGTACTCTGACTTCTTGAACAAAGGTCAGGGAGCGGGGGTTGTGATCACTGATGGGGCAGGTGAGCATACCCTACCTGCGAGGCTGAATCAGTCTGACCCATGTACTCAGGCAACCCGAACGCGATACATGACTTCAACATGCTGTGGATAGCGGAATTTAAGAAGACGAATGCTTATGAGGTCTGGGACCGGGTGACTGACCCCCTACTCTTCGACATTCTTGAGCCCCGGTAGGTGTTATTGCTCCTAAGCGCACTTCATCTTTGTTGACAGTTCAGTCTAGGCATCCATGTACTGATCGCCCCTCAGTGCTCGCGGACGTGGGTCTCAGACTAAGTGAAGGCATACAGGAGCTCAAGCTTGACCAGCGGCTAGCTCCAACCGGCGAGGCTATCACAAAGACCCTCAACGAGGCATCTACTGGATTTTTCAAAGCTGTCGACAGCGTTCGTGGACGATGGATGCAAAGAAGCGGAAGTTCGTCCTCGGGCACGACCGCTCCGCAAGGAGGAAGTACCTCCAGCAGCGTCGTCGACGTGACCAAGTCTGACGCGGCGAGTATGCGGTCCGCTCGAGATTCTGTCGTTTCCACCCCCGAGTCGTCGCCGCAACCGCCAGCAGCTTCAGTGGGTGGCATCCGCCCCCTGAGCCTCAGCGCTAGCAAACCTCCTGCACCCGCAGAGGCGCGGCAATCCACCAGTTCGTGGGGGCCAGCATTGGATCCTTCTTCGCACAACGTACGGCCCGCTTCTCTATCGCGAAACCGCCGACACCGCCCAGGGAGTCGTCGCCGGCGCCGTCGCTCGGGTCCGTGCGCTCGACTGCGGTCCCCACTCCGACGGAGCTCGGCGTTGACGAGCTGCAGCCGCGTAACCTGGATGAGGTCTATGCCTCGGTCCATCGCAGGCGGCGCCCAGCGTACCTAAGGGCCCGACGCGCAAGCATTCGGTGGGCTCGATCCGCTCGGATGCGTTCACGCTCCACAGCGAGGACAGCGATACCGGCGTCGCTATGTGATGTCCTTCAAATTGCTTTCCATGTTTTCTTTCATGCACCATGTACCCTAGCACTCTTGGTATAATCGGCATTGGATCTTTGGCATTGGAGTATTTGTGTGGAACAGAGTGGTCGCATGTATTAGGCAGACCATTCTGGTAATTTACAGCCATGATACACGTTCTAAAATATGTTGGATATGGTAGTCTATACGTTTACGGGTCTGGAGTCGTTAGTGTTTAAGCATGTGCCGCGGCGACCTTGGCCTTGATGACCTCGACAACGGACGGGTCTGCGAGGGTGCTGAGATCGCCGAGCTGGTCAGCCTCGCCTGCGACCACCTTGCGCATGATGCGGCGCATGATCTGTGTGATGACAGCTCATTAGGCACAGGCAGCGTGGAAGACCCACTGCTACATACCTTGCCAGAACGCGTCTTGGGCAAGTCAGATACGATGTAAATCTTCTTCGGGGCGGCGAACGGCCCGATGGTCGAGCGGACCTGCACCGCTAGCTCCTTCACGAGGCCAGCCTCGTTCTCGTGCTCGTGCTCATATTCGCTGGAGACGACGTCACTACGTGTTCAAGTCATGAAGAGATCAAAACATACGGAATCAATGTCACGAATGCGTGGACAGACTGGCCGGTGATCTCGTCATTGGCTCCGATGACAGCAGCCTCGGCGACGCCATCGTGAAGGATAAGTGCGGACTCGATCTCAGAGGTAGAAAGACGATGTCCGGAGACGTTGATCACATCTGAGGTTGATATCGGTGAGCGGACGTGGTGAGCACCGGGTTGTGCCACTTACCATCAACACGGCCCTTAATCCAAATGTACCCGTCTTCGTCGCGGAGCGCACCATCACCAGTGAAGTAGTAACCAGGATAGGGCTACAGAAGAGTTCAGCGATCCATGAGGAATGATATGTTCCGGGGATGCGCACCTTCAAGTAAGTCTCGAGCCACCTGTTGTGATCTTGCCAGACAGTACGAGCGATGGAAGGCCAGCTTCCCTTGAATGCCAGCACACCCTCGACATCGTTGCCCTCCAATTCCTGAGAAGAGGTTCGTTACTCTCCTCGTCATGACTTAGACATCGTCACTGTACCTTGCCGGTGACAGGGTCTAGCAGCGCCGCCTCCATACCGAAGAATGGGACAGTCGCGGAACCGGGCTTGGTCTCGATCGCACCAGGGAAGGGCGCGACGACAATGGTTCCAGTCTCGGTCTGGAAGAACGTGTCGACGATGGCAGCCTGCTTCCGCCCGACGTGGTCGTTGAGCCAGTGCCACGCCTCAGGATTGATCGGCTCGCCGACGCTTCCGATGACGCGGAGCGTGCTTAGATCGGCCTTCTCGACCCAGTGCTCGCCGTGACGGCGGAGCAGGCGCACGGCGGTAGGCGCCGTGTAGAAGTGCGTGAGCTTGTGGGTGTCGATGACCTCCCAGAAGCGCGCGGGCGTCGGGTACACAGGGGTCGACTCGAAGACGGTCGTCGCGACACCGTTCGCGAGCGGGCCGTAGACGATGTACCTGGAGTCTGTGAGCACGGGGTACCCGACTGGTGGTGAGATGGTGAGACGACGTACGTGTGTCCCGTGATCCAGCCCATGTCCGCCATGCAGCCGAACCGGTCGTTCTCATGTACATCGAATACGTACTTCAGGGTCAGGGCGGCGTTGAGGAGGTAGCCACCAGTGGTGTGCACGATACCCTTGGGCTTTCCCGTGGAGCCGGATGTCTGATGCAAGAGTCAGATTGGAACCTGGTGGAGATGATTCGAACCTTACATAGAGGACGAACAGAGGGTGTTCGGCAGGAAGGAGGGCAGGTGGGCAATAGTTCGGAACCTTGGCCGTCTCTTCGTGCCACCACTTGTCCCTTCCTGCCGTCCAGGGAACCTCATTTCCGGTGCGCTGCAAGACCAAGACATGCTCAACCGCGGGCAGTCCTTCAAGGCATTGTCAACGATCTTCTTGATGGCAACAGTCTTGCCGCCACGACGACCCTCGTCCGCGGTAATCACGACACGGGCCTTGCAATCCTGCACACGGTCACGAAGGGATTCGGAGGAGAATCCTGCAAAGACGACGGCGTGCACTGCACCAATGCGCGCGCAGGCCAGAAATGCTGCGACGGCCTGCCAGGTCATGGGCAGGTAGATGGAAACAGCGTCGCCTTGCTTGACGCCCCACGCTTTGAGCACGTTCGCAACGCGAGAAACTTCGCGCAGGAGCTGGCCATAGCTGATCTCAGCGTGCTGACCGGGCTCATCACCTTCGTAGATGATAGCAGTCTGATGAACTCTGTGAGTCGATGCTCGACATCTGGTAGCGAATCCATACCTTGTTGGGGTTGCGGTGAGCCCATCGGTCGACGCAATTGTAGGAAGCGTTCAGGTACCCGTCGGGGAACCATGAAACATCGCCGTGCTCAAACCCTCCAGACCTGACAGTGTGGAATGGCAGGTCCCAATGAAGGGTTTCCCGGGCCATCTAAAGGACTCGTCAGAATTCGCGTCTTGTAGCTGGCCGTGCCATGCGTACCTTCGCCCACCATTTGTCGGCGTTAGGGCCGATACTCTCAGCATGCGCCTTCTTGTAAGCCTCGAAGTTAGGGCCAACGTACGGCACCTCGGGACCATTTTGAAGACGCGATGGGACAGGATGCACGGAAACGGGCTCTGCAGACATCCCTTTCGCTTGATACTACCTCGATGATGAAGCCCGGTAAAGGGGAGTGTGAAAGAAGAGACTCGACTTAGCGAGAGCAGGCCTCGAGTGCGTCCGCTTTATAGCGCAGTGCCAAACATCCAGTGCTCGGAGTCCAATCTCTAGCGATCTGCCTCAGTTGGATCGAGATTCACCGCATATGTTTACGCCTGGTACCACCTGTCATTCGTGAGTCCATAGTGATGAAATGCACTCACCAGAGCAGCCCGACACGTCGGAACACGCATAGGGCGTATGAGTACTGCCCAATATGCCAAGTGCATCTTCGTCGCGTTTGCACTATACCAGAGAAGTCGAGAGCGACTCCATGAGTGAGGTGTCATACCCTGTATCCTAGAGCTGATAGCAGAGAGATTGCCATCTGGGTCCCTCGCGCGTACTCCAGCCCGGCGATGCGTATTATACTCGTATCCAGCCGTGGCCCTATGGGATTTTGCCGCGCCTGACGCTGAGTGTGCTGGCGTAAGACGAGCCAGGATTGGCTGCCAGGTCGCTGGAACCAAACAATGGTATAGATTCTAGCTATCCCGTGAGCGGAGACTGGAATGTGCTGTGCAAGTGCGCGAGCGCGGCAGAGGACGAGCAAGGTGCCACCACATACCGCATGAGCATCCTCCGGCCGCATCATACCAGCACATAGATGCATATACACGTGCACACGACGCTTCAGGCTTGAGCTTGAGGCGCAGGGTCGAGGAGAGAAGCACGAAACCAGCCTTACGATCTGAAGTATCCATTCTATGGGGCTACACAACACTCAGGTAAGGATTCATACGCACTGGAGTAATCTGAGACTCACCAGAGCACTCCTCCGTTCATTGACCGTCTCTACTTGAGCCGTTCTTAAGGAATGCTGCTACTTACAATTGGACCATAGGCTCATCTACGATACTTGCCGTGTGCGGATGCAGATGACGCTCAAGAATAGTTCGGACAACTCGCATGGCCTAAGTGATATTCGCTATGAACAGTTGCTGGAGGACGGATACGAATAGGATTTCGACAGAGCCCTAACGAAGGTTTCCGGAAAGCCCAGCGCAGTCAGACGGAGCAGCTACAACATTACGTTCTCACGGTAAGTACAAACTTACTTATGTGATGTATTCATTATAATGACCATGATTACGTGATTAGCCATGAGTAAATCCTTCTTGCAAACCTTCGTGTGATCGGGTTAGAAGCTCTCTACAAGACGACCAGGCTTGTCTACGACTCATGCGACGGCATGGATAGAGCTTGGTATGTACTTCGTTCATCTACGCTGGTTGAATATGGACTTATCTGTGCGTTGCGATCGACCTTCCTCGCTCCTCACGCAGTTCAAGTTGGTAAGGCAACCTTGCCATTGTCCGCGTATGGGTTACCAGACTGTCGTTCAATCAACATTCAAAGCTATTGGGAATGAGCGAGACGCTCATTCGAGGCTGCGCTACGTATGTAAGCCATACGGCTGCAGCTCTTGCGCAGTACGCGGAAGCTAATCCTGATCTTCTCCAAGACCGCTTACCTCACTGTCGTAAGTGTTGAGCCTCGTGTAGGAACGCCAGACTGAGAGCACCGGCAGGCAGCAAGACCCGGCAGTCATGCATCGCAGCAGCTGACGTCCGTGATCAATGGGCGCGGTCCGTTGCAGCGGGTGTCGTGCGCAGAAAGCTCAGTCGAGACAGGTACGCCCAGTAACGACGCTGATCAGAACAGCAGCGGCAGGTGTCCAAAACCTTCTCGCATGGAAGCACTGCGAACAGGCGAATCCGACGGTTCTTTCATTGTGGGGTACCACTCAATTGTAATGCCTGCTTCTGCGGCTGTCCTTGGAATGTCTCGAGACACCATTGCGAGGGCAGGTATCGCGGGTTGCGCTCTACGGCGCTGTCTCCGCTTCTAGAGTTCCACGAGGCTTCCAATCTCTCGACTATGCGCCGTCCGCCGAGCCTCACGACACAACACGATGTCGGGAAGGTGAGTCAAGGTCGTGGCATGCCATCGAAGTCAACCCTGGATGTGCTTCTTACATTCTATCCGCTTGCTGATAGCTATGCAGGCCGTGTTGCCTAGCAGCGTTTTGATATTGGCTGTACGTCCATCCTCACAATATCGAACGCAGACACTTTCCTATTGTTCGAGTGCGTTGTACTGATGAGATTGGCGCCTATGGAGTATGGAGTTTCAGGGTCGTGCTGCCAGCGACAGCCATGTAGACACTCGATGGCCCTTCGGTAGCGGTGGTAACGGCAGAATGCCATCTTACTCGGCCAATGCCTTGCGTTGTAGCTCTGTAAGTAGTGGTCGTAAAAATGGTCCATCTCGGCGCCATGAAAGAATGGACGCTGACGCTACATTTTACAGAGCTTATTCTCGTATATGTCGCTTTCAAGAGTTTGCGCTCATGCCGGAGTCTTGCGAATGACTGAGGCGTGTCGCATATCGTATGTTTTCCTCTTGGTACATGAGCAGCTACTCCACTAAGAGCTATGCCGCTCTCAATGCTAACGGCATCTTTGTATCGCGTAGACAATTGCTAGCAAAGCACTGTTGCTAGCTACTTGCGGAATACTTCAAGGGACTTCTACCATGCAAACGGAATCGATGTGCAGAGCGTCATTGTAACCCCAGTATCGATACTGCTTCATGGTAATCGACCTTTGCCTTAGTTTTATAGACACATTTAGGCTATAGTCATAAATTCGGCTGACGTGTACATGTACACGAGAACGCACACTCCTTGAGTTATCAGCCACGCGCACGCTTCAAGTTGGCTAGATATAGCTAGTCGTCCGAGGCGGGCACGAAAGCACCCGGAGGCGTGGCAGTACAAGCGACATATAGTTTGATCTCTACGTAGTGTACTCCGCCTTAGTTCTCGTTCTCTCGCTAGCGACACCTCGCAGCATAACTAGCCTTTTCTGGTTGAGTTCGACAACGATGCGCGCTGATAGCCTGTAGTGGGCCTTTTCCAAGAATTTTGATCCAGTTACTACCGGTCGTAAGACTGCAAAACATTATGTATGCATGTTGACGGTCTATCGCAATATAGCATGCTATGTCCAACGAATACATCGCTCCAAAACATACGCCACAGCTCTAAGACGGTTGACATCGAGGCTTGAGTGTCGAGATAACCCATCTTATCTCTACATTACCCGGATTGTCAAAGAAAAGCGCTCGATCTCCACGCTGGCTGCGACGACGACGGGGGTTTATCGGACGTTCGTCTCTTTGACTCCGTTCCATGATGTGCAATGCAGCCCTCTGCGCGATGCTCTCGTTCGAAGCCACGAATACACGAGAGCACATGAATCCTTGACCATACGCTAGCAGATACAGGTGTGAAACACCGTTGAGATACTGCTGAGAACACTAGCTCCCACCACGGAGCGTACAGCTCGTCTGCATCGTACGATGAGCTCTGATTGCGTTGTGTGAGTGCCACTTCCTATCCGGTATCTAGTGTCTCTCATCTTCCTGCAGATGCCCTGCGCGAGTACTCCCTGCCGCCATCCTGTTATCTCATGGGCTCCGGACGTGCCAGCGAAGACACAATCCCATGCCGGCACCGCTCCTCGCTCGCAATAATCGAGCTGAGACGTAGCCTGCGCTTTCAATAGAACGTCGCCTAGCACTTTTCTGTGTGCGCCATCGCCGAACAGCGCTGCGAAAGCCGTTGCTGCGAGTCGACGGCAGGCGAGAGGGCCGTGAATCCGACGTTGGATGTGAACGTGCGACAGCCGTGTTCCCGAGACAGTTGCGCGTATTTCGAATCCGCAGAGCTCCTGTCTGCCACGACTGTGAACGGAAGTCCGAGCTGCGCTTCCAGTTCCACAACCTTCCACTCCTCTCCAAGATGATCATTTTTCTGCGAACCTGAGCGCTTGATCATGAAGGCAGTGAGTTCCGGTGCGTGTGTCCTTCTCATGCAGGCGCAGCCCTAGTTAGATTGACTGTCCAACAGAAGAACGAAATGCAATTTAGCCTTGCCAGCATGCGAACCCAAACGTCCGCCCTTCTGTGCTCGCTCGGAACACTTCCCGGACTCCCGAGCGGCTGCTGCCCTCTGCCGTGTGCTGCCGGCGGACACGGATCCTCGGTGGGTGTGCAGAAGTGCGTCTGTGTGTTATTCCTGCCTGTCGAGCGATTTGACTATGCGTACACGACGTCAGGGTCGACTGTGTTTCGCGCAAGACACATCGGCACGACGTCCCGGTCGCCGACAGCCATCGCATCAGGCCCCGACAGCGCATTTTGCCTTTCCGCGCACGCCTCCTCGGGCTTTCCCAGATCGAACAGCGCAAGGACCAGCACGGCCTGCCGTAACGTGCCCACACGGCCGACTGACATGCTCCGTGCAGGGCAGGCTCGCAGCCCAACGGCGGCACTGGCACCCGCATGCAAAGGCAAATTTTTGCCCAGCGGGGTGTCCGAGCTCGTGTGCGCCGGCACAGGCCCGTCCGTACGTACAGCAGAAACGGCAGCCTGCTTCGTACATGCCTCTGCACCGCTCGCTGGCGTTTCGAGGGTGGCGATAATGCAGACTCTGATCTGCCCTCGTCCGGCACGGGCATCCGAACTCTGGCGAGCGTTTCTCTCAAGCATCGCGGTGTGGGCACACCTCCCCCTCCCGCCCGCTGTCTACGCGCCGGTCTGGCCAGGTCGCTCGAATGCCCGTCAACAGTGGTCCACAAGTGCGTCACTGGCCTGTTGCCTTGACGAACGCGCTGGGGGTCGGAGCAGAGCGGAGAGAAGGGCTCGGAGCGTATCAGAGAGGGCTGCTGATCCTCTCGCTGCTGCACAGAACCTCGGCTGAGCTGTCGCTGGGCCCCGCGTGCAGGCAGAGAGAAAATACAACGACCCCATTTCCACGCTTGAAATTGCTTGTTATTATTCTCTGTAGTAGGATGAGCGACTCCCTGTCTTGGTGTGCTGCATACTCAGGAGTCGGAACGTCGAGAGCAGTATTCTGGTGGGCACTATGCACGTGAATAATGTTGCCCCAGCTCGGGCGCTGTCGACGAGAGCGTCGTGCGCATCGCCCCGTGCAGCACGCTCTTGCATCCCTCCCCACGCACGCTGCGCGCCGACTCCGCGAACGTGCCTGGCGGGCAGGGCCATGACGCACATGCGGGCTCTGCGCGATGGGCGGCAGCGCGCGCGCCGTAAGCGCGTGCGGCCCTTGGAGCACGGCGCCCTCGAGCACCAGCACTTGCACCACGACCGCCATGTCTGCGCAGCCCGAACACGCGACCGACGACACCGAGCTCTCCGCGACGGAGCCCGTGCTGTCGCCCGCCGAGGAGTCCGACGCCCCGCTCGTGCACGTCGACGGCCCCGAGCCGAAGCCCGGGCTCGATGGCACGCCTGTTCGTTGTGAGTAGCTGCGAGTGGGCCCGTCCCGGGACGCGACTGACGTGCGGGCTTGCGGGATAGGGTACGATGTGAGTCCTGGAGTGTGCTGCTTCGGCTTCAGACATTCATACATGGCGTTGGACAGGCCGACCGCACAGAACCGTATACCCGCATCACGCCCTTCCAAGAAGCTCACGATACCAGCGTAGAGTGCGTCTCAGAACCCTTGTATGCGGTGTCAGACTGAACATATGCGACCCAGATTCTTCTACAAGCCCGTCACTTTGTCTGTTCTAGGCGTGGCGATGGCAATCCTGGCATATGTCGCGACTACGCAGGACGTGCTCGAAGAGGGTCGGGATAAACGAAGAGTGTGCGTTCTCTGGCCTTGCATATTGGATGAAGCTGAACACTCTGCAGTGGTGCATACGCTGCCATTGCTGGCTTCCTGCTGT
The DNA here is from genome assembly GCA_001910725.1 of Phanerodontia chrysosporium. Classification (NCBI taxonomy): domain Eukaryota; kingdom Fungi; phylum Basidiomycota; class Agaricomycetes; order Polyporales; family Phanerochaetaceae; genus Phanerodontia; species Phanerodontia chrysosporium. Next base: position 139,445 of record MJGA01000025.1, read on the forward strand.
TCGGCGTCATTCAGTTCCGCGATGGTCCCTTCGTTAGACCTCATCCAGGTGCGATAGTATGAACTATTCCATAAATCTACCACTCATCCTTGACCTTCCAGCATTCTGGAGACTCGTGCTGGGAATCAATCTGTTATATGAACTCGCTTTAGTGTTCCTGTTGTTCCAAGACTTGGACTCTGCCCGTGCGATGATGAAGTACCTCGATCCCAATCTGGGCAGGCCGCTGCCTGAGAAGAGCTACGCAGAAAACTGTGAATTCACGCCACGAAACGTTTGGGTGCGTGCGAGTGCGAGTGCTGCTGTGAATGCAAGCTCATTCGCGCCCCAGAATGCCATTGATATCTTCTGCCTTGCCCACGCTCTCGGCTGGTTCGGGAAGGCACTCATCCTCCGCGACTACTGGTTCTGCTGGGTATGACGCACGTTCACCAGCTAGACGTCGCTTAACCTGCGTCATCAGATCCTGAGCATCGCTTTCGAGTTTGCGGAATATTCCCTGCAGCATCAACTTGCCAATTTTGCAGAGGTGCGTGTTCGAGATCGCACTGCATGTCATTCCGAAACTCACCCCGAGGGTTGACAGTGCTGGTGGGATCATGTACGTGCCGTGACGCGGGTTAGAGGCTAGGCTCGTGGCCGCTGACGTCCCAACTGCAGTGGATCCTGGACGTCCTCGTCTGCAATTGGCTGGGAACCTACCTCGGTACGTCTATCAGCGAGACGCGCCTGCTGGCGCCTTCGGCGACTCATGGGATGCCTTTATCACCGTGCAGGCATGAAGACATGTCAGTATTTCGAAGTCAAGGTCAGATATTGAATCGTCGACGTCACGTATTTGGCTCACTGTGTCCGTGTGGATTCGGGCCCCTCCTTCCTGTAGAAATACCAGTGGCGCGGCTTCCGACAGATCCGGGGCGTGCGCGGCAAGACTCGCAGGGTGATTAGCCAGTTCTCCCCGGCAGATTGGACGACGTTCAAGTGGGAAGGCACGGCAGACTTCACGCACTACGTCGCAGTCGTCCTGCTTCTTGCGGTGTTCCTTGCGGCGGAGCTGAACCCGTTCTACCTCAAGGTGCGTGGTCTTGGCACCCTGAGAGGCAGCGGCAGCCTGAACGGACCCTCGGCGCGTGCGGGCAGACCCTGCTCTGGATGGAACCTGAGCACCCCTTCGTGATCGCCCGCCTGGCGGGCGTGTTCCTGTGTGCGCTGCCGGCGGTCAGGGAGCTGTATCAGTACGTGGGCGACCCAAGGTGCGTCTTCGGGGGCACCGTGCCGGAGTGCGGATATTGACGGCCGGCTGGGCATGCGTCCCGCGACAGGCGTGCGGTGCGTATGGGGCAGCACGTCTGGCTGCTCGTCGCGACGATCGGGACAGAGCTGCTCGCGATTACGAAATGGAGCCGCGGCCAGTTCCCTGCGCCGCTGCCCGCGCGCGTCAAGGCCGCGTGGGCCCTCGGGGCAGCGCTGCTCGTGCTGTACCCGACCGTGAGAGTGCGTCGCTCGTCTTCCTCCTCGGCATCGTGCGCCTGACATGCCTTGTCTTTGCCCCCGTGTCGGCCCTGCGTGCCGCGGTGACAGTTTGGCGTGCCCAGCATCAGACGGTACCTGCGCCGGCACTCGCGGAAGGCCAAGGCGCAGTAGCACAGCTCGCCCCGTGCGACGCCCCCGGACAGACGTCGGCCGTCGCGTGTCGTCATGCGCGGCGCGACGGGGCTGTCGCCGCGTACGGAGAGACCATACGGGGAGCCCAGGACGTTCGATGACTTCATGCGCTGCCTCCTCCCTGTCGTGCCCACCGCATTGTGCTGTGCCCAACCAATATACAGTCTCGCCCGTGCTGTCGCGCCGCTCTCCCGCCCCGCCCGTGACAGCCCGCGCAGCCGTCGGCACGTCGGATCGATCGCGCAGGCCCGGCACACAGTCAGGGGTGCGTGCGTGGGCGGCCGCGCGCGCGTCTGCAGCGACGGTAAGGCGAATTCATTTACGAGATTTGCGAGCGAGCGAGGGGGGCCACAAAGGCGATGGGAGGTTGATGGATGATGTGCGCCCGCACACACCGGCGCACGCGCACGCGCGCGCATAGAAAGCCGTGGAACTCGGTGGAAGCCCCCCCTGCCCCAGAGGCCTGGCGCGGGGTGCCGGCGAGCAGCGGGGGTCCGGCACGCGCGCGCGCGGGCCAGGCAGATGGTGGAGATTGGGCGAACGGCGCGCGGGCAGCGTGCCGCCGGGCTCGCAGACGTGGCTCGCGGATCGGGCCCTGCCCTCGCGCCGCGCCCTTGGGCCCCGCCGGCATCTTCGGGTGCGCGTCCTTGCCTCGCGGGTCGTGCTGCTGTGGCTATCGCGGGCGTGCGCCTGTGGGTTCCGGAGCGCGCGTGAGTCGCTGCAACTCGCGGGCGGGGACGGCAGCGGCCCACGCGATACGTGCGCGCGAGGGCGCCGTGGATTAACGTGACAAGCATGAGAGCCGTCGCGCGGGGACGGGGACGGGTAGCGGTGGTGCTGTCTCCTGCGAGGACGGCCAGCACAGGCTGGGCGCACACGGCGAAGCAGGAGAGTCCGGCTCTGCGGGGCCGCACCGCCGGGCGCGCCTGGCGATCGTCGACGAGCCGGATCGAGCTCGCGGACAGAGGAGGGACCCCAGGAGAGGCCCCTCCGGCGCGACGCTCCCGAGCTCCCCCAGCGCAAGTCTCGCTGCGCTGGAAATGGCTGCCAGAGGGGAAATGAAACGGTGGATCACCGAGAGCCTCATCATTGTCCGCATGGCCCGATGCCAAAAACGCGGTTGACAGGCACGTATGCGCCCGCGTACTTTTGGGAACCGCGGTCCTCAGATCTGCTGCGTCCGAGGCACCCCCACCGGCGCGCGCCCGCTGCGAAGCTTATAGCCTACCGTGTGGCTAGCGCGGCGCTCCCGCGCGCGCGCCTGCCGCGCACTTGCGCAGAGCGAAAAAAAAAAGGCACGGTACGCGCGACGTCATCGCCGCGCCGCGCCGCCCGCGCGCAGCGGCAACCGCAGAACGCGACGGAAACGGCGGCGAGCGCGGGACAGGGGCGCGCGCGCATGCATGCATTGCCAAACGGCTGCCCTGCACAGGCGGTGCGCCGACACGGTTTGCGCGGCCGCACGCTCAGGGTCGACAGGCGCGCGATCACGCACTGCGCCGCGCCCCCTCTTCCCGGGGGCAGACGGTGCGCTGCGCGACCCGCCGTCGCACGCCCGGACACGTTTCGGATGCGAGAAGACGAGGAAAAAAAAAGGAAGGGCGCACACTCGTCCGCGCCGGCCCTCCGGCACTGCCCTCTTGCGCGACCCCAGAAACTGGTGGCTCTCGCCGTCGTCGTGCGCTGCCTCCTGGGGCTGCTCGCAGGTGCAAGAGGCCGCGCTGGGAGCTATGGCAGCGAGCGGCGCTGCCGTTGTACAGTGCTCCTGTGCGTCGTTGCGCTGGCAGGCCAGACGTGGCGTCGCATCTGCGGTAATCAGAGTTTGCGCAGGCCGCCCTTGTTCCTTGTCTCCCGTTTAGCTTTCCCCATCTGCAGGGTCCGCTCTTCCTTGCGCACACGAGACGGGAAGCCGCGACGCGGCCAGCGTGCGTGTCCTGTCCCTTTTTTTGCCCCCAGTTGTGCGGTCGGGACACACGTGTCCCAGCGGCCCTGCAACTGCAGTCGAGCGCCGCACCCGGCCGGGGCGCACCAGCAAAACGAACAGGCGTGCCAGCCACACGCCGGCGCGCGATCCGGCCCACGACGAGAGAGCAAGACGACTGTGGCGGCGCAGCATCCGCTTGGCAACCATCGAGCACGTCTAAAAACAAAATCCTGCCATACGTGATTACATCGTGGCTCGCAGCGGGATCCGGCTCGTCGTTCCGGAGGGCGCACACCCAGGACGCAGGAGCAGGAGCGAGGGGTGGCACCGGCACGGCCGGCAGCGTGCGTGACGGGTGCGTTCTCGTGGCGCACTGGTGCAGGGTGTCGTGGTGGCGCCGCGTCCCGTCTCCTGTTCGGGGAAGTCGCATGTTCTGCCGGCGCACGCGGATGCCCGGCCGCGGCAGATATTCTTGTATCTTTTGTCTTGACACGGAAGCTCGGGAATAGGTGCGTTTCTGGCGCTCCCGGGATTCGATATGCCAGAGGGGGGCGCAGGGCCTGGTGGCGCTGCCGTTCTCGGCACACGCGGACGCGCCTTCCTCCTCGGTCAAGGGTCGCAGCTGCGGGGCGCGCTATCCCGGCCACACAGCCGTGCGTCGCACCACGCGTGGCCCCCCTGCGTGCCCTTCGCTCGATGATGCCCCGGCGCTGCGGGCGGCAGGACCGCCAACGCACACGGCCGACGGCCAGGCGAGGCCCACCAGGGCCGCGCCGCGCGCAGGACACACGTCGTCACCGGGCGTCCAGATCCGCGCTCGCCGCTCTTGCGCTAGCGTGTGTGCGTGCGTGCGTGCCGCTGCGCCCCTGCGCGCGGCGGCGCGCAAGGTTCTGCGTTGGCCCTGCGGGCGATGGTCAAGTGGCCCGCGGGCGGCGAGGCGCGTGGGAGCGCGCACCCGCAGGGCACTGGCCCCGTCGCCCGGGCGCCTCCAGCGCGAACTCTCCGCGTCCCTTTCGCGTTCCCACTGCCAGCCCGCCGCGCCCTGCGCCGTCGCGGACGCACAGACGCTGTTCACGCCGCTCGACGCTGGGCACAAATTTTCTCTCTCTCGTGTGGTGCTTTCGGTGCTAGTTATTACGTCCGAAGCGCGCTGCCATTTCATTCGTGGTCTTCGCTCCCCTAACCTCGCGCGTCCTGGTTGGTGCGCATGATCCGCCGCGCTGCACACCAAGGAAAACCACAATCTCGCCCGCACCGGGCAGCAAGCCAGCACGGCTGCCATCCAGGGCCGCCGCCGCCGACCCGTGATCCCCCCCACGCCGCGGGAGGGCAGCGGCGCCTCCCCTGGGACCGTGCCCCCGCCCCGGCGTGACACCGCTTGCGCCAGACCCCGCTCGGCCCCTCTGATGGCGCCTTCCTCGCGCGCCTCCGGCCGGCAGGCCCCGCCCGCCCGCCGCACACGCACGCGCGAACGCCGCCGTTCTGTCTCGGATGTGTGTCGCACACCGGCGGAGGTGTCGCTCCCATGCGAACCGCCGGGCGAGCCCGTAGAACGTGCTATGTGCATGCGGGCACACAGCCTGCCTCCGGGACCGCCAACCGCGCCCCGGGAGTGGGGGCCCCATCTGCGCAGTGCGTCGTCCGACGCGCCCGCCGGCGTGCTGCGCGCTTGCCCGCACGGGCCAGGCAGCGGACCCCGTCACTGTTCTGACCCGTGACGCCACCGCCGGGCCAGCACACCCTCGTCATTATTCGCGCAACGGCCGGACGCTGCAGCGATCGCCGCCCGCCGAATGCGGCGGGCTGGCCCCGGTCCCTGTCCGCGCAGGGAGGACCCGCCGTGGGCCGGACGTGTCGTCGCGAGGGCCCTCGTTCGGCGTCTCGCCTTGTTGTGCGTATCTCGCGTTGTGTTTTCTCGTTACGGACTGGTGGTGGTCGGCGCGCACGCCCTGCTCCCCGGCGGCGGGTTTACGTAATGCTGCGGGCAGCACGAGACCCGGAGTGGAGGGGCAGCCAGGAGCGGAGGATCAGCAGGTGGCAAGGAGCAATAATAGGATGCAATAACGGCAGTGCGGTTCCTGGGGGTGTGGGTGATGGGGAGGAGGAGGAGGACGGAATATCGGGAGTGGGCATCTGGAATCTAATCAGAGGACCGGCGAGGGCGGCTGTCCTGCCGAGTTGAGGTTGTGTGTACGTTATACGATGACGCCGGGGAAATGCCCGTTCAGAAAGTGTGAATCAATGGAGGCTCAGGGACGAGGGAGCGTGTAGACCACCGTCCCAGTTCGGCACGGCCTGTTCGAATTCGTCCAACCGTTGTGCCCAACATTAACCTCGCCTTGAGCGCTCCTCGATGAACATAAAGTCTCCTCCTCCCAACATCACATCTCCTCACTCCTCCGCCTCCTCGGCCCTCCCGCCCCCGCCATCCGTATGAGCGCAGACTCCTCGCCGACCTCGAGCAACACCATGGCTCCCGTGCAGTTCAAGGGCGAAATCATGGACTTTGACATCGGCGTCGAGATCGACCACCGCAAGCGGTATGTCGAGAAATGATCAGCGATCTGCTTTCCAAATGTGAAAACTTGTCTTTCCACAGGCGACGCAACCGGACCACCCAGTCCTGCCTCAACTGCCACACCTCCAAGCGCAAGGTGCGTCCCCAGTATCCTCGACCAGTCCCCGCCGCTGACCCCCCCTGACCCCAGTGCGACCGCAAGCGCCCCTGCGCCCGCTGCATCCAGCTCGGTCTGGTACGCAACCCGCCAGACGCACTCTCACGAGACTCCCTGTTGACCAGCCGCTGCAGACTGGCCTGTGCGTGTACGAGGTCGACGACCCCGCCGCGAGGTGCGTGCGCCTACCGCGCCCTCGCCGTTCCCACGTGCTGACCCCCATGCGCAGAGACGACCCGAACGTCGACGAGGTGACCCGCCTGCGGAACCGCATCGCCGAGCTCGAGTCCCTCGTCCGCGAGCTCCGCGGGAAGCCGCACCCGCGCTGGGCGGACCCCAACTTCTGCGACGGCGACGCCTCCGAGAAGTGGCACTCGCGCTCGACCCGCCGCACAGGCCTCTTCGGCGCCAGCGCACCCAGTCCGCCGCCGCAGCAGCGCCGTCAAACAGGAGCAGGGCGCGGACGCACAGGCGCAGGGCCAGCCGCAGCTGTACCGCATGTCGCCCTCGCCCGCCCCGCAGCTCGGCTTCGACGGCGCCCGTGCGGCGCGGGCGGCGACCTGCAGTACTCGCCCTCGAGCTCGTCGAGCTCGTCGATGAGCTACCCGAACACGCGCCAGTCGAGCCTCTCGATGTCCGCGTCGGACGTGTACTACCACCAGCCGTACGGCATGCGCTCGCCCGACGCCGCCGCCGCCGACGCGTCCTGCACGTGCCTCACGAACCCCGCCGCCGGCGCGCCCCTCATCTCGCTCACCCACCAGCTCCAGAACACGATCGAGCTCCTCCGCCAGCTCCCCGAGCACGCCGCGCGACACAACTGCACGATCCTCCGCCGCATCGCGCAGCTCAACGACCTCATGCAGTGAGTCCTCTCCGTCTGCGCTCACGTGCAGGGCGTGTGTCTGACCCAGGATCCCGTTTGCAGTGGCGGCACCGGCGAGGGCACACCCCCGACCCCGTTCGACGGCCTCTCGACGCCCGACAGCGAGCTCCTCTCGCCCGTGTCGACGTCGAGCCACGCAAGCATGGCGCCGCCCATCCATCACGACTGGCCCGCCATCTCGGCGTCCGCGGCGCAGTACGACTCGTACTTCCCCGTGTCGCCAGGCGACGGCAGCATGTACCACAAGTCGTATCACATCAACTAGCTCCGCCCGCGCACGCCGGTCGTCTCTGGGCTCTCGTTGTTGTAGCTCTACCTTTTTGCTTTCTTGGGGGTCTCCAGCAGGTGTGCGGTTCCTAGACTTGAACGGGCTATGTAGATTTGCTGTTGTCTGTACATGTAATGCCTCTCCCTTTACGATACTTCATGCCCTCATGCCCATGACAAAACAAGAGATGTACACTCCGTCATCTGCGTGTGAGCCGCTTCAGTTCATGCGGCCTAGCACCCTGGCCTGGGGTTAGCCAAAGGTTAGCCAAGGCAAAAGAGAGCGAAAAGAAGAGAGAAAGGAGAGGGGGGACTCACCCAAATGGCGGCCAGACCTATCAGAACCGGTCTCTGGACGGGTTCTTCGCAAGCAGGGGGCAGCTGACTGTATCCGTAGATCTTCAGTCTGGAGCTCAGAGCAGGGGCAAAACGTCTCTGAGCGGGCGACAATTGAGAGGGGACTACGGAAAAGATTAGCTAATACGAGGGAATACTATCTACGGAAAGTCCGAGGGCCGTGGCTTGACGGCCGATGCAGCTTTGGTTCCGCGCCACGCAGGTGGCGGCGGCGGCGGCGGCGGGCGCTTGCGCAAAGCGCGGCGCGAGTCTTCGACAAGAGACCCTCCAGAGCTTCTCACTTGCTCGAGAAATGGCTCAACGGAGCTATGGGCGGCACCCCGCCGCGGCCAAGCGCCGCGTCCCGATTTGGCAAGCCCGCCTCCCCACAGAGAGAGCAACGAGTTCTGCACGCAATACATCGCGGGTGTGCACACAGACGGGTATTCTAGGCATTGCCAATATATACTAAGCTTTGAGGGTATATTATACGCTCAAAGTGGTATAAATAGAGGAGCAGTGGATATCTTACGCCTAATATGCCTCAAATAATCGTAAATAATCATTCTTATGCTCGATAGGGTGCTGACAGAGGTAAAAGGCTGCTATATACGCTGTAAAAAGTGCCTGAGGCCCTTCATGAGCTGCATAATGCTCACAGTGGAAGTGTCGGCTTGCCTGGGACATATTGAGCTAGGGTTAGGGGCAAACGGACCTTTCGCACACAGTTAGGCGCCCTCTGGCCTGGCTGGTCAGCGCTGCGCGGAGGCAAGAATGGCAATAAGTGAAGAACAATAAGCTTTTGTAGTTCAATGGTTATGCGCTTCAGTCGTATTGTACGTGGTGTGGGTTCGAACCCCACCATTCTGGCATTTTTGGGAAGTTCAACTAAATTTACCGAAAAGTAAAATATTGCTCGTGCGCTTGGCGGCAGGTCTTGCAGGTCAAAGGACTACAGGAAAATTTCCTGGGTAGGTGACCTGCCCAACTGAAGCTTCTGTGCGTGTGATAATCTGTGTAGCCCCCCAGCCGGAAGCGGAAGGTACGGTGCTGAGGATCTCTCCGGCTGACTCGAGTCTGGACTCTCGCGCGCCTTGACCCCCTTCCACATTCACGGGCTCTGTAAACCTCGTCCATCTCCCCTGCACTCTGCTCACACGCGGCGAGAGACTCGCTCCAGCCAATTGGCAGCATGTGTGTCGGCTTCTGGTCACTTGAGCATCCAGACTACGCACTGTAGGTGGCCTGCCGGCCCCTTGCTGCTGGATCCGCTGACGCACGGGCCCCTGCACGCAGCATCCTCTGTGCGAACAGAGACGAGTTCCTTGCGCGCCCGACGACGCCCGCCCACTGGCACCACTTCGAGGCGGGCGCTGAGCAGCCGGGCGGGAACGTGCTCTCGGGGCGCGACCTCCGCGCGGGCGGGACCTGGCTCGGCGTGAACCACGCCGGGCGCGTCGCATTTCTGTGCGTCACACGCAACCGTCCATCGCCGCCGCCGTCTGACCCGCCTACTGCACGCACAGCACGAACATTACCGAGGAGTACGCCACGTACGCCTCCTCGCGCGGCGAGCTCGCGCGCGACTTCCTGCTTCCCGACCGCGGCCCCGCCGAGCGCCTCGCCGCGCACGTCGCACACGTCGCGCGCGAAGGGCGTGCCTACGCGGGCTTCAACCTCCTTCTGCTCGCCCCGCGCGCGGGCCCACCCGGGCTCACGTACGACGCCGCGTACGTCACGAACCACGGCGGCGGGGGCGCATCGCCGCGCGCGCGCTCAGCGACGACGAGCGCCGCTGCGGCGGCCTCTCCAACGGCGTCGACGGTGCGGGCGCGGACGCGTGGCCCAAGGTGCGCACCGGCTCCGCGCTCTTCCTGCGCGTCCTGCAGGCCGCCGCCGCGCCCGAGACGAGCGAGGACGCGCTCGCGGAGCGCCTCTTCGAGCTGCTGACGTGCGTACACGCCTCCCCGCCGTGCCCCTCCCCCCCGCTGGCCCCCGTGTGCTGACGCCGCCGCCCCGCCCCACAGCTGGCGCAGCGACAGCGCGCCGCGCGCGCGCGCGGAGCTGCGGAACACGATCCAGATCGAGCCGCTCCCAATACAGGGCGCGCTGTACGGCACGCGCCTCTCGACCGTCGTCCTCGTGCGCCGCGACGGCGCCGCAACGTTCTACGAGCGGGACGTCTGGGTGCTCAATGCGCACGGCCAGCCGACCCGCGGGGACCCCGCGGCGCAGCGCGTCTTCCGCTTCCGCGTGGACACGGCGGAAGCGGAAGCGGCCCAGGCAGACTGAACACATAACGACGACCCGTTTCACATAACAACCCGCGCCCCTCGCGCGACTGCCGACGGGCCGACACAGTGTGCGTTTGTGTGCCCCCCACAGGCTTCGAAGAGACACAACCCATGCTGGCACGCCGGAGAGTGGCGAGGATCGCCATCGTCGGCGTCGTGTGCCACTCTGGGAGACGGGAGGATCTCCTGTGCTTACCAACGAGCTGAGCTGGCTCCGTGGTCTTCGTCATATACCATAGAACTGCCATACAAGCTCACAAGGGGCTCCTCGCCGTGATGCACCTCGTCCTGCGCCAGCCCCGCCTCCTGCTGATGTCCACAGCGGCATCCGTGATGGGTGGCGGCAATCACGGGTCCCGTGGTACGGGTGAAGTCATGGCATGGGGCCTAATATGCGGTTAGCCTCCGTCACATTGCTGTCTGTAGATCCGAACGTGCTCTCTTTCTGCCGATGAGCAAAGTGTCCAGGGGATCCGCATTACGGGAGGGACGTGATGTAGTGAGGATCTGATTGAGTGCCCGTTGGCACTGGGGCAGCCAGCACTGGCGCAGCATGACCTCAGCAATGCGGTTTAGCACCGGGGAGAGGCTCCGTCTGATTCTCGTGCAAGAAACCGTCTAGAGAATGTATGATGGATATTCGGGACAGCTTCTAATCCAAAGCGAGGGCTCATAAGTTGTCCTTGGAAAAGAGAGAGCCACATCGAGCTACAGAAATACGCAGCTACAATAGGGTTAGAGACTCGAGAGACGAGCGAGAGGATGACGAGCCTACGTGATTCAAAGGTCCTTTCGTGGCGTTTCGCAACGCCTGTCGCAACGTGGATAGGATCCCTATGAGTTGGAAGACAGCTCGGAACAACTTTGGCCTCTGCCAAGGATCTCCGTGGAAGGCACGGCCACCATCAAAGGCGGGTCAGATGGCACCTATGACAGTGTATGCAGAAGCATCTCGGGGAGTCTCCTGGCGATGGCTGCGTAATATCCTGGATATTGCACGACGGGCTATCCAAGGCTCTCAGGACCCCGGGAGGCTCGAGGCCATCATCATACTAACCCGGCACGCTCGACACTGGTACGCACGTCTGGGGATGGTATGCAAACACCCTGACGGCGTCCCAGACACGGACAATTGGGGCTCGCAGCAGGGAGCACCCCGCTCTGCACCGCCCCTGCTGCCGCCTCGCAGCCCCGGACCGCAGGAGGCAGCCCAGAAAGTGCACGCGTGCTCGCACACTCGCAGGGCCGCTGCGATGGGCATCTGAAACGGCGGATGGCACGCATCGCGCGTCCGGACGAGCACGCCGAGCTTTTCAGCATGAAGGGCTCGCGCAGCGCAGATGGCCCTCGCTCACCCTGCCGGGGGACCCAGGCGGCAAGGGCCGCCTCCACTGGCCTGAGCTCCTTCCCGGGAGGCGCGTCAATGCGTTAGATGGACTATGGCGGTACCTGGGGGCGGTGCTTGCAGTCCTGCTGCGGCCTGGACTGTCGGATATCGAGGTGATTACACTTAGAGTTCTATACGAGACCGTACCCAATTCAGAACGCCGCTAGAGGTAATCACTCGCAGCCTGTTGCTCGAGCAAGCCGCCAGTTGAATATGCTCACCGGCTGAATTCGCAGACTTTTGTGCAAGTCAATCCCACCAGGCAACAAAAGCGAGGAAGCCTAATATCACTAGAGCGCTAGGCGATGCTGGCGACATGCGATGATATGCAACAGTGATTCGGGCGTAGGAGCACGGTACGAGGCAAGCGGGACTGCGGAGGCTAGTTGATTACGAACGACGGGCTCTTGTTGCCCGAATCTCCCATCACTACCAGCATAGTTCAGTCTCTGTGCAGCGCGAGAGAAACGCGCCTGGGTGGGGGGACTCACAGACGATGATGTAGTCGTTCCCGGGGCTGACGTACGGCACTTTGACCTGGACCTTGCCAGCGCGGATGTCGAAGCCGTCGGCAAGAGGGTGTGCTGCAGAGGCCGGGTCCTCATGGGTCAGATACGGAGGATGCGCAGTACGCACCGACGTCCAGGTGCTCGTCCGTGCCATCCTCGACATGCCCGAGCAGGATCCTGCCCCGGGGGTTCGTGACGTCCGCCGGTGGGTTGCTCGTGTCCCTAAACGCAATCAGCACGGCCGCAATGGCGCCACGACAGGCCACAGGCCGACGAACCAGGTCACCGTCGCGGTCGTGCCTGCCACCCAAACCGTCTGCGCGTCCGGGCTCGTGATCGCAGGGCTCCAGACGTCGCGCGCCCGCAGCACCGCGCTGCTGTTCCCGCCCGGCCCGCGAGCAACAAGGAAGCTGTCGGCGCCGTAGCTACCGTAGAAGGCGCGAGAGGTGTTGTTGCCTGAGTTGCCAGTGTACAGTGCACCAGTGCCGCAGAGGGTCGCGAAGGCAAGCCCCAGAAAGCGCAGAGAAGGCATCGTCGGCGGCTCGAGAAACAGAAGAAGACCAGCAGAGTGATTTCAGTGTACGTGTGCAGTCGGATAGGGTTGGCCTGCAACCGCAGAGAGGAGGACAGCAGAAGCGGCGGACAGTGGCTGAGCCGCCGCGCGGTGTGGCAACCGCGGGCGGAGTACTGAGCGGAGACCTTGCGGGTCGCGGAGTTTCGGGCGTTGCCGCCGCACGTCTGCGTCTTCGCTCGGCGAGTCGGGGTGCAGTATACTTCGAGCTTCAAAAGAACAGGATCCATACAACCGCGTGATGAAGAAGGTGTGTACCGTCGTAATAGCTATGCTTGAGGCCTCTGATGGTACGGCTTTAAGCTACCAGCCGAACTCCTTGATACCGTCTTCGCCCAGTTCGACGTATCCCACCGAGACCGCAATCGTCAGGCCTGTCGTGCATCGAGCAGAAAGAGCCTGCGCTCCTGCTCTTTGGTCTGTCGCGACTGGACCCCCTTCGCACAATCACGTCTTTTCCGCGATGTGCTCTACGTCCTTGAAGCGGACCTTGACGACGAAGATTTGGGAGATGTTCCGTTCGACGTCGACACAGAACTCGAGGCCATCTATGCATTCTTTGACACACACCGCGACCTTGCAGCATGTGTCAGAAACCTTGGAATCACAGTTTCTCCCGTTCTTCGTGACGAATGCTGGTTTCTCCCACCGGAGACGCATCAGCTCGAGTCTACCCTCCTTTGCAACCTCCTCAGCATCACGCCTCGTGTGGAATGCCTTGATCTCCAGGATATCGTCTTAAAGCCATCTTTCCGACCTCTCGAACGACCGAGATTTGCTCTGAAAGTACTCAGGATCCTCATCACGGCGGATAACACGCGGTTCAGCGACATCCTCTGCCTGCTTAGTTACTTCACAGACATTGACTTCCTGGATCTCACAATCATCGAACCTTGCCGCCGCAATGACTTCCCAGAGCACCTGCTCCCTGCAGCCAATGACCTCACTATCCACCGCCTCGCCTTCGAGAGCTCAACATGCGGGGCCCTCTGTCGTCACCTGGCGCAGTCGCGCTCAGCACGCACGCTGCATTCCCTGACCCTCACGCGTCTTTCCCTGTGCGACATGGCAGCGCTGGAATCCCTGCTCGATGCGACAAAGCCGAATCTGACACACCTCAGCCTCTCGTTCCTGGGTGTGCTGCAGGCCGAGCCCAGCAGCCCTCCCTGCCTCGACCTCGCACGCGCCCGCTCCCTCCAGTCGCTCGAGCTCTCCGTGTTGGCAAACAGAGATTCGTGGCACGCCATCTGGCGCGCCCTCGCGACGCTCTCTGCGGCGCACAACCGCGCCCTTCGCGACGTGACGCTCGTGATGCGGCGGCCCGGGCGGTTTCCCGTGCAGGATGCGTGGACGACCATACCCCAGGCTGCGCTGGACACGACGTACGCGACGCTCTGTGCGCTGCGTGAACAGGGTTCCTTCCAGCGCTTTGTCGCGGAGCGAAGGCTCAACGCTTCACAAGGGAGGACAGATGGGGAGGTCGACGTCGAGGCGCGGCGGAGCGAGTCGCGCAGCGACGAACACACTTGTTCAGCTGTCCGTATTGACCAAGATACATTAGTATGCTATGCTACTATACAAACTGAGGCTTACCTGTCCGTATTGACCAAGAGGTCGAGATGACGGACAGGAGCGAGGGGAGCTACCCTTATATACTACAGTACTCTAGGGCAGGCTGTACGATTACCTAAGCTGATGGGCAGTGCTTGGCATAGCCAGCGAGGCTGTGACGCGGGCTGCGCGGCGAGGCTGTGCGGGGGCTATGTCACAAGGCTGTGTCAGCTGGCAGTGTCTCGAGGCTGCGTCGGGCCGAGGCTGTGTCATCAGGCTGATCAGCTCGGCGTGTCTCGGCGAGGGGAGTCATCAGGGATGACGGTGCCTCCTCGGCGATCTGGGGAACCGGTTGCAAGGCAGACCGGTGATCCGGGCAGTGTCTGAGCGCGCGGCGGGATGCGCTGGCGTCTAGGGGTGATGCGCCATCAGGGCGCTGGCGCTGCGTGGCCAGGCGCTGAGCGTGGGCGGCTAGGACTCCAGACGGCGCGAGGGCTGCTCGCCCGTTGGATTAATCGAGGAAAACAGCCAAAAATCGGCGAAAAATAGGGCAGCACCGTCACATCCGTGACATTACCCCCCTCCGAAAACCGAGCGTCCTCGCGAGGTCGTTAGAGGTGACGCCCCTCCTCCCAATCGAGATCGGCCTTGGCGCGATCAGAGGCAGAAAGGTGGGAGACGTCGACTTCGGTGACGAACGGGCGAAAAGAGGCAGCGAGGGCTTCGAAGGCGGTGGCAGCGAGCTTGCGGGGCGCTTCCGGATTTTCGCGATGGAATTTGTTGACCAGAGCTTTGGCGTGTTTGAGGTTGTCTGCCTTTTCCCACGTGTCGCCGGCTTGACCGTAGCCTTTCCAGCGGACCTTGTATTGCAGTTGTCGGCGGTATATGCGGCTGTCGAGGACTTTCTCGACGACGTATTCCTCTTCGCCGGCAACCTTGACAGGTTTGGGCGGCAGGGGCTTCTCAACGCCCTGATCGTGCCACGGGCTGAGGCGGTTGACATGGAAAACCGGGTGGATTTTCAGCCAGCTCGGGAGCTCGAGCCGATAGTCCAGATCGCCGATCTTTTCCAGAACCTTAAACGGACCCAGCTGGCGGGGGCCGAGCTTGGGCGAGGGCTGGTCGATGCTGAGGTCCTTCGTGCTGAGCCAAACCTGATCGCCGACCTTGAAGGAGTGGGCGCGTTTCTTCGCGGCCTCGTACTCTTCTTTCATGCGGGCTTTGGTTAGGCGCAGGGCAGCTTCGGCCTCTTTGCGGACGTGAGCCATGCGGTCTAGGCGCTCGTCGAGAGCGGGAACGTTGGTGTGTTTGCCGGCCGGGATCGTGAAGTCCGGTGTGTAGCCGTAAACAATCTCGAAGGGCGTGCGCTCGGTAGCACTGGACACGTGTGAGTTCAGGGTGAACTCGGCCATTGGGAGCCAATCGACCCAGTCGTCTTGGCGCTGGGAGACGAAGAGACGCAGGAATTTCTCGACTTCCTGGTTCTTGCGCTCGACCTTGCCGTTGCCTTCTGGGTGATATGCCGTGGTAAGACCAGTAGCGATGCCGAGGCGCTTGTACAGCGCTCGCATGTACTGGGCTGCAAACTGGGGTCCGCGATCGGAGAAGATCTTGCGTGGGAGGCCGTGGAGGCGGAAGATGTCCGTGTAGTGGACGTCGCCCATGCCGGCAGCGGTGATCGTCGAGTCGACCGGCACAAGGTGGCACTGATCCGAATAGTGGTCCACGTAGACCGCGATCGAGTCTTTCTTGGTCTTAGCGTCGCGTGGGAGCTGCGTGATGAGATCTACGCCGACGTGTTCCCAGGGCCCTGAAGGGACATCGTGGGGCTGTAGGGTGGCCTTCGGATGCGGGGCGGACTTGTACCGTTGGCATTGATCACAGCCGAGCACGTAGCGGCTAACATCGGCGGAGATGCGCGGCCACCAATAGTACCGAGAGACCAGTTCGAGGGTGGTGTGCTTCCCAGGGTGTCCGGCGGTCGGCGCGTCGTGGCAAGACTTGATGACGTCGTTGCGCAGCGCGGCACTGTTCGGGACATAAACCTTCCCATGGTAGTACAGGAGGCCGTTGTCCTCTTCCCATTCGAGGACGCCGTTGCGCAGCTTGCGAGGCCCCTTGGTCCGGAGAGTCTGCAGGGCGTCTGCGACTTCCTTTTCCTTCTCGGAGCAGTCGCGAATGCGCTTCTCGAGGGGGGAGGGGTTTGCGAAGGCTGCCGTGGCGGCTATCTTAAACAGCTCAGGCTTCAGCACCACTTGCGAGCGGTTGTCTTCTTCGTCCGAGACGTGCAGCGAGGAGGGCCGGGAGAGCGGGTCGGCGAGGAGATGGGTCTTGCCGGGGCGGTGAATGATGCGGAAGTCGTACTCGGCGAGGTAGGAGGCCCACCGGGCTTGTCGCCGCGTGAGATTCTGCGCAGTCTTCCAATACTGGAGATTCTGATGATCGGTCCAGATCTCGAAAGGCTCCGGGAGACCTTCGAGGAACTGGCGCCAGTCCTTGAGAGCTTCGATGATTGCAAGCATCTCACGGTCCCAGATCTCGTAGTTCCGCTCGGCGGGGCTCATGGTTTGCGAGCGATACGCGATCGGATGCCAGAGACCATCTTCAGGGTTGCGTTGGGCTATGACTCCTCCGGTGGCGTAGCCAGAAGCGTCGGTCTCGACGCGAGTCGGCCGATCAATGCTCCACATGGCGAGCACGGGCTGAGTTGTGAAAGCGCGCTTGAGCGTCTCGAAGGCTTCCGCCTGTGCGGGACCCCAATTAAACGGAGTATCCTTCTTCGTCAGATCGTGCAGCGGGCGGCAGATCTTTGAGAAGTCCTTGATGAAACGGCGATAGAAGTTGGCGAACCTGACAAAGCCTCGTACATCTTTGAGGTTCTTCGGGGTCGGCCACTCGGCTACTGCCTTAACCTTGCCGGGGTCCATGCCGACTTGTCCCTCGCTGATGAGGAGCCCGAGATACTCGATCTCTGAGCGCTCGAACTCGCACTTCTCGGGCCGAAGGTACAGATCGTATTTGGCGAGGCGTGCCAGTACCTCGTGAACAATCTTCCGATGTGAAGCGAGATCGTTCGACCAGATGAGAATGTCGTCGAGGTAAACTGCGACCTTGCTCTCAGCGATGAGGTCGGCGAAGATGTGGTTCATGAGGGCCTGGAACGTGGCAGGGCTGTTGCACAGGCCGAAGTACATGACTCTGGGCTCGAAGAGGCCGCGGTTGGTGACGAAGGCGGCTTTCCACTCGTCACCTTCCTTAATCCGGACGTTGTTGTAGCCCCAACGGACGTCGAACTTGGTGAAGATCTTAGCGCCCTGGAGCTTCCCGATGATGTCGGAGGCGAGCGGAAGGGGATAGCGATTCTTCACAGTGATGTCGTTGAGCTTGCGGTAATCCTGAATGAACCGGAGCTTGCCGTCCTTTTTCTTGATAAAGAAGACAGGGGAAGCGATCGGAGACTTGCTGGGGACGATATAGCCCTTGGCGAGTGCATCGTCGATGAACCGCTGTAGTTCTTCATTCTCGATCGGGGACATGGGATAAACCTTCGATTTGATCGAGGCCGGGGCGTCCGGGACGAGATCTATCGCGTGATCCCAGGGCTGATGCTTCGGAAGGCGGTGTGATTCCTCTTCAGAGAACACCTTCTTGTGTCGGTGTCACAGTTTTTCGTCTTAACCCTTAGGGTTAGGGGCAGCAGGTGACAGAAGCGATTACTCCGAACTGTGACATGCAGAAGCGCTGGAGTGACAGCCCTAGGCTCGGGGCTGGTCACGTGATACGGCGGTCACGTGATGCGCACACGTGCGGTATCCCAGGGTCACATGGTCGAAGGTCTAGAAGCAGGCAAGGGTCTGGAAGCGCCGAGACACTCCGGAATGGACTAGAAAGCCCTGGAGGTCTCTGGACAGGTCCGGACAGTGCTGGAACGTTCTGGAGGTTTCTGGGACATCGTAGGAACATTTAGGAACGTGTAGGAGAATGTAGGAATGCCTGTAGGGCACTAGCCAATAGCGTAGTAGGTATTAGATAGCTAGGACCCTGAACACCGGTCCCTGGGGACCTGGTGCACATGTATATAAACCCTGAGGGCTGGGGGTGCCTCCCCAGCTTCAATCTCATCGCATCTCACCTCTCTAGCCTCTATACCTCGTCTTCAAGCCTGGCTACACCCTTTGTAGTCCAAGTAAACCTTTGCCAGTGAGTATTGCTGGTTGGTTTGGTGTATAGGCGCTAGGGCAGCGCATTTTTGTGATAGAAGATTGAAGCTAGCCAACCTACTCCACCTTTGGTGGCCTAGGTTATTGCTTTGGGTTCTGGGGGCTTGTTTGAACAAGTGCTTTTGCGCTTTGTTCAGTTTTCTGCCGATCCACAGGCGCAAGTGGGCACTATAGTACCTTTTTAGGTACAGACAGGGGAACGTGGTGTAACCCACCTCAGAGGGCTTTGCCTGCGGACGAGTAACCCCTGTTGTAGTGCTGGACTAAGGGTGTAATACCCTGTCCAACCAGTTTTAGCTGTGTGGCGTGGAAACCCACAGTAATACCCCTTTCTCTTCGTTGAGGGTTGGCTGGCAGGAAAGCCTTGCGCTTTGCCTGTGTGGAGAAGTTTTCTGGCTTGTGTACACAGGCTGACCCGTGTTTACTAGTGCCTAAAGCTGCTAGGAACCGTTTTGTCCTTGCTAAGGACGAGAGCTCTGGCAAACCCTTGCTTGAGCGCATCAAGATCTCGAACCTTCTATCACAAAAATGCGCTGCCCTAGCGCCTATACACCAAACCAACCAGCAATACTCACTGGCAAAGGTTTACTTGGACTACAAAGGGTGTAGCCAGGCTTGAAGACGAGGTATAGAGGCTAGAGAGGTGAGATGCGATGAGATTGAAGCTGGGGAGGCACCCCCAGCCCTCAGGGTTTATATACATGTGCACCAGGTCCCCAGGGACCGGTGTTCAGGGTCCTAGCTATCTAATACCTACTACGCTATTGGCTAGTGCCCTACAGGCATTCCTACATTCTCCTACACGTTCCTAAATGTTCCTACGATGTCCCAGAAACCTCCAGAACGTTCCAGCACTGTCCGGACCTGTCCAGAGACCTCCAGGGCTTTCTAGTCCATTCCGGAGTGTCTCGGCGCTTCCAGACCCTTGCCTGCTTCTAGACCTTCGACCATGTGACCCTGGGATACCGCACGTGTGCGCATCACGTGACCGCCGTATCACGTGACCAGCCCCGAGCCTAGGGCTGTCACTCCAGCGCTTCTGCATGTCACAGTTCGGAGTAATCGCTTCTGTCACCTGCTGCCCCTAACCCTAAGGGTTAAGACGAAAAACTGTGACATTACCCCCAATTCTAGCTGAACCTCCTGGTGAAGCCTAAATACCAGTGGAGCCAAAACCATCGCTGCTGCGAATGGTTGAGTCGAGGCGAGAAACCGGAGTTGGTTCGGCGTAGGAGATTCTTTCGAGCACGAGTTGAGCGACACGATCACCCTTGTGGAAAGTAAAGGTGTCGGGCGAGTTGTTGATGAGTAGAATTTTGAGCTCCCCTCGATAATCTCGGTCAATAACGCCTGCTCCTATGTCGATGCCTCTGAGGCTGAGGCCACTCCGTGGTGCGACTCGAGCGTAGGTACCTGGTGGAGTACACATTCGAAGGCCCGTTGACGCTAGCTTGCGATCATGGGGCTTGAGCGTAAGGTCTTCCGTGATGAAAAGATCCAACCCTGCACTTTCTGGCGAGCCACGTGAGGGGAGTTTTGCGTCCTTGTTCATGAGCTCGACCTCGAACTGGTCGTCTGCTCCCCAAGATTGGAGTAGCGCGAGTTCGCGCACGAAAAACTCATCCTCCTCGTCGTGGTGGCGTTGCAGAAGGGAAATTGCCTTCGGCGCATCTGGGTATTTCCTGTGGAATTGTTTGACCTTCGCCATAGCGTGCTTGAGATTGGGCAAGTATTCCCATGTGTCGCTATGCTCATCGTAGCCTCTCCACCGTACTCGGTACATAACACGGCCTTTAGAGTCTGGCTGTGCATCTACGATCTGCTCGACCTCGTACTCCTCGTCATCACCCACACGAATGGGTGGTAGGGGTTTGCGCGTGCGATTGGCAACCTCATCCTCGACGTGCTTCGTGAGCTTGCTTGCGTGGAAGACCGGGTGAATCTTCACATGGGCTGGTAACTTCAGCTTGAAGGTGACCGGTCCCAGCTGCTCTACGATCTCGTAAGGGCCTACTCGCTTTGGTGCCAGTTTCTTGGAGGGAACCCGAAGGTTCAGATCCTTTGCGTCAAGCCAAACACGGTCTCCGACCTTGAACAAGGGTTCTGATTTACCCTGGTCGTAGTACCACTTCATTCGCTCTGCAGCCAGCACGAGCGCGGCTTTCGCCTGATCTTGGGCCTCCTGTCTAAGCTTCGTCCAGTCATCCAGTTCTGACAACCTTGTAACACGGTCCTGCTCCGGGAACATGCGTGGATGACGGCCATATTCGACGAAGAATGGCGAGTTCTTGGTGCTTTCATGCGCCTGGTTGTTGTACGCAAACTCGGCAGAGGGCAAAAGGTACGCCCAGTCGTCCTGCCTGAAGCTTGTGTAGCAGCGCAGATACTGCTCCAATGACTGATTAACTCGCTCAGTCTGACCGTCTGCCTGAGGGTGAAACGCTGTAGTCATTGCTGACTTGATCCCCAGGAGTCTGCACCATTCCTGGAAGAGTTTCGCTGCGAACTGCGTTCCTCTATCTGAAATGATCTGTCTGGGTAGGCCGTGCAAAGGCCAAACACGCTCATAGAGCAAATTTCCCAGATCCTTGGCTGAAAACTCCTTGGTGATGGGGAGGAAATGTGCTCGCTTGGTTAAGCGGCAAACGACTACGAAGATAGCGTTGTAACCGTCCGACTCAGGCAAGTCCGTGATCATATCGCATGAGATTATCTCCCAGGGTTCCGACGGAACCTCGTTCGGTTGTAGCAGGCCAGCAGGCTTCTGGTTGACGTTTTTATGCGACTGGCAGACTTCGCAGCCTGCGACGTACTTCTTGACGTAAACCGACATTCCTGGCCACCAGTAGTTGCGCGACAGCAACTCCAACGTCTTCCATCGTCCAGGGTGTCCAGCCCCAGGGAAGTCGTGGTGTAACTTGAGTAGATCCGCCCTAATCTTGTCGTCCTTGGGCACATACACCTTGCCTCAGTGCAGTAGTAGCCCGTCCTCGAGGTGCCATTCCGCTAAGTCCTTCCCGAACTCTCTTGGTCCTTTCTCGTGGTCCATAACACTTGATGACTCTGTCATCCAACTGGGCTTGTATTGATCCTCTTGCTAGCCTCTTGCTAGTGTCCCTTATCACTGAATGGCCAGATTGCCTTGGGCTCGTATCGTGGAAGATTCTGGCTTCTCAATGTGGTTTCCACGATTATGGCAATCTACCCCCAATTCAGGATATGGCCTCCTGGACATAGGATCAGCCCCTTCTCAGGCTAGTGCGTTCAGCTCCAATGTGTGTAGGCTGACTCCAAGAGTCTATGCATAGCCAATATAGGTAAAAGCCCTTCTGACCCAACTTCTGCAGCTGCTCTCGACATTCTGAAGTATCTGGGGTTATACCCTGAATGCTAACTCCAACTAGGTGTTGCAAACATCTTCAGGTTGAGAGACACTGCCCTGTCGCTTGCTCGGCAAGCAACCCAAAACTTCTGCTTCAGTACCTCGAAGCTAAGTTGTGGAGCCCTCCCCAAAGGTACCAGTACCTCGGTGCCTAGGGACCTGCACTATCTGACTAACTCGTCCAATAAATGGCACAACACTGGGCCTTCTGAGTAGTAATACTCGCCCTACTTTGGTTCTCAACAGTTGAGAGGCTCCAAAGTTTGGTCAGATAGCCGAAACTGAGGGACACAACACTGGAATCTTTGATTCCTCCCTTCTGGCAGCTTAACTGCCCAAAACTGTGGCCAATCTGAGGTGGTGCAAGCGACAATTAGAGCCTAAACTCTGCTCTTTCCTCCTCGAAGTCCTAGTTCATCAGTTCTTCGAGTTCTGCTTATGCTGCCCATGCTCATCCCAGTCTACTCTTTGACTAGACTTCTTCGAGCAGCTAAGGCCGAGGAAACGTCCTTTCCACCCAGATCTGTAATGAGGCATGCTTGTCTGGAGACATGGTCCCCTACGGCTACGTCAAGCCAAGCATACTCCTCAATACTGCCACACTTGTTCCTGGAGCCATCTGCGTTGTAAACGCGTATCTCCCTGGCCAGCTGGTTCGTCTTCAGCTTATGCTTCCTGACGAAGCGATGGCTAATGAACACAGCATAGGCCCCTGAATCAACCAGCACGGTAGTCTGCACTCTGATTTCCTTACTCTGACTCAGTGTTACTGGAATGATAAAGCTCAAATGAAGGCCTTCCTCAATTCCAAAACATGTTCAATTGAGTCAAGTGGGTAAAGGAAATCGAAAACGGACCAGAGGTCATAACCTCTACATCAGTCCCTGCAGAAAATCCTCATCGTCTGAGAACACCACGCGGTTAATCTTCTGCGCCTTCTCCTTCGAAGACGACTTCTTCTTTTGCTTGGTCTTGGGGGTATCTTCTTCTTCTGAGCTATCCGAGCTCGACTCCTCGTCAGAGGCTACCTCCTGGAATCTCTCCGAGTCGCTGGCGTACACCTCGCGTACACTGTTCTTCGTGTGGCGAGAGCCCTTATCCTTCTCCTCTCCCTTTGAAGACGAAGCCTTTGATGAACTGGCCACCGGTGCATTGGTGGTTTTACTCGACGACGTCGAAGAACCTGAGTTGTTCTTCTTCGATGGACACTCCTTGGCGATGTGGCCTTTGCCTCCACACTGAGCGCAGCAGCCTTTCTTCTTCGCCTCCTCGAACGACATGGCAACCTTCTGAACTTTGGCTGTCTTGCCTTTACCCTGGGCTGAGCCCTTCTTCAAGGCGTCGACATCCATAGCGTCAGGGTCTTTCGACGACTGAGGCTGTCCAGAGAGTACGGTGCCCGTCAAGAGACGTTGATCCTGCAGAATCTCCTGAACATCCTTCAACCAACCATCCCAGGTCGTAGCCCACTGAGCACGACCACGGGCTGCCAGTACATCGGCGGCGGCACGAGGGGTATGGGCATAGGCTTTGACCAACAGTTCCTCGTTGGAGAAGCCAGTTTGGCGAGCCAGCGAACGGAAACGAGCAGCAAACTCATTGAAAGTCTTCTCGTTCGTTCCTTTCTTGCTGACAAGCTGCTCAAACTCTGCCCTTGCCCTGTCCTTCTTGTCGGTCTGTTGGAATCCTTTCTGGAGTTCGTTCACAAAGTTGGTCCAAGTACCAAGGGGCTTTGAGTCTGCCACCTTGTCGAAGTACTCTTGCATGACCTTCTTTGCTGAACCTCGCAGGTAAGTCATCGCCGTCTCTATCTTCTTTTCGTCGTCCATTACGCCACGGTGGCGCAACCAGAGTGCCATCGACTCGAGCCAGTCATCCAGCTTACTAGCCTTATCACCATTAAAGGTGTCAGGCTCCTTCATGGTAGGGAACAAAGACTGAGACAACCCAACGTTGCCTCCACTAGTGCCTTGCTGAACCAACACTTTCAAGCTCTCGTTCTCCTGCTTCAGCACCTGCATAGCGTTCTGCAAAACGCGATTTTGGTTCTGAGCCTCTGCTATCTGCGCAGACAAGTGCTGTCTAGTCTGCTCAAGAATGTCTATCTGCTCCTGAAGTGTCTTGGCCTCGGTTTTGCGTTTGCGAAGGGCTTCCTTCAAGCGAAGGACTTCTGAACCCATTTCCGACCTTACTTGAGCTATTTCAGCCTTTACCCAGTTACCCAGGCTGTCAACGAGGGCCTTAAAGTCACCAGGAGTCAGTCCTTCCTGAGCGGCTTGTACCCATGACTGGCTGTACTCTTCGTAAGAGGTCGAAAGCGGCGCGGCGGCCAAAACTGGGGTAGGGCCTCCCTCAGCCATAGAGCCAAGTTCTAACGCTCCCCAAGGGTCCATGCCACTTGAACTCGAAGCAGAACGCAAACCAAAGTCAACAGGATTTGAATTGAGCGACATCTTGATTCAAAAACGCGCAGATACAAAAACTAATCGAGGTTCTTCTCCAAAAACAACCAATCTTCACCCAACTCCTGAATCAGCTCCCTGCAATGCTCAGCGAAGCGTGGCTTAAGCTCAGCGAAGCTATGTGCGCCTGCCTTCTTCAAATCCCTCGAAATCTTCTTCCACTCCCTCGTGGTGTACTCCTTCGTCTCGACGATGGTCTGAAGGTGTTTGCGAATGTTGTCGAACCTCTCCTTGAACAAGCCCAAGGTGTAGAGCTCGTGTTCAGTCAACCCAACTCGAAAACGCTGCTCGTCTAGCTTCTGAAAGAACGGACCCAAGTGGTTAAGGGCGCCGTTGAACTTTCGTCCGTAGTCGCGCAGCTGATGGACCTGAGTGTTGGTGTGAAAGCGAAGGTCTTTGGGAATGGGTTTGACTTCGATAGGGGGAGTAGGGGGAGGTTCAATACGTTCGATGAGGGGTAGAGGGGGAGGGGCGTTCGCGATGCGATCGAGTAGGCGGCGCTTGCGCTGTTCGTTGCGATAGTCTTCGAGCTGAAGCTGGTGCTTGAAGTCGTTCAAGTCTGCTTCACGAGCAAGCCTTTCACGACGACCAGGGACAGGGGTGTAGGGTGTAGTGCGAGGTTTGTACGCAGGGCGCGGCTTCCCAACGTCTTTGAAGCGGTGAAGGTGTCACAGTTTTTCGTCTTAACCCTTAGGGTTAGGGGCAGCAGGTGACAGAAGCGATTACTCCGAACTGTGACATGCAGAAGCGCTGGAGTGACAGCCCTAGGCTCGGGGCTGGTCACGTGATACGGCGGTCACGTGATGCGCACACGTGCGGTATCCCAGGGTCACATGGTCGAAGGTCTAGAAGCAGGCAAGGGTCTGGAAGCGCCGAGACACTCCGGAATGGACTAGAAAGCCCTGGAGGTCTCTGGACAGGTCCGGACAGTGCTGGAACGTTCTGGAGGTTTCTGGGACATCGTAGGAACATTTAGGAACGTGTAGGAGAATGTAGGAATGCCTGTAGGGCACTAGCCAATAGCGTAGTAGGTATTAGATAGCTAGGACCCTGAACACCGGTCCCTGGGGACCTGGTGCACATGTATATAAACCCTGAGGGCTGGGGGTGCCTCCCCAGCTTCAATCTCATCGCATCTCACCTCTCTAGCCTCTATACCTCGTCTTCAAGCCTGGCTACACCCTTTGTAGTCCAAGTAAACCTTTGCCAGTGAGTATTGCTGGTTGGTTTGGTGTATAGGCGCTAGGGCAGCGCATTTTTGTGATAGAAGATTGAAGCTAGCCAACCTACTCCACCTTTGGTGGCCTAGGTTATTGCTTTGGGTTCTGGGGGCTTGTTTGAACAAGTGCTTTTGCGCTTTGTTCAGTTTTCTGCCGATCCACAGGCGCAAGTGGGCACTATAGTACCTTTTTAGGTACAGACAGGGGAACGTGGTGTAACCCACCTCAGAGGGCTTTGCCTGCGGACGAGTAACCCCTGTTGTAGTGCTGGACTAAGGGTGTAATACCCTGTCCAACCAGTTTTAGCTGTGTGGCGTGGAAACCCACAGTAATACCCCTTTCTCTTCGTTGAGGGTTGGCTGGCAGGAAAGCCTTGCGCTTTGCCTGTGTGGAGAAGTTTTCTGGCTTGTGTACACAGGCTGACCCGTGTTTACTAGTGCCTAAAGCTGCTAGGAACCGTTTTGTCCTTGCTAAGGACGAGAGCTCTGGCAAACCCTTGCTTGAGCGCATCAAGATCTCGAACCTTCACCGCTTCAAAGACGTTGGGAAGCCGCGCCCTGCGTACAAACCTCGCACTACACCCTACACCCCTGTCCCTGGTCGTCGTGAAAGGCTTGCTCGTGAAGCAGACTTGAACGACTTCAAGCACCAGCTTCAGCTCGAAGACTATCGCAACGAACAGCGCAAGCGCCGCCTACTCGATCGCATCGCGAACGCCCCTCCCCCTCTACCCCTCATCGAACGTATTGAACCTCCCCCTACTCCCCCTATCGAAGTCAAACCCATTCCCAAAGACCTTCGCTTTCACACCAACACTCAGGTCCATCAGCTGCGCGACTACGGACGAAAGTTCAACGGCGCCCTTAACCACTTGGGTCCGTTCTTTCAGAAGCTAGACGAGCAGCGTTTTCGAGTTGGGTTGACTGAACACGAGCTCTACACCTTGGGCTTGTTCAAGGAGAGGTTCGACAACATTCGCAAACACCTTCAGACCATCGTCGAGACGAAGGAGTACACCACGAGGGAGTGGAAGAAGATTTCGAGGGATTTGAAGAAGGCAGGCGCACATAGCTTCGCTGAGCTTAAGCCACGCTTCGCTGAGCATTGCAGGGAGCTGATTCAGGAGTTGGGTGAAGATTGGTTGTTTTTGGAGAAGAACCTCGATTAGTTTTTGTATCTGCGCGTTTTTGAATCAAGATGTCGCTCAATTCAAATCCTGTTGACTTTGGTTTGCGTTCTGCTGCGAGTTCAAGTGGTATGGACCCTTGGGGAGCGTTAGAACTCGGCTCTATGGCTGAGGGAGGCCCTACCCCAGTTTTGGCCGCTGCGCCGCTTTCGACCTCTTACGAAGAGTACAGCCAGTCATGGGTACAAGCCGCTCAGGAAGGACTGACTCCTGGCGACTTCAAGGCCCTCGTTGACAGCCTGGGTAATTGGGTAAAGGCTGAGATAGCTCAAGTAAGGTCGGAAATGGGTTCAGAAGTCCTTCGCTTGAAGGAAGCCCTTCGCAAACGCAAAACCGAGGCCAAGACACTTCAGGAGCAGATAGACACTCTTGAGCAGACTAGACAGCACTTGTCTGCGCAGATAGCAGAGGCTCAGAACCAAAATCGCGTTTTGCAGAACGCTATGCAGGTGCTGAAGCAGGAGAACGAGAGCTTGAAAGTGTTGGTTCAGCAAGGCACTAGTGGAGGCAACGTTGGGTTGTCTCAGTCTTTGTTCCCTACCATGAAGGAGCCTGACACCTTTAACGGTGATAAGGCTAGCAAGCTGGATGACTGGCTCGAGTCGATGGCACTCTGGTTGCGCCACCGTGGCGTAATGGACGACGAAAAGAAGATAGAGACGGCGATGACTTACCTGCGAGGTTCAGCAAAGAAGGTCATGCAAGAGTACTTCGACAAGGTGGCAGACTCAAAGCCCCTTGGTACTTGGACCAACTTTGTGAACGAACTCCAGAAAGGATTCCAACAGACCGACAAGAAGGACAGGGCAAGGGCAGAGTTTGAGCAGCTTGTCAGCAAGAAAGGAACGAACGAGAAGACTTTCAATGAGTTTGCTGCTCGTTTCCGTTCGCTGGCTCGCCAAACTGGCTTCTCCAACGAGGAACTGTTGGTCAAAGCCTATGCCCATACCCCTCGTGCCGCCGCCGATGTACTGGCAGCCCGTGGTCGTGCTCAGTGGGCTACGACCTGGGATGGTTGGTTGAAGGATGTTCAGGAGATTCTGCAGGATCAACGTCTCTTGACGGGCACCGTACTCTCTGGACAGCCTCAGTCGTCGAAAGACCCTGACGCTATGGATGTCGACGCCTTGAAGAAGGGCTCAGCCCAGGGTAAAGGCAAGACAGCCAAAGTTCAGAAGGTTGCCATGTCGTTCGAGGAGGCGAAGAAGAAAGGCTGCTGCGCTCAGTGTGGAGGCAAAGGCCACATCGCCAAGGAGTGTCCATCGAAGAAGAACAACTCAGGTTCTTCGACGTCGTCGAGTAAAACCACCAATGCACCGGTGGCCAGTTCGTCAAAGGCTTCGCCTTCAAAGGGAAAGGAGAAGGATAAGGGCTCTCGCCACACGAAGAACAGCGTGCGCGAGGTGTACGCCAGTGACTCGGAGAGATTCCAGGAGGTAGCCTCTGACGAGGAATCGAGCTCAGATAGCTCAGAAGAAGAAGATACCCCCAAGACCAAGCACAAGAAGAAGTCGTCTTCGAAGGAGAAGGCGCAGAAGATTAACCGCGTGGTATTCTCAGACGATGAGGATTTTCTGCAGGGACCGATGTAGAGTCTGCGACATCTGGTCCGTTTTTAGATTTCCTTTACCCTCCCGACTCAGTAGAATGTATTAGATCAGTTTTGGAATCGAGGGCTGGGAGCAGCTTGTCCCTGCACAGTATCAAGACTATGGGGACGTGTTTTCGAAGCGTGCAAGCGAACGGTTACCCGTACGAAAGCCTTACGACCACGCTGTCGAGTTTATCGACGGAGCTACCCTACCTCGACCAGCTCGTAATTACTCGCTGTCGCCAGAAGAGAGGAATTCTCTGGACGAGTGGATTCAGGAGAATCTCGCCAAGGGATACATCAGACCAAGTAAATCCCCGCTGGCAGCACCAGTCTTTTTCGTGAAGAAGAAGGACGGTTCATTGCGCTTGGTGCAGGACTACAGAAAGCTGAACGAAGTCGTTAAGAAAGACCGCTTCCCTATACCCAAGATCTCAGACCTTATAGATCGACTATCTAAGGCTAGTATATACACCAAGATTGACCTTAGATGGGGGTATAACAACGTCAGAATCAAGGAAGGAGACGAGTGGAAGCTGGCCTTCATCACACCTTTCGGTTTATACGAACCTACAGTGATGTTCTTCGGCCTCAGCAATGCACCAGCAACCTTTCAGCGCATGATGAACCATATTCTCGACGATCTGATTCGAGAAGGGCATGTCATGGTCTACCTAGACGACATTCTCATCTTCACGAATGACTTGGACCACCATCGGCGATTAGTTCGCGAGGTATTGCAGCGGCTACGCGACAATGACCTGTTCGCTAAGCCAGAAAAATGCTTCTTCGAGACGGATAGCATTGAATACCTCGGAATGATCATCAGCAAGGGGTCGGTTCAGATGGATCCATCGAAGGTAGATGGCGTTTTATCTTGGCCCATACCCAAAAGGGTCAAAGATGTCCAGGCTTTCCTGGGTTTTGCTAACTTCTACCGACGGTTTATTCGAGACTTTGGCAAGATTGTTCGCCCATTGTCAGAGCTTACCCGCAAAGGCAAAGAGTGGGAATGGGGGCCTGAGCAGCAGGATGCCTTCGATACACTCAAAAGAGCGTTCACTACTGCGCCTATTCTCAAGATTCCAGACGACGAGCACCCTTTTAGGCTCGAATGCGATTCGTCAGACTTTGCTACGGGGGCTGTACTTGAGCAACTGGGCGAGGATGGCCTTTGGCACCCTGTCGCGTTTTACTCCAAGGCGCTAGGCGTACATGAGCGCAACTACGAGATATACGACAAGGAGATGCTAGCCATCATCCGCGCATTGAAGGAATGGCGCCACCACTTGGAGGGACACCCTCTACCATTCGACATATGGTCAGATCACCAGAATTTGACCTATTTCCGCAAGGCGCAAGACTTGACGCGACGCCAAGCACGTTGGAGTCTTTTCCTCACACGTTTCCACTTCAAGTTGGAGCACAAGCCTGGAAAGACAATGAAGCGGGCTGATCCAATGTCCAGGAGGCCAGATCATGAATTGGGGGTGGATTGCGACAATCGTGAAAAAGTCCTTTTGAAGCCAGAATATTTCGCGATTCGAGCCATGCAACCAACCCATTCATCGATAGTGGACGATAGCAAACTGCTAGAAAGGATCAGAAAAGCCCTGCTGGACGACGAAGTCACCAAGTCGTACAAAGACCTGATGTTGAAAGGACCAAGAGAGTTCGGGAAGGACTTAGCGGAATGGCACCTCGAGGACGGGCTACTACTGCACCGAGGCAAGGTGTATGTGCCCAAGGACGACAAGATTAGGGCGGATCTACTCAAGTTACACCACGACTTCCCTGGGGCTGGACACCCTGGACGATGGAAGACGTTGGAGTTGCTGTCGCGCAACTACTGGTGGCCAGGAATGTCAGTTTACGTCAAGAAGTACGTCGCAGGCTGCGAAGTCTGCCAGTCGCATAAAAACGTCAACCAGAAGCCTGCTGGCCTGCTACAACCGAACGAGGTTCCGTCGGAACCCTGGGAGATAATCTCATGCGACATGATCACGGACTTGCCTGAGTCGGACGGTTACAACGCTATCTTCGTAGTCGTTTGCCGCTTAACCAAGCGAGCACATTTCCTCCCATCACCAAGGAGTTTTCAGCCAAGGATCTGGGAAATTTGCTCTATGAGCGTGTTTGGCCTTTGCACGGCCTACCCAGACAGATCATTTCGGATAGGGGAACGCAGTTCGCCGCGAAACTCTTCCAGGAATGGTGCAGACTCCTGGGGATCAAGTCAGCAATGACTACAGCGTTTCACCCTCAGGCGGACGGTCAGACGGAGCGAGTTAATCAGTCATTGGAGCAGTATCTGCGCTGCTACACAAGCTTCAGGCAGGACGACTGGGCGTACCTTTTGCCCTCTGCCGAGTTTGCGTACAATAACCAGGCGCATGAAAGCACCAAGAACTCGCCATTCTTCGTCGAATATGGCCGTCATCCACGCATGTTCCCGGAGCAGGACCGTGTTACAAGGTTGTCAGAACTGGATGACTGGACGAAGCTTAGACAGGAGGCCCAAGATCAGGCGAAAGCCGCGCTCGTGCTGGCTGCAGAGCGAATGAAGTGGTACTACGACCAGGGTAAATCAGAACCCTTGTTCAAGGTCGGAGACCGTGTTTGGCTTGACGCAAAGGATCTGAACCTTCGGGTTCCCTCCAAGAAACTGGCACCAAAGCGAGTAGGCCCTTACGAGATCGTAGAGCAGCTGGGACCGGTCACCTTCAAGCTGAAGTTACCAGCCCATGTGAAGATTCACCCGGTCTTCCACGCAAGCAAGCTCACGAAGCACGTCGAGGATGAGGTTGCCAATCGCACGCGCAAACCCCTACCACCCATTCGTGTGGGTGATGACGAGGAGTACGAGGTCGAGCAGATCGTAGATGCACAGCCAGACTCTAAAGGCCGTGTTATGTACCGAGTACGGTGGAGAGGCTACGATGAGCATAGCGACACATGGGAATACTTGCCCAATCTCAAGCACGCTATGGCGAAGGTCAAACAATTCCACAGGAAATACCCAGATGCGCCGAAGGCAATTTCCCTTCTGCAACGCCACCACGACGAGGAGGATGAGTTTTTCGTGCGCGAACTCGCGCTACTCCAATCTTGGGGAGCAGACGACCAGTTCGAGGTCGAGCTCATGAACAAGGACGCAAAACTCCCCTCACGTGGCTCGCCAGAAAGTGCAGGGTTGGATCTTTTCATCACGGAAGACCTTACGCTCAAGCCCCATGATCGCAAGCTAGCGTCAACGGGCCTTCGAATGTGTACTCCACCAGGTACCTACGCTCGAGTCGCACCACGGAGTGGCCTCAGCCTCAGAGGCATCGACATAGGAGCAGGCGTTATTGACCGAGATTATCGAGGGGAGCTCAAAATTCTACTCATCAACAACTCGCCCGACACCTTTACTTTCCACAAGGGTGATCGTGTCGCTCAACTCGTGCTCGAAAGAATCTCCTACGCCGAACCAACTCCGGTTTCTCGCCTCGACTCAACCATTCGCAGCAGCGATGGTTTTGGCTCCACTGGTATTTAGGCTTCACCAGGAGGTTCAGCTAGAATTGGGGGTAATGTCACAGTTTTTCGTCTTAACCCTTAGGGTTAGGGGCAGCAGGTGACAGAAGCGATTACTCCGAACTGTGACATGCAGAAGCGCTGGAGTGACAGCCCTAGGCTCGGGGCTGGTCACGTGATACGGCGGTCACGTGATGCGCACACGTGCGGTATCCCAGGGTCACATGGTCGAAGGTCTAGAAGCAGGCAAGGGTCTGGAAGCGCCGAGACACTCCGGAATGGACTAGAAAGCCCTGGAGGTCTCTGGACAGGTCCGGACAGTGCTGGAACGTTCTGGAGGTTTCTGGGACATCGTAGGAACATTTAGGAACGTGTAGGAGAATGTAGGAATGCCTGTAGGGCACTAGCCAATAGCGTAGTAGGTATTAGATAGCTAGGACCCTGAACACCGGTCCCTGGGGACCTGGTGCACATGTATATAAACCCTGAGGGCTGGGGGTGCCTCCCCAGCTTCAATCTCATCGCATCTCACCTCTCTAGCCTCTATACCTCGTCTTCAAGCCTGGCTACACCCTTTGTAGTCCAAGTAAACCTTTGCCAGTGAGTATTGCTGGTTGGTTTGGTGTATAGGCGCTAGGGCAGCGCATTTTTGTGATAGTCGGTGGTACTCTTTGGGAACCAGCTCTTCGAACGTCTTGGCGTACTTCTCGCGATTGGCTTCGACAGCGATCGCTTGCGAGTAAGTGTAGCCGGCGAGGATCCAGACTTCGTCCTTGGCGTCCTCAACAATGCCTGCTCGAAGCCATTCTCGGCGTTCGGAGCGATTGGCGTCAATCTGATGGATACCAAAAACCGGGGTGTCCTCAGCTCCGCCGCGGAGCTGAAACTGGACATCACCCGTTTCCCAGTCGATGTTCGGATTCCATTTCTTGAGCCACGGAAGTCCGAGGATGACGTTCTCGGGACCAATGTTCGTGACAAGAAACTCCTCCTTAAACGTGTATGAACCGACAGTCAGCTGGAGTCTGGCGCGATGCGTGATAGACCCTGCTTCGTTCCTAGTTCCGTCGATGTTGTACAGTGTGATTTCCCTTTTGAGCGGTACCGTGAGAATCTTGTGTTGCTTACAAAAATCCTCGTGGATGAACAACGAAGTCGCACCGGAGTCAATCATTGCAGGCGTGCGAATAGTTTTATTGATCCCGGTGAGCTTTACTGGTACACGATAGTGATTCGAGAAGGGGTCTAATACTGATATGGTACATGAGCGGATGGTATCGGAAGCGTCCTGTGGTTCTACAGAAGGCGCCGGAGTTGAATCCGGGCTTGACGAAACGGGGACCGACGATGCGGCGTCACTCCGGCCCCTTAAGCAAAACCCCCGAGCTGCTTTTGTATCAGAGCCAGCTGATCACGGAGGGCGGCGATCGCGGCAGCTTGGTCGTCAGACGAGCTGCCAGAAGACGAGGAGGCCGGAGACGAGGAGTCCTGTGACGAGGTATCCGAAGACGAGGCGCGGACAGCGGCGGTAGCGGGGGCGGTTCTCGGCTTGCCCTCGAGGCGGGCACGACAGACGCGGGACCAGTGACCCTTCTTGCCGCAGTGGTTGCAAACTGAGTCACGGTGCACGGGGTCCGTGGACTTGTGGGACTTCGAGCCGCAGACCTTGCAGCGGTCCTTCATGACGGCGTCGAACTGGCGCTTGAGATCCGTGCCGGTGAGACCCTTAAACAGCTCGTCGATGTTGGCGGCGTCGATGTCCATCGCGTTCGGGTCGCGGAAGGCGCGCGTCGACGAGCTAGCCGGAGTCGAGGACGTCTTTCCTTGCTGTGCCAGGAGGTCTTGCGAGAGCTTGTCCTTTGACCGGTCGACGGCGAAACCCGCGTTCTTGAGCTCGTCGTACGTCTCGGGGCCTTTGCCGGTGGCGGGGTTGACCATGTACGATATCCGTTCGAGGTAGTCCTTGTTGAACTTCGTCCGTAGCCGGGCTGCCAGGTCTTCCGGGGTGAGCTTCGTGCGGCCGGCGAGGGCTTGGAACTCCGCAAAGAACTCCGCGAACCGACGATTGCCTTGCGTGCACGCCTGTAGCTTGCTGAGGGCCTCGGCTTTCTCGTCGACGGGCTCGAACCGGTTCTTGAAAGCCTCCCAGAATTGGGCGCGAGAACCTCCGAACAACTGAGTGCCGTCTGCCGCTTGCTCGATGTACTGCCGTGCCCATTCGGCGGCTTCGTCCTGCATGAAGGAGAGGGCGCCAACGATCCATTTCTGGCCGTCTACCATGATCTGTCCGGTGTTGGGGTCGCGTTCGAGGTTGCCGTTGACGTCGCGCTTGCCGAACTTCTCTGGTTGCCCATCGGCGTAGATGCGGTAGGCGGCGCGGAAGAGACGGGCCGTGTCAGAACCTTTACCCTTGAATGGGACGGGCTTCTCGACGAAAGGCAGTTCCTTGTTGGCGTTGACCGTAGCGTTGACCGTTGTCCGATTGGCACCGATAGTCTGGGCCAGAGTGTTAACCGTATTTGTGAGCTGCGTCATCGCCTGGGCCATTTGCAGGAGGGCAGCAGAAACGGGGTCGGGAGGCGCCGGACCGGGCGGCGCTCCACCGGGAGTGCTCGACATATTGGGGGGACGGGGAGTGTTGGCTCCTGATTGAGCGCGAGAGAGGTTAAACGGTGAGGGGGCGGGTTCGTGGTCGGAGAGGACGGAGCCGAGCGATGTCTCGGGAGACGAGTGGTGGCTGCTGTCCGGGGGACTGCGGTCGGGAGTATTCGGAGTGGTAGC
This sequence comes from Phanerodontia chrysosporium, assembly GCA_001910725.1. Classification (NCBI taxonomy): domain Eukaryota; kingdom Fungi; phylum Basidiomycota; class Agaricomycetes; order Polyporales; family Phanerochaetaceae; genus Phanerodontia; species Phanerodontia chrysosporium. The sequence continues at coordinate 173,871 of MJGA01000025.1, forward strand.
AGAGGCGCGGGCGAATTCTAGCCGTTGCGCGAAATGAGGGCGTTCGAACTGTGTTTCTCGGTCGCTAGGCGGAACCGGGAGTAGCGGAGGGGCAGTCTCTCGATAAGGGCAGGGCTGCTGACTGCACTCCCTGGCTTCTCGAGACCCGTTGTTTTCCTCGACGTGGAGATCAGCGGGAAGAGTGACGCCGTTCTCTGTGGTTCGCCCGAAGAAGTGCGGACAATTCGAACAGTCGAAATCCAGAGCGACAGAAGATGTATTTTATAAACTACTCGAAATACCCGGCCCGATACACGATGTCTAATTCTCCCACGATGCGGCGGAAGTTGCGCCTTAAACCGATGAACGAAATGTCACCAATTTGAGCTAGTCCAAGCTCGTATTGATGCCACTCCTTAAACGTGGTGGTGGGGGCAAGGCGGCTGAGCTCGGCGCGGATCTGTTGGAGGCGCTCGATCAGCTGACAGACGCCGCGCGCGTGGTCGCTGTTGACGAGGTGGAAGAGGTCGACTTCTTCGACAGCCTTGAGACGCTTGATGGTCGCGTCGAGCTTAGGCGTGAAAATGCCGACGAGGTCGGTGGGGGAATACTTGGGGATGTCGATGCCGACAGGCTTGCGGGCGATGGGCTCGTACGTCGGGGCGGCGCTGAGGCGCTCTGCCAAACTGAGCTTCGAGGAGAAGGCGGCTACGGCGGCCTGGGCTTCTTGCGCCTCTCGTTGGCGCTGCTCGCGGATACGGTTGCCTACGCGTTGTTCGGCCTCACGAGCCTCGCGAACGGCAGTCCAGTTGATGGAGGGGACGGAGGGCGGAGGCTGGGGGAGCGTGGAGACGTACTTGACGACCGCCTTAACTTTGCGGTCCGTCCACTTGACAGGGTTACCGGCCTCGCGACGACGTTGGAGGCGGTCGAAGATGCGCTGGGGGATGTGGTCCTTGAGCCGGACGTCTTTCGGCACTGCGAAGCAAGGACCTCAGCAACGTGCACGGAGTGAGCAGGCTGCTCGACTACGACGTACTCGCTTTAAACGGAGGGAATAAACTTTTTTAAACGGTATTTTGGGGGAGCGGTAGGGAAGGAATTGCCTAGGGCACCCAAGAGATCTCGACCTAATGTCGCGGAGCGAAGGCTCAACGCTTCACAAGGGAGGACAGATGGGGAGGTCGACGTCGAGGCGCGGCGGAGCGAGTCGCGCAGCGACGAACACACTTGTTCAGCTGTCCGTATTGACCAAGATACATTAGTATGCTATGCTACTATACAAACTGAGGCTTACCTGTCCGTATTGACCAAGAGGTCGAGATGACGGACAGGAGCGAGGGGAGCTACCCTTATATACTACAGTACTCTAGGGCAGGCTGTACGATTACCTAAGCTGATGGGCAGTGCTTGGCATAGCCAGCGAGGCTGTGACGCGGGCTGCGCGGCGAGGCTGTGCGGGGGCTATGTCACAAGGCTGTGTCAGCTGGCAGTGTCTCGAGGCTGCGTCGGGCCGAGGCTGTGTCATCAGGCTGATCAGCTCGGCGTGTCTCGGCGAGGGGAGTCATCAGGGATGACGGTGCCTCCTCGGCGATCTGGGGAACCGGTTGCAAGGCAGACCGGTGATCCGGGCAGTGTCTGAGCGCGCGGCGGGATGCGCTGGCGTCTAGGGGTGATGCGCCATCAGGGCGCTGGCGCTGCGTGGCCAGGCGCTGAGCGTGGGCGGCTAGGACTCCAGACGGCGCGAGGGCTGCTCGCCCGTTGGATTAATCGAGGAAAACAGCCAAAAATCGGCGAAAAATAGGGCAGCACCGTCACATCCGTGACACGCTTCACGTTTCGAGAGCAGGGCAATGGCCTCGGGAGAACTGAGACAGACATGTTCCCTCATGCTATGCGACGCTACGTACAGTCTTCTGGGTCCCGGTGAGGATAGCTCATGTGTAGCTTGGGAGATATCTTTCTGATCAACTGTCGACATTCTTCGTGTCTCTGATACCGTTTGGTCGTCGGTGGTCCCTTCGGATCCTCGTAGCACTGACATGCTATTTGTCTGAGCCGCGACGGCTCACGAGACCGTTGATTTTTAATTTTTTTTTCATTCTTTTGCGTGGCTAGCAACTGATACATACAATGCTAGGCAGGGATCGTTGTGATAATATTCGATCAATGAGCGCACAGCGCCCTAACCTTGCTAGCTCCAAGTCAATCCCTTATGGCAGCTATCGCGCGTATACGTGAAGACGACATCTGGTTCCCTATTTCTCCCCAGCGTGTGAGCGCGTTCCGCGGGAATTCTCTTTGGGTACGATGCTTCTTGTCAGTCTGATGCCGTTGACGTGCCTCGTGTCAAAGGTGCCAAGATATAAACGTAAAGCATCCCTTAGTTGCGAGCTCATCCCTCTTTCTCCCCGCCCACTGGGACTGCAGCGACACTGAGACTTCGAAAGCCTCCTTTACGGGTTACATACTCCATTGCAAGGTGCGTAGAATAGCGGCAGGAGTCAGAGGCCTGAATATTGAATATTGAATGTGGATATGCTAACCATTTGAGCAGTTTTCTAGGCCCCAAACCGACTGGGACCATGCCATTGTGTCAATATTGTCTCCTCTACGTCGCTGTCCACGAGATGCATGCGCATTTGACGAATTCCCCTTTGCACTACATGTGCCTGCAATGCAAGAGGGAATTTGTCTCGCCAGAAGCTCGCAAGGATCACTGGGGACAGAGCCTCAAGCATCACTATTGTGATACTTGCGACCAGCACTTCGTTGATGAGGAGACGTTAGAGCTGCATCTCGAAGATCTACATCTATATTGCAGAATCTGTGATATCGTGCGTCTCGCTCTTTCGCCCTTTACATCGCATGGTCCTCACCACAAATACCAGATATACAGCTCCCAGGATGCCAAAGACGCTGCGCATGCGGAGCGACCTCATTTCTACTGCATCGAACAGGGATGCACGCGGGGCTTCAAGACGGAGAATAACCGCATGCATCACGCACGGACTCACCTCCCCAAGGCCCTCCCCTGCCCAGGGAGAAAATGCCACAAGGCGTTTGCACTCCCCGCAGACCTCATTCATCACATGGAGTCGGGAGCATGCCGGTCGCGCGTCACCCGCAAGGACGTCGACGCGGCCGTCATCGCGTACGACCGCGCGCGCATCATCACAGACGCATCTCGCCTGCTCCCCGGCCCTGACGGCACATACACCAAGCGCGCGGAGCCGATGCTACACGCCACGGAGGAGACCTTCAACGGCGCCCGCTTCGCCTGCGTGCTCTGCCCCCGGACGTTCCGCACGCTCGAGAGCCTCAACACGCACCTGGGGAGCCCTGCGCACGCAGACGAAATCTACAAGTGCCCTACCTTCTATGGAGGTTGTGCCGAACGGTTCACGACCCTCAGCGCGCTCACGCAGCACGTCGAGGTCGGGATCTGCGGCGTCACCACCTTCCAGAAGAAAGTCCACGATGTCGTAGACCATATCACTATAGGCATGCGCGGACTTGGATTGTAGGTGTGTTTATCCGTTTCCTACGAAAGTCTGGTCTTCGTTGTTTGTCTTGGGCTCGGCAGTTTGTGAACATCTTGAGAATGGACGCTATGTATCCGTACCTGACATAGCACGATACTCTATATGGGCGTTCGCTACGCCATGGAATGACCGTCCGCGCGAGATTTAGCGAAGGCTGGGTCGAGATTTGTATATGTGGTGCGACATGCTTGAAACAGAGTGATTGGCTGGGAGCCGCGATCGCGACCTCCCCATGCAAGGCCGACAGACCAAATCCTGGAGCGCCTAACGACCTTGGCGGTGCACCACATTCTACCACATTTTGGAACTACTCTCCCAGCCTTTCTGCACCCATATCTTAGCTTAGGTCACGCTGCGCAAGGTATCACGCCGAAATAGTGTCCCCAGATCCCTCTGGTTGTGCTTCCCAGGTCATTCGAGGCTGTCATGCGTTCGTCTCGGTCCGGCGGAGACTGCTTGCGCATCCTTGCATGGGTATCTGAGACTGGAACGTGTGTCTGCAATCAAGCTTCGTCGGAAGCTATGGCGTCCAGGCCCCTATAGTCTCTGCTCTCGGCCGGCGCACCTGTCGCTATATAGCGCAAGATAACATCTGGTACTAGACACCGTCGAAGCCATCGAGCCCACCCTCGCCACTGTACAGCAGTATGCCGAACCCAAAGCACCTCACCGAACGCATCTTCCAGTCTCCCTCAAAGTACATCCAGGGCCCGAATGCTATCAAGAACGCAGCAAAGTACCTCGACTCGATGGGTCGTGCACCGCTGCTGGCAGTCGATGATCTAGTGTACAACATCGGTGCGTGCCATCACACTCAGGCGATACGTTCGCGCTGACCCAGGAGAACAGCGGGCAAGCAGCTCGTAGAGGCTCTGGAGCAGGCCCAGTTCAAGGTCACCCGCGGCCGCTTCGGTGGGGAGGCGTCGACGCAAGAGATCGACAGGCTCGTGTCGCTCGGTAAGGACAACCAGACCGACTTCGTCATCGCCCTCGGCGGCGGCAAGACCATCGACACCGCCAAGTGCGTCGCGGACCTCCTCAAGGTGCCCGTCGCGGTGCTCCCGACCACGGCGTCGACGGACGCGCCGTGCTCTGCGCTCTCCGTGATCTACACGCCGGAGGGCTCGTTCGAGAAGTACACCTTCTACGACAAGAACCCGAACCTCGTCCTCGTCGACACGAGCGTCGTCGTCAAGGCCCCCGCGCGGTTCCTCGCCGCAGGCATCGGCGACGCGATCGCGACCAACATCGAGGCGCGCCAGGCGCGGCACAGTCCCAACTTTGGCGGGCTCCTCCCCACAGACCTCTCAGAGGCAATCGGCGCCAAATGCGAGGAGATCCTGCTCAAGTACGGCAAGCAGGCGTACGAGGCCAACAAGGCGGGCGCCCTCACGCCTGCGTTCGAGGCGGTCGTGGAGGCGAACACCCTGCTGTCAGGCCTCGGCTTTGAATCTGGAGGACTCGCTGCCGCTCATGCTGTACGCATTTCACTGTATGTACATCATCCATGGCTCATCTTGGCTCTATAGATCCACAACGGGTTCACTGCAATCCATGCATTGCATGGTCTTATGCACGGTGAAAAAGGCGAGTCTCCCATTGACTCGAGCTACGCTTGTTCGTAACTCATTCGGCTTCCAGTCGCCTTCGGTGTAGTTGCTCAACTCATTCTGAACGGCGCCGACTCCGAAGAGCTAGACCGCTACATCGGATTCATGCTGTCCGTCGACCTGCCTGTGACGTTCGAGCTCCTCGGAATCCCGAATGTCACAGACGAGGAAATTCGCTCGGTTGCCAAGCTTGCATGTGCACCGAACGAGACCATCTGGAATATGGAGACCGCTATCAACGAGGACATTGTCTTCAATGCTATCAAGGGTGCGAACGCGGCTGGCGTGAGCTATATCAAGCGTACCGGCTGGAAGAAGGAATGAGAACCTCCCTTGGTTGCGTCGGGCAACTGTAGAGTACTTGTATACTAGATGTCGTGTATCAGAATCCAAGGAAATTATACGATTAGCGAAGCCTTTGAACCCGTTCGGACGTTCTAACGTTGCAGAAGCTTTGTAGATGACCCACACTGCTTGTGCACCTTCTGTCTAGGTAGAAAGTTGACTTTTTTCTCCAGGTATGCACAGGCCCGCACCCTTGCCGCGCATAGCGCCAAGCCACCGCCAGCCGATCGCGTCGAGGACGGCATCAAACATAGCACCTGGACACACATCCCCGAAGAGGCAAGTAACCAGGAACGGCACCGCCACATCTGCACGGACACACAAACATGCGTCCTCATTCCGTAGTCAGAAGACACAAAAGGCGTGCGACAGCCCTCGACAAGAGCCCGGGTCCCGCACTCCATCCGCAATGGCAAGACAAAGCGTGATCCCGAAGTCCCGACATCTCGTTGGCGGCCAGGAGCAGCGCGCAGCACGGCGCGCCGACGCCGATGCGGCCTCACTGGATCTGCACGGGCGTGTACGCGTAGAAGTTGCTCGGCTTGCCCTTCTGCAGCGGCGGTCAGCGCTGCCGTCGGGCGCGACGGGGGGAGCGCGGGAGGGACTCACGGAGGGGAACGAGCCCTTCTTGCCGACGTAGAGGTTGCCCTTGCCCTTCGGGAAGCTCGGCGGGATGCGCACGTTGTACTGCTTCTGCTGGAAGTTCTGGTGGTGCTGGAACGCAGACTCGTCGAAGAAGCTGCCCGAGAAGAGGATGACCTCCTCGAGGAAGAACTCGTCGAACAGCGCGATCTCGATCTCCTGCTCGACGATGTCGACGATGTTCTGCGCAGCGCACGCACGCACGCGTCAGCGGTCCGCGCGCGGCGAGCGCATCGCGGGTGTACTCACGAACTCGAAGAGGTCCAGGTTGAAGAACTGGTTGCGGTGGAGGATGTCGTTGGACTTCGGGAAGTTGAAGCCGTAGTTGCCTGCGTATGCGGAGGCAGCGAGGGCGGCAAAAACCCAGAGGAACTTCATGGCTTAAGTAGCGCGGGAGCGGCGTGACGCAGCGGCGAGGGGTCTCTCAACGGGTGGCTGAGAGGCTGAAGAGTGTAGTTCGAGTATGCCGCCTTTTTATATGCTTTCGGCGTGGGACCCTGGAACACTTTCAAGGTAGAGCGTGGGGCACGTTAGGTGTAGCAGACCGGATCGCCAGGGGCGCGTCAGGGAGTGCCCACCGGGTAGACGGGATGTGACAGGAACACTACGGCTAGCTAGAGGCTTCTCAGCCACTTCTCTCGCCTGTTTCGACCCGCAAATGGCAGCCGTTCGTGACCTGGGCCCCAGGACCCAGAACGTGGGTTTGACGCGTTGCAGGGCAACCAAACGTCGTGCGGTCACTGCTTGGGCTCAGCACGTCAGTCAGGGCCGGACGCGACGTGCTCGTAGACGGCTAGGAGCGAGGTCGAGTACGCGTTCGAACGCGGAGGTACGCCTTGAGACCGCGCTACTGCGTTTCGACTGCCGCCGCTGTTCGTGGTGCTTGACGACGGGCTGCTGCACCAATCACCCATACATATAGCTATAATGCTTCCGCTAGATCTAGGTACTCACAGAAGCAAGCCTCAGATCGCTCGAGCCCGAGCTGATGGGGCTCGCGAGTTGGAGAGGTCCTCGTGTACGTGATCTGTTTTTGCCTTTGCGATGCACATTGCCGGATCTAGACGGAGTTTGGCAGTGTGTGTCCTCAAACGGTGCAGTTCTGGAGGCCACAACGAGTCAACAACACACCGTCAAAGTGCTGACCCTTACCTCGTCTCCCTGAACAGCATCGCGAGCCCAGACCCGTCTGTCCGCGCAAACCTCCGAAGGCGAACGTGCCCTTGGCGCGAGTTTCGAGCGGGTACCGTGCGCGTGGCAGGGCACCCGTACTTGCGCTGTGCCGTGCGAGAGCGCGCCCCTTGGCCGTGAGGGGCGAACCGCCCCCGACGGCGCGGCTGTCCTAGGGCCGTCCGGCGCAGCGTTTCATGCGCGCGCTGCCCGCCCAACGCTCCACAGCCCTGGCAGCGCTCGGTCAGCGCAGACGGTGCCGGCGGCAGGACTCGGTGCTGTGCATTGCCGGCCGACGCGACCACCTTCTGCGCGAGGCGGTGGCCTCCCCTAAGGCCCTCGACGCGAGCGCCGTTCTCGGAGGGCGCAAGTCCATGCGTGGGATCTGCGGTGGGCCGATGCCCCCTCTCGTGCGCACCCGCCGTGCATGGTCCACGTAGCGTGTGAACAGGGCCGCTCTCCCCGCGGGCCGTCCCCAGGCCAGCCTCGAAATAGTCGAACCTTCGCCTAATGCGCCTCCATCAGCCGTAGAGTACATAGGCTATCCCGAGCGGTCTGATGCCGCCCATTAGCCTACCGCCGCGATCACGGCGCGGCAGCGGAGAGCAAATGGCGAATACAGCCCCCAGCGCAGACGGAGGTCTGCTCGCCGACGGCGCCAACGCGCTTTTGGTGGTGTATAAAATGCCCTGCGCAAAGCCCGGTTATACATCATCCAGCGCATCTCCACTCGAATAATCACGCAGCTACTCACGAACTAATTCGCCTTCTAATAACAATGAAGTTCATCGCTGTCGTCGCCGCTCTCGTTGCTACTGCCTTCGCGCAGGGCATCAGCCTCGGAGCCCCTGCTGCGAACTCGACGGTGTACCCCGGCCAGTGGGTGACGGTCGAGGTCGACAAGCCGGTGCGTTTCACTCCCCGCAGTGACGTCAGCGCAGCAGACTGACCTGGCCGCAGGACACACTCACCGGGTCGACCGAGGTCGCGCTCGTGCTTACGATGACGCCATGCCCGTCCGCCGGCTGCGACGCGCCCGGCTTCGACGCGACGCAGCGCCTCGGCAGCGTCCTCTACAACGGCCCCTACAACCCGCAGTTCCACCCCGAGGCCGGCGTCGGCAAGCCCCCTCACCAGAACTTCTCCGTCCCCATCCCGACGTCGTACACCGCCGGCCAGGACGTCGTCCTTGTAGCGACCACCTCAACCTTGTCGGAGTAAGTGATCCTTTGAACGGGCGTCGTATCTGGTGTTGACGAATGTTATTCCAGGCCGGCCCTATGCTAACCTTGAGTACAGGCAGCTTCCCCTGAAGGTGGTTGCGCAACCGTACTAGGCAATCTTGGCGGCCCTCCGTCTACGGACTCATGACTTCACGGACTCACGGACTCACGGACTCCGTACCTGTAGCATGTCGATCGTTTAAGTATTTACAGGGCTCTCCGCGGATCTCCTGCGAAGATGAAGCACATACTGGTATAATGATAATGCACCCCATTATTTCTGACACTCTGACTGTGGACGTCCGAGGCACGTGCGAGGGAGTGGTTTGCAACGTAGTCCTGCGCGAACTTGGCGTTCACCATCACTGATGGCAGTGATCTTGATGGATGATGCGCTGATGCGCCAAGCGCAAAGTCAACGTCGCTTTCGTTGGTTGAACCAGAACTAGTCTCGCCATCCTCGACGCTTGCTAAACATGCTCACTAGTCTAGAGCCCAAGAGGCTTGTACTATCATTGCCGCCGCTCTGTCCAGCCATGTCGCACTTGCGATGCCGTCGGCGAACACAACCGACGCAGGCCTCCAAGGAGGACGTGCACCATTTGCTCGCACACTCCAACCACTGTGGTTCACAGTATCCATACAAACCTGGAAGGTGCACCTCTATTCGAACTTCTGTTGAGACCTTGTTCTGACCCAGCATACTTCAGGCCGTTATATGGTGCGGCACCGCACTCGAACTCGCATCCGAATGCATCGAAGGCGTCCAACATCGTTCCCTCATGGCGCCGCGACGATAGCACGCCCAGCTTTATAGGACTGGCCACGCTTGCCGCTGGTGCTGCAGCCAATTGCTGGCCGGAGAGCACTTGGGCCTTGCGGTGCATTCCCTGTGCTTCTCGCCCGGCCGGCAGGAAGCAAGCTTCTCTACCTGCCAAAGACGGTGACAATCCCCACCAGAGACGCTACAGTCGCGGATCGGCTGCCCAGCAGGATCCGCCCGTCCAGTATGCTCTCCGTCAGACCATGTCTTGGTGACCAGCGGACCATACCGATACTTGCGACACCCTATGCTCGCAGCATTTTACGCAGGACTGCTCGGGAGTGCATTGTTCTATTTGTCGCGTTCTTCTCCGCTGCATTCTTCGTATCTTTTGCTCGAGCGACGCTATCCAACGGTTGTTTTCTCGCGGCTTGTGCCAGCCCGTGATAGACTATATGACTTGTTCAGATACGGCATGGTGCGGCCTTGGAGCAGGCGCATCTTGCGCTTTTCTTCTGAGCACTTTTCTTCACTTTCGAAGGCTGATCGAAGTAGAAGAGTCAGCATTGCTCTCTCGTTTCGGACACCAGTGGAAGGCCTATCGATGGAGTGTTCGAGGCGCCATGTTTCCTAGAATATGACCTCCAGTATATGCAGCCTCAAATGTATGGCGTATCGCGTTCCTGAGCAGTAGACGGGAACTAAGCTTTCCATGTTCTATAAATATGAACGGCGGCGTTGTGGCGGTCGGTTAGTTTCAAAGAGCCCGGATCGACAGTGAGCGGTGCCACCAAAACAGGCAAAGTGCGGGACGTGTGCAAAGTACACGACACGCACTCGGGAAGAGATGCAAAGGAACGTAGATTTCAATGAAGTCCATACACAGTATAAACTAATGCTGTCCGCAATAAAATAGTATGTCAACCGCAAAAGCAGCTACCACCTGGGTAACGAGAGAACAAAGTGTCCGCTAGTATAATCAATGCGAATGACCCTTTTATGCGCGGAAGAAACCACCGTCGCCGCCATCGCCGCCATTGCCGGCAATAACAGTGCCGCCGTTGGCGTTGCCGCCAATAGCAATGCCACCGTTAGCTCCGCTGGCGTTGCCGCCGTTGCCGCCGTTCCTCCGCTGCCGAAGAAACCACCGTCGCCGCCGCGGCCGCCATCGCCGCCCTGGACACGGCCGCCGTTCGCGTTGCCGCCTATGAACAGACATGGTCAGGAGACTGGCACTGTGCACGTGCGAGACGAAGCTCACCGATAGCGATGCCGCCGTTGCCTCCGGTAGCGTTGCCACCGTCGCCGCCGTCTCCTCCGCTGCCGAAGAAGCCGCCGTCGCCGCCGTCGCCGCCGTCTCCGGCCTTGACGTGGCCGCCGTTCGCGTTGCCACCTGAAAGCGCAGTGAAGGTCAGCCGCCGCCCGCCTGCGCTGCATAGTGTGAGAAAGCTTACCAATAGCAATACCGCCGTTGCGCCGCTAGCGTTGCCGCCCTTGCCACCGTCTCCGCCGTCGCCGAACCCGAATCCACTGCCGAATCCGCTGAAGCGGTTTCCGCGGCGGAAGAAGTCACTGTCGCCGCCGTCGCCGCCGTCACCGCCCTGTACGGTGCCGCCGTTCGCGTTGCCGAAGATGGCGAGGCCGCCGTTTGCACCGTTGGCGTTGCCGCCGTCGCCGCCGTGGCCGCCGGAGCCAAAGAAGAAGCCATCGCCTCCATCTCCGCCGTCGCCGCCCTTGACGTGGCCGCCGTTGGCGTTACCGACTGCAGAAAGAGGCTGTTAGAGGAGCGTCGTGTACGCCAGCAGCAAAGGTTAACTCACGGATAGCGAGACCGCCGTTGCCTCCGCGAGCGTTGCCGCCATCGCCGCCATCGCCGCCGTCACTGCTGAAGTTGTCGAAGAAACCGCGGCGGCGGCGGAAGAAGTCGCTGTCGCCACCGTCGCCGCCGTCGCCTCCCTGAACCCGGCCGCCGTTCGCGTTACCGAGGATGGCAATGCCGCCGTTTGCACCGTTGGCGTTGCCGCCGTCGCCTCCGTGGCCGCCGAGCCGAAGAAGAAGCCATCGCCTCCATCTCCGCCGTCGCCTCCCTTCACATGACCGCCGTTTGCGTTGCCGACTGCAGAAAGAGGCCGTTAGAGAAGCGTCGATGTACGCCAGCAGCAAAGGTAACTCACGGATAGCGAGGCCGCCGTTGCCTCCACGAGCGTTACCGCCGTCACCGCCGTCACCGCCGCTGGGGAACGGGGCACCAAGGACAGACGAGAGGGTAGCCGCGAGGATGAAGAAGTTGACGAGTGAGCCGCGCATGTTGAACTATTGAAAGGGTCGCTTGATAGATAAATAATAGCGAATAAGGGGTGCGATAGATATACGACTGGTCGAATATAAGTTGGAAAGCGCGAAAGTGAGGAAAATGCCAGAGGCGTCCGGCAGTGGGAAGATGGGGGTTCCTGGCCTTTGGCCGTCCACCTCTTATACGCCAGAGGATTGGATATTCTCCCAGCCTTGCCATCGGTAAAACGCGATCGTGCGTCAGGCTGAGCGTGCGGCCACTCTTCGGACAGCCATCCGTGCGTCCTGTTTTGGCAGAGAGGGCGTTGTGGAACTTCTGGCGCGGGCGTGCTCTTGGCTGGAATGAGAGTCACGGCATAGCCGCCACTCGTGTGTGAAACACGAAAACGCCTCCCATTCCGATACACGACCTCGCGGAAGAGAATCCTCGAGCTCGGTGCGGAGCATTCTGGATGCCATCCGGTAACGGACCCTGGCTGACTGGAGGTGATACCTTCTAAGCTGGTCGACGCGGCCTCCGCTTCGTGCTCCATGTCCTTGTGCTGACAGGGGCGTCGAGAATGGTTCGGCGACCGTTTCACAGCGCAGCGGCGCTTCCGCGCGCAAGCGCTTGCGACGCCTTTCCGCGCAGTGAAGGGACTTTCAGGGACCCGTCAGCATCGACGGCGGAGACAGACGGCCAGAAGCGCACCTACAGCCTTCTCGCGTGCGCCAAGGATCTGCTGGCGATGCACGACATTGTTTCCCGCCGGGGGAGGGCGAATCCCCCGGGGGTTTCGGCAGTGCCACGTCCCGCGCCACCTGCTCGTGTGCACGCGTGGGGGGCCCAGTGGCCCACGCCGTCTGGGCCTCTCCGACTGCGTCCGTCGCCCGCCCCGGGCAGCACGCGACAGGCTCCACTGCGGTGTCGCGCGAAGCCTGGCCTCTTGCAAATTGCGCCCCAGCAGCCGTCGTGTCTCGGCGTCCACGCGAGCACCATCAGGTTCCTCCGCTGCCGCCTGGGACACCGGCGGGGGCAATGAGAAACGCGGGGGCGCGGCGTGGGAGTGCGTGCGCGTCCTCGGCGACGGTACGCACGTCACCTCGGGCGCGGGGGGCGGCCCGCGAGGGCTGCCCGCGTCAGAAGCACGCGCGACCGCGCGCGCGCCCCCTCCACATGTGGCGAGACCCCACCGTGTGCACGCGCGGCCTGCGGATGAAGCACGGCCTTGCGCACCGGCCCTCTGCGCCCTGTCGGCGGCCTTGTCTCGGATGGGCCCCCACGCGCGCCATCGGGCCCCAATGGCCACCCATGAGTCAACGGGCGCACGTCTATGACGCTCAGGAGCTCTGCGCCAGGCATGGCCTGCGCTCCGTCTCGCAGCACCGCCGTCGCCCTCGCGCAATGCTGGCCCGGCGCAACGACAAAGACCGACAGCGCGCACCCACAGACTGTGCGAAAATTGCTGGGCTTATTGGGCTGCGGGCTGTGTCTGCGACGGGTTACGACGGAGCGTCGGCTTGCCCGCCACATATGCGCCTGCCCGAGGGGTCGTGCTTCACTCCGCGGTGAACCACCAAACCCCCGGGTCTCGCGGACATCTGCAAGTGAAATGCCTCCGTCACAAGAGGCGCAGGACAATTTGGGGCATGAGCAACTGGAATACAAACTGGGTAAACACGAGACTTCACCTTCACGAATAAACCCCCCTATTACTCAGCTTTCAAATCTCCGGGCAGTTCCCGACCTGCTGTGCTGCTTGAAAGCTCGAAGGGTTGAGGCTGAAGCAGAACGCAACCAAGGTCATCTCCGTAATCCTCGTGGTCGAAAGCGGAAGAAGCAGGGCGGCAGGAAAGACGAAAAACATGTCTCGCGTGCCAACAAAGCGCCCGGAAGGGCTGAGACTTACTGTACAAAGACCCGAACAATTCACTTTTTGCATTCATCTCAAGAGTTCGTCGTTACAAAAGAGTACAGGAGAAAGGTAAAGCGGATGGGGATAAAAGAGGATACTAGTGTTGATGACAGCGGCCTGACGTAAGTCTATCATAACTGAGAGGGAACTTGGATTACGAATGAGACTGCGAGACTTCGAGAGGCAGACACAGGCGCGTATTCATCATCCGCGGGCGTGACGCCGACCCGCTCGGGACATGCAGTCGCGGCCCGACAGAGAACTTGTCTGAGTACGGGACTCGGCGAGATGCATTTACTGCTGAGCCCTCTTGGCCATCTGTAGAAACATCAGAACACGTCCGAACGATTCTTGCCGTGATGTACTCACCAGGTTGAGGGCAGAGCCGGCCTTGAACCACTCAATCTGGCCCTCGTTGAACGAGTGCGCGAGAGGGATCTCCTCCTTGCTGCCATCCTCGTGCTTGAGAACGAGGGTCAGGTTCTTGCCGGGCGCGAAGGACTCGAGGCCGAGAATGTCAACACGGTCGCTGGGGCGGACCTTGTCGTAGTCGTCGGGGTTGACGAAGGTGAGCGCGAGCATACCCTGCTTCTTAAGGTTGGTCTCATGGATACGGGCGAACGAGCGAGTGATGATAGCAAGACCACCGAGGAAGCGGGGCTCGAGCGCAGCGTGCTCACGGGAGGAACCTTCACCGTAGTTGTGGTCGCCGACAACAACCCACTTGATGCCGTGGTCACGGTAGTAGGCAGCGGTAGCAGGGACGGGGCCGTATTCACCGGTGAGCTGGTTCTTGACCTTGTTAGCCTCGCCGTTCTCGGCGTTGATAGCACCAATCAAGCAGTTCTCTGTTAGAATTGTCAGCCACTGCCCTCCAAGTCTAACTATAGTCGAAACGTACGAGAAATGTTCTCGAGGTGTCCACGGTACTTGAGCCAGGGGCCACCAGCAGAGATGTGGTCAGTCGTGCACTTGCCCTTGACCTTGATGAGAATCGGGAGGTCGGTCGGGGTCTTGCCATCCCAGGGAGCGAAGGGCTTGAGGAGCTGGAGACGGTCGGACTTAGGGTCAACGGCAACCTGGACGCTGGCACGGTCTTCCGGAGGAGCCTGGTAGGTGTTCTCACCAGGGTCGAAGCCACGGGGAGGAAGAGTGTTGCCGGAGGGCTCGTCGAACTTGAAGGGCTTGCCATCGGTGCCGGTGAGAGTGTCGGTAATCGGGTTGAAAGTCAAGTCGCCGGCGAAGGCCATGGCGGTGACAATGTCGGGAGAAGCGACGAAAGCGTGGGTGGCGGGGTTAGCATCGTTACGGCCGGTGAAGTTACGGTTGTACGAGGTAATGACTATAAAAAGATCAGCGAACAATACACCACAAGACCGCATGAAACATACTGGAGTTGGGCTCGCCCTTCTTCACATCGCGCCTGTCCCACTGACCAATGCAAGGACCGCAAGCGTTGGCGAGAACGAGACCGCCGACCTCCTCGAAGACAGCCATCTGACCGTCACGGGCGATAGTAGCGCGAACCTGCTCGGAACCGGGGGTGATGGTGAACTTGCTCTTGGTCTGGAGGCCGTGGTCGGCAGCCTGACGGGCGATGGCAGCAGCGCGCGACATGTCCTCGTACGAAGAGTTGGTGCAAGAACCGATCAGCGCAACCTTGAGCTCCTGGGGCCAGCCATTCTCCTTGACAGCGTCCTTGAACTTCGAGAGCGGGGTAGCCAGGTCAGGGGTGAAGGGACCGTTGATGTGGGGCTCGAGCTCGGACAGGTTCTGCGGCAGTCGTTAGAGGCGGCGTTTCCATACGAAAGAGATACTCACGATCTCAATGACGCGGTCGTACTCGGCACCCTCATCAGGCTTCAAGTTGTGCTGGAAGCGCTGAGCATAAGCGGCAATCTGGTCACGCTTGGTAGCCTTGAGGTAGTCGGTCATCCGGTGGTTGAAGGGGAACAGCGACGTAGTGGCACCGATTTCTGCACCCATGTTGCAAATAGTGGCCATACCCGTGCAGGACAGAGACTCGACACCAGGACCAGTGTACTCGACGATGGCGCCAGTACCGCCCTTGACCGTGAGGATTCCAGCGACCTTGAGGATGACGTCTGTCATGGACGCTATCAAAAAGCCGCTCAGACACCGAGATAAGCGGAACTCACCCTTGGAGCAGTCCAGCCAGAGAGCTTGCCAGTGAGGTTAACACCGATGACCTTGGGGCACTTCAACTCCCAGGGGAGACCAGCCATGACATCGACCGCGTCAGCACCACCGACACCGCAAGCAATCATGCCGAGACCACCAGCGTTGGGGGTGTGCGAGTCAGTACCGATCATAAGACCACCGGGGAAAGCGTAGTTCTCGAGAATGATCTGGTGGATGATACCAGAGCCGGGACGCCAGAAGCCCATACCGTACTAGAAAGGGGTGAGCTCGCGCTACTCGAAGCACATGATAAGTCGTACCTTGGCCGTAGCCGTAGCCAAAAAGTCGTATACTTCCTTGTTGATCGCCTTTGCACGCTCCAAATCCTTCACTCCACCAATCTGAGCCTCGATAAGATGGTCACAGTGCACCGTGGTGGGGACGGCGGTGGTGTCCATGCCTGCAGACATGAACTGGAGAATGGCCATCTGCGACGTGACGTCAGTACATAAGCGCCGTCGAAGTGTCGCGAAACGCACCTGCGCCGTGGCATCCTGGCAAGCAACACGCTGTACGAGGGACAGTGAGAACGGCTCGTTGTATACGGAGAAAAGGGACGTACGTCGGGGCGGAGCTTGAGGTAGCTCACGCCACGCTCGATGTCCTGGTTGACAGGGTCATCGAGGTGACCGTAGAGGATCTTCTCGGAAAGCGTAAGGGGGCGCTTGAGCCTGTGCGAACATGTTGAGAGACGACTTCTGCACGCTTTGGGAGACGCGAAACGCACCTGTCGCGGACGACGGCGAGAGTGTCCTCAATGCGCTGGTAGTTGATGTATGCCTTGGGCTCGAGGAGCGACATGGGGACTTTTGTTGCGCCAATAGGCTCGGCGACGGTGGCCATGCCAGCGGCCATGCGCTGGAGCGACCGCCATGCCGTCGTTGTTCGACCCGCAAGGTTGAACATCGTCGGGAACGTCGAGGACGTCGACGAGCTCGAGAGGAGAAAAAGAGGTTGAGGATCAAGACGTGCCGGCAGAGTCCGGACCTATTGAGGAATTTATGGCCAACGTGATTCATCGGACCCGGGGGCCGAAGCCAATCGCAGCCGTCCTTTTACGCCGAACCTCCGAGAAGCCGGCCACGCCCCCGCCTATCCTCCGGCCTCCCATTGGTCCACGCCGCCGCCGCCTCCGCAATCCCCGGCGCCTCGCTCAAATTCGCCGCCTGATTTTGTCTGCGGCCGACGCGAGACTTTGCAGAAACGCTGCCCGGAGCCCTCTTGGCTGCTCGCGACCCCCGCCACGGCGTGCGCAGTTACAGCGGGCCTCCTTCGGCCGTACAACCTCCCCGACCCAACTGCGGGGAAACACACGCACACCGTCCCGTGTGGGGTAACATCGCTCAGGGCTTGCGCATGCCTGCCAAGTCGCCTTTAACTCGTCTCTCCAGGTGCCGCCATTGGGTGCTCGTTCAGGTACACTCAGGCGACCCGTAGCACCTGCTCTTGAGATGGACTTATACCGCCCAGAAACCCTGTCCAGTTGCATGATTGTTGCGGAATGCACGCCTCCGGTACGGTTATGTTCCTCCCGCGGCCTCACTCGGACAGTGCATTTCTTACGTCCACGAGCCAGATATAACGTCTTCATTTCGCTCCCCAAATAGCTTCTTCTGCGGCTCAAGCGTCATTTACCGCGCTGGGTCGTTGCGGCTATCAACTCTCGTAAGCGGGCGCATGCCTTGTATGCGTGTGCGACCACAAAGGCCTTCGAGAGCGTCCAGAACTGTGCAGATCCCAGCGGTCACAGCAAGGGCAGGGCTTCATGTAGATCTCGTCGTCGCCATGCATGGTCTAAAAGGCGTGAACTCACTCCCAAGCGCTTGCGGATATAGCGCGGCGGAGGGCGCATCATTTGTCATCCTGGCGCATCAGATGTCAGGCGCCCGCGCCAGACGACCTCCGCGTGGGAACCTTTGCCCTTCGTCACTGCCTTTCACTCTCGCATCCAAACACTCTCTCAGAACTCCTCTTCCGGCTCACTTTAACAATGTTTATAAAGGTAGACTGGGTCGATGTCACATGGGCCCACACATGCCGCGGACTCAGTGACCATCTTCCCTTTGTATAGACCTACCGACACTCCTGCGATTCCGAGGTAGGCGGCCTGTTTCTTTGTATGACTCTTCAAGCAATTGACGACGTCCTAGGGTTTTTATTGGCTTTATTGAGAAGGCCATGATCGACGCACCACGTCTCGTAGCTACGTTCCCGGATTGATGAACATATGCTTGTCGAAACGAAACTCGATACGACGGTATGGCGGAGGAGCAGTAATTTGTGGCGCCGGGGCAAAATTCTGGTTGGTGTGATGCTGCTGGTTTCTGAATACATAGTTCATCGGTTCGCCTATTGGACTAGGCGTCGCCGGTTCCATCGGTACGTCGGTCACAGTCTCCCGTGGGGTAACATCCATAGGCTCATCACATGTAGGGCTATCCACGCCGTCTACGCTCACGCACGATGAAGTTGCCATCGGCGAGGGAGAGCGTTCATCTGCGGTGTATATAGGCTGGCCTTCGTCGTCGTCCCACTCCCCGTCTTCGATGGACAAGAGGCCATCAGACGCAGGCAGATCTTGCTCAGGAGCTTGAGACCACGCGTGAGACCCAACACATATACGAGCTATACCCCGCCACTTACGCGACTTCTTTGCCAGCCTGATGAACCACGTGCAGTGCTCGACCGTCTCGCGGAGGAAGAACCCGCGCAGGCAGAACACGTTCAGGAGGCCCTCGATCCAGTCCCGCTGGGACCGGATCCCGCGGTTCGGGCGCAGGAACGCGAGGCGCTCCATGAGCGTGCGCTGCGCGCGGTCGAGCATGCCGAGGGTCCACTCCCGCCAGTGCGCCCCGGCGTCGCGCGCGGCGTCGCCGACGAGGTCGTGCCGCGCGTACGTCGCGGCGTGCAGGCGCACGCGCGCGGGGCCCTCGTCGTCGAGGAGCCGCAGTATGCGCACGCCCTCCTGCGCTGCCCCGACCGGCCACGTCAGGAGGCACCGCGTCGCGCTCGGCGCCCGCGCGCCGTACTCGACAGCCAGGGTGATCGCGACCGGCCCGTCAGTCACGTCCGCGTACTCTGCGTCCGCGCTTCGGAGCTCAGCATCGGTTGCTGAAGCCTTGTAGAAGACGTCCCGGGTCGGGGGACCTATGTAGGTGCTTGGTGCCATGTGGTTTGGTTTGTTGTCGAGTTCTAGGTAGATGGTGGTGGTCAGCTTCTGAGTTGTGTGGATGCGCAGGCCGGCATCTTGTCGGTTTTTATACACCTATGCGTGGTCATAGCAGCGCAGTGCGCTTCGAGGTGCAAGTGGCCACGACATTCAAGTTCTGTCCTGTGGGACAAACGCTTTCACCTTTGCGTTTGTGGCGAACGATGCGTTCCAGACACCACCGGCCAAACGCGGTCATGTGCCCGAATGCACGCTTTCGACGCGCAGCGGTCTCGCCAGGATCAGGCGCTTTGCATCGAGTGGGCGCACGCGTGCGGCGATGTCGCCGAGCGTGGGGCGCAAACAGAGACTGCGGGGCTGGTGTCGGAGTCCCCGACCCTCGAGGCAAGCAGCAGCAATGTCGCGGCATGCCCGGGGATCGGCGCGTCACCCGAGGCCCAGCGGGACCGGCGGTGGGGGCGATCTCCTGAGTTAGAGCCAGATCTGAGCTGGCACAGATGAAAGGGCACGATCTCCGCCACCAACAGCCGTGGCTGCCCCGCCGCGACGCCAATGCTGATCGCGCCCGCATGGCCGGCCCTGCACGCGCGCGCCGCCGGCAGCCAAGCAAGGCCCCCGTCGCTGTAGGCACTCGTGGGCGTCGGCCCGAGAAAGGATCCGCCGTGCGATCGCGCACATCGAAACGGTGCTACACAGGCAATGACGGCGTCGCAGCTCGCGCGTCTGCTGCGCAAAATCACAGGCGTGCCCTGAATATTGCCGCGCACGTCCATGATGGCTGCAATGAGACCCCCGAGCCCGGACTCGCAAATACAATATTGTACCGCGCCACGGCAATGTCGTTCCCGTGCAAGGCCGTCAGCCATCGGAGGACTGATGCTACCGATGCCATGCGCCAGCAGCGTTCGCGTGGACGGTTTGCAGGCGTCCGAAAGGCGTCTGCACGCGCAGGGTCCTGGACCCGCGACGCGGGTACTTCGCTGCGTGGGTCGCGCGCAAGCTGGGGAACCCTCCCGCGGGAACGTTGACGCCCTTGGCGCCAGGCAATGGCAGCCAGTCACCGGGTCTGCAGACAGGGGTCTTCCAGGCGTCTGTGCCACGCCCGTCGAAAGCCTGCCAGTGAGCTACCCGACGGTAGCCCAGCAATTCAACCCCAGCCAGGCTCGGCGTCCACATCGCACCGCCGCCGCACCCGTGCCTGATGCCCGGCGGAAGAGTGCCCCGCCAGCACACACCGCTGTCCCCCTCGGCGAGAGACGGTGCGGCGGGCGCATCAGTCGCTCGCTTGCGTCCACGCCCCGACACACCTCTGAACCTAGCGGCCCTGCACGGTCTCACGAAGGGCATGATATCGTGCCCTAGTCGCCCGTGCGCCGTGCTTCAAGTGCCAGCAGTGGGTGCTTCATGATGTGGCATCTGCGCGTGGGTGCGCCTCACCGTGTCCTCCCCGGGCCATCTCCCCACTGCAGGCCGTTCATGGCGTAATGGGCTGGCCACGAGACGTGCTGCCAGTCGCGCCTCCGTCCAATGGGAGCCCCGCGGGCGCGCCCTCGCGCACGCAGGATGGGCAGGGCGAGCGCATCAATATGATGACACACCCCCTCGGCGGCGAGAGACGACGTGCCATTGGCCCACGAGCAGAGGCAACGCGCTGGCGTGCAGCGGTTTAGTCGCCCGCGGCCCCTTGGCCTCGGAAGCTATCGCTCGATCGTCGGTCGTACGCCTTTCGCCGAAGTGTGCACAGCCGCGCTGGGGGGCTTGGGTCTTTTGTGCGCCGTCGTCGAGATCGACCTCCGTCGCCTCATATGTAATTGTCTCCTCCGACGGTCCAGCTCAATCGTGCCAACGCGCAGCGATCTCCAAGCGTCTGCGCGACTGACATATCTCACACACGAATCTCGTTCCCGTCCTTGTTGCGACGGACTTCGTTGACGAGTTCCGACGAAGCCACGGCTTGCGTCCAACGGGGGTTGGAACAATTTGATAAGAGCGCGCTCGTCCCTCTCCGTACTACTCCCAGCTGTACATATATGTAGGGTGTGCCACCGCCAGGACATCCCAAGCCCTGGTCATGGAAAGCGACACCGACTCCACCCGACCGTCACAACTCCCTAGGGGGAAGGCATGCCTACGCTGCAGGTATGTCGCCCTGCAAGCTCCACCAATCGTCACTGACTCCTGTTCATGTGTGTCTCAGGAGGCGCAAGATGGTCGGTAATGCAGTCACCCCTACCTTTGGCCACGTGCTCACGTCTGCGGTCCTAGAGGTGCAACGGCGAGCGGCCGTCGTGTCGGCAGTGCGTCCAGGCCGGTATCCTGGACTGCGAGTACACCGACAACGGGCCCACCATCTCGCAGGTGCTCGAGGAAAATGTTGCAGAGCTCGAGGCGCGAATACAGGCCCTGCAAGGCGACAGCGGCCGATCCTCCTCCACAACCCCACCAGCCTCGATCGCCTCCGCGGAGCTCCCCGCCGGGGAGCCTCAGGCAGGAGTCCCTCCACAAAATGTAAGCCGTCCACCTCGCTGCCCGGTCCACCCGCTCAGCCAAACCCCGCCAGCATCCAATCGTTCTTCATGGTGGCGCCCACGTTCGGCTTCTTCTTCGACCTGCCGCGCTTCCTGCCCAGCCTGCGGGCCTCGCTGCCCCGTCGGAGCACTCGCCGGTCTCCGCGCTGCTCGTGCGCACCATCGAGCTCGTCGGCGCGCACTTCAGCGACGACGCTGCGCTGCGCCTCGGCGAGGAGCAGAAGCTCGCGTCCGTGCTGCACGCGATCCCCGCGAGCCTCGACCGCCGGCGCCTCATGGACACGCTCCAGGCCGAGGTCCTCCTCGCGTACTACCTCCTGCACCGCAACCGGCGCACCGAGGGCAGCTACCACGCCGCCGCCGCGGTCTCGATCGCCGTCGCGTGCGAGCTGCACAAGCTCCCCTGGGCCGACGGCGCGCCCGCGGACGACGTCGACGGCGGCACGCGCCTGCGCGCGTTCTGGACCGTCTTCGCGCTCGAGCGCGCGTGGTCGCCGTGGATGCACTCGACGCCCGCGTGGCCCGTCGAGGTCGTGAACCACGGGTCGGTGCGTGCCGCCACCCCCTGCGCGTGCGGCGCCGCGCGGCTGACCGCGCCCCTCAGGACCTCATCAGCGGGCTGGGCCAGCACGGCGGGTTGATGATCCAGGACTCGGTGCTCGAGTCCAAGGCCGAGATGCCCTGCGAGGTGCTGCTCCTGCTCCGCCTCAAGGCGGCCATCCTCTTCGCGGAGGCGTCCCGCGTCGGCGAACGGCTAAGCGGTGCGTGAGAACGGGCGCTCGCGCGGCACTGCGCCTCTCGCTGACCCTCGGCGCGCCGCAGGGGTGCCTGCGGGCAACCCTGAGCTTGCAGATCTCGAGAGCCGCATCAACACGTCGCTCCAGGTCGTCTCCGCGCTCGAGCTCGCGGACCGCCCGTCGCACTATCAGCTCAGCCTGCTGCTGACGCGCACGCTCCTGTCGTGCGCCGTGGTGCAGCTGCGCGGGCATGTCCGCGGGAACGACAGCGGCGCCATCATGGTCCATGCGGCGATGAGGGCCGTTGACGGCCTGAAGAGCCTCGACACCCCAAATACAACCTGCGTGGATCCGGTAAACGGCGTATGTCCCCCGTGTTGCGCATCCAAACTTGAAACTGACGAACTGACGTAGCTGCTGTGGGCCATGCTCGGCCGCACCCTTGTCGAGGCTTTGACCGTATTGTCGGGCACCCCGACCACTGCGTCTGTACTCCTTGCATCTTCAGCACCAGGGGAAAGCGACATGGCGAGTGCACTTCATCTGCTGCTGGAAACAATGGCGGCGTTTGAGCAGAGGAGTCCTCTGATCAGTGAGTGTGCCACGCATTGCTGTCACGAGAAATGACCCTCAATATGACGCAGAGGATGAACTGGAGAAGCTTCGAAAGTCTGCGCTGGATAATAGGATATCCGTATTTTAGCACATCGAAAATAACCATGAACTCACTTTCAGAGCGTTTCAGCCGGGAATGTCGTGGGCGGGAGGTCAACTTTGCGCTTGCAAGCGCCTATACCGCCTCACGAACCAGCCGACGCCACAAAGTTTCCGGCATCTCGGCCAACACCGGCATCCCTGAAAACACAGATGACGCCGAGAACATATCACAGTGGATTCAGTCTCCAGAGCATGAATATCCAGATTTCCTCATGACTACAAGCAAAAAGCTAGTATACCTTCGACAACGTTATCGTCAATCTAGTTCCCATCCGAACACGCTTTCGCTCTCTCCGAGCCTTTCACAAACCCGCTTCACTTTCTCGTCATCGACATTCGCGACTGAGAAGCGTATCCACCTGCCCATGTCGCCCACAGCTCGCCCGCCTTCTCCAGGACCAAAAAAGCCCGCGGGCAGGCATACGACGCCGATCTCCTGCGCGAGCCGCTTGCAGACGTCGGCCGCGTCGACCCCGCGGAACGGATGGCGTACAAACGCGTAATACGCGCCCTGGCTGCCGACGTGCCACCGCTTGGGCAGGTGCTGCTTGAACAGCACATGTCGCGCCTCGATCGCCCGGGCGGTTGCCTGCACGAACGGGCGCAAGGATGGCAGCAGACGTGCCAGTGCCCGTTGTGGGGGCCGAGGTGCACATATCTGGATGTTGTCCAGCGCGGTGTTCACCGCCGAGCTCGGCGCGTGAGACGATACGATCAACCCCAGCCGGTGTCCCGGTATGCAGTATGACTTCGAGAAGGAGAACAGGTGGATCAGGTTCTGTCGCCAGTTCCAGTCTTCGGGCAGAGCGAGGTCAGGCGGAAGGGACTTGGGCAGCGTCGGCTTGTTTGAGAACAACTCGTGCGGCGGCCCGGTCGTGATGAAGTCGCGATAGGTTTCGTCCATGATGAGTGGCAGTGAGTGCTTAGACGCAAGGGCTGCGAACGACGCGATCAGCTCTGGTAAATAGACTGCGCCTGTCTGTCTCAACTTCAGGAAACGACAAGAATTATCGATTTAAACACATACTGGATTGTTGGGAGTGACGAGGACGATGGCACGAGTAGAAGGGGTGATCATCTTCTCGCACTCCCCGACAGAGGGCTGGAAGCCCAACTCCGCGCGGGTCGTCAACAGGACGGGCTTGATGCCGAGCATGGTGAGAGTCATCCTAGAGGCCGTCAACGTAGTTCATCGTAGTCGAGGATCCGTAACCCACTCATGATTGAAGTACCTATGGCTACTCAGCCAGAGAAAAATGACAAGACGAGGGCGGCACGCACCATGGCACCGGAAGAATGACCTCGTCTCCCCTCTGCGCAACCGCCATGACCGCTGCCGTGAACGCCAGATTACACCCCGCCGTGATGAACACGTCCCGCGGCTCTACGTCCGCATCGGGGCCATACACGGCCTTCATCTCCCCAGCGACGGCTGCGCGCAAAGCCGGCTCGCCCTCGTTCGGCACGTACCCGCAGCTCGCCGGGTCCGCCGCCGCCGTCGCGAGCGCGTCGAGGAGGGCCTTTGGCGGAGGGATCCCCGGCACGCCCTGGGACATGTCGAGCAGCGGCCGCCCGGCAGCGGCCGGTACGCCTCAGCCCACTTGTACGCCTGCGGGATGCTTGGGGGTGGTGAACAGAGATGGCGCTGTGTGTGCGCGGTGGACGTACGGCGGCTTGCTCGTCGCCTGGATCGACGGCGCGATGCGGAAGGCGTGGCTCGACATGCGTCGTCTGAAGAGCTGGATCGTCATGGCGTCAGGCAAGGAGCGTCGACGGACAGAACGGCGCGTACAGTCTCGTCGGAATACAAGAGGTCTCACGCGCACGATCGCTTGGGACAAGTCGTGTCATGACTCACTACATCTGACCCCATGCGCGGGGATGCCGTAGGGTGCAGCATGGTCTACCAGACTACCACTCAAGCCACGAATGCAAGGGTGCACAATATCATATTACGAGCACGCGAGTTGATACAAAACAGGTAGCAAACACTCTAGTCGAGCTTCCTCGCCCACTTTCTCCCGTGCGTCGGAGTTGCAGGGCGGATAGGAGATGCGGGCTGGATGACCACCTCGACCTTGTCGTTCTCCTGCCACGAGTTCGTCGAGATCTTCTCCATCTCCCGCTCCTCGTGCTTGCTTGCGGCGGGCACGCCGTCGCGGCCCCAATATGCCCACATCTGCACGCCGAGCACGATGTTGAGGAGGAGCGCGAGCGCGAAGCCTGCGGCCAGGATCGGGTCGCCGACCTCTGCGCTCGTCGTGAACAGCCGCGCAAGGCAGCCCGCGATCTGCGAGACGACTGCGAACGCGGACAGCTGGCCAGTCGAGCGCGCGCGCGCGTTCTGGCGGATTTGCGGGAGTTTCGAGAACAGCGATAGCGGGATGGTCGCCATCTGCAGCGCGGCAAGCGTCGACTTGGGCACGACGTACAGGGCGAACCCGCTGGCGGCAGTCAGGGCGGTGGCGAGCGCGAGGCGGGGGCCTGAAGACTGCGTCTGCGTCAATCTTGACGAGGGGTAGTGGATGATTAGGAGAGTGATGATGATATTTTGCAGGGTGAGGAAGAAGTTCTCGCCGTATGTCGAGAATGGGAACTCATTGCGATAGGAGTACGCGAGGGTGATAGCGTACGCAAGAGTTTCGAGAACATAGGCGGAAAGCGACAAGCCTCGCGCCGATTTCGCAGAGACAACTGATATACCGATGACAGTCAGTCACAACATATCCATGGACAGGACTGGATGCATGCGAAGCTGAGGTAAGACTCACTGAGCAAAAGCTGGGGTACTTTCATGATGGATCCCCCGACCACAATCCCGATACCAAGCCCCTTCGAAAGCGCATACTTCAAGCAATCGACATCTCCGATATCAAGATTCTCGACAAGTGATACGTAGCATTTCTATACGCTGTGTTAGTTGTAGCAGCCACAGATGAAGGAAGCACATACTTCTCCGACAATTGAGACTCCAAGGTCTTTCACAAACCATGGCAGATTACGTGTGATAGCAGTCATGTTGCAAGCGAGGGTCGGACGCAATCCCAAGGATAGAGTATATATACGCGATTAAATTACGAGTTGGCGTGGAGGAGGCCTGGTGGTGGTGTGTTTGCGGTGCAGAGACGTGTCCCGCCCAAGCGAGCCGCGGTGAACACGGCGTGACCGTTACCGCGTGCTGCCCGTAAATAGGAAGAATCGTGACCAAAATTTGATGTCTGGCGCACAGAGCGAGTCTGGCTGCTCTGCGGAGGAGACTGTTCTCTCGACGACAAAACAGCCGGGGTACGCTTGCACCTCGCTCGTTTGCATTGTAGATCAGCAACCTAACGTTTGGGCCAAAGTCACCTCTTCAAAATGGCCGAATACGACCTGACCCAGACCATCGTCCCCTACCTCGATCGCCACCTCGTATTCCCCCTCCTCGCGCACCTCGTCGAGAATGAACTCTTTCCCGCCGAGCAGGTCCAGGCTGCTCAGTATGAGCTGGCGAAGGGGACGAACATGGTGGACTATGCCGTAAGCTTGTTCGAGCAGCTTCACCCAAACGAAGAGGTTCCTGCAGGTGCGTCCACTTTGCACCCTTTGATTCATGGTACTTGACCGTATGCAGAGTTCCAGGGGAAGCGTGAAAACGCTGTGCACACAAATGAACGTCTGCAACAGGAAGCTCAGGCAGTGCTGAACGTCATCGAGAAGCCAGAGGTCGCTCAGGCCCTGCGGCAAGACAAGAACCAAAACTTGACGTACCTCAAGGAGCACTACGGCGTGCGTCCCTGTGTTTTTCTGATCGTTTGGGCACATCTTGAATATGTTCTTCCAGGTTACTCTTGAGCAAATCAATGCTCTGTACAACTTCGGCCAGTTCCAGTACACCTACGGAAACTACAGCGGTGCCGCCGACTACCTGTACCACTTCCGTGTCCTGTCGACAGATCCTGACCTGACCATGTCCGCGCACTGGGGAAAGCTTGCCTGTGATATTCTCACTGGAAAATGGGACATTGCCCTCGAAGAGCTCAACACTCTCCGCGAAGCCATCGACTCTCGCGCGCCATCACACCCTGCTTTCTCCACCTCCAGCTCTGCCTCCGACCCAGCCCTCGCGCAGCTACACTCCCGCACCTGGCTTCTTCATTGGTCTCTTTTCGTGTATTTCAACCATCCTCAGGGCCGCACCCTCCTGCTCGAGACCTTCCTGGGCCCGCCTACCTCAGCACGATCCAGACATCAAGCCCATGGATCCTCCGCTACCTCGCAGCTGCCGCTGTCCTCTCTCGCAAGGCTTCGGCTGTCTCTGGCAGCGGTGTTTCGACGCGTGTGCGTCACTCCATCCGCGAGGTCGTCAAGGTCATCCAGTTGGAGGAGTACCAGTACCAGGACCCCATCACCGCGTTCCTCAAGGAGCTCTACGTCGAGTTTGACTTCGAGGCGGCGCAGCGCGAGCTTGGCAAGGCAGAGACTGCCATTGCCAACGACTTCTTCCTTGCGGAGTTCAAGGACGACTTCCTTGAGAACGCGCGGTACCTCATCAGCGAGGCATACTGCCGGATACACCAGCGGATAGACATCGGGTGCGTATATGATAATTTCCATGATGGAACTCCCAGCTTATTAACGTGGTAGTGACCTGTCCGAGCGTCTCAACATGTCTCGCGATGAGGGTGAGAAGTGGATCGTCAACCTCATCCGCGAGACCCGTATGGGTGCGGACGCCAAGATCGATCTCGGCAAGGTACGCAGATTGTGGCGCATCGTCCGTCGTGTCATTGACCCCTCGTCTTCAGAACGTCATCGAGATCAACCGGCCGCCATTGCCCATCTACCAGTCGGTCATCGAGAAGACTCGTGGTCTCGCGTTCCGCACGCAGGCGCTCGGAGCGGCGATGGCACGCACGGCCCAGCCACAAGCAGAGGCACCGGGCAACGGCGCAGAGTCGCCAAAGTAACCGAGGGCGTTTTTCGTGTGCATATATATGACTGTATCCAGTGTTCTACGCCGATGAAGCCTTGTATTCTTGGTCATTCCCCACCGTCAACTACCGTCGCCGGCCGGTTGTGGAGGCGTGCCTACAGTGCTCAGTTACATATCAGATCCAGCCCGGTCGCCCACACAGAACTCCTCCCACTGCTGGCTCGACCGTCTCTCGTTCCCCTTGTCGTCCTGTCGTCCGAGGCAACGTCGCAGTGCGGTGGAGTACGTGGCTCTTCGACACATGAAAGTCCCATGACACCCAACGCAGGTTTACATACGGCCGGCACAATACGTGATACTGCGTTGGGCACTCATTCTGATGTTGAACGCCTCGGGGTAACGTCAAAGTCGCTATATATGTGTGAGCAACACCGACTCGCAGATCCGCAGATCGCTTGGAGTACCCAGGCAGTTATTCGTCTTCCATTGCGTGCTTCTACGCTACCTAGGTACTCACTGTCTCACCGCAAACGTGCTTACACCAAACAGCGCAGGAATGGAAGACGCACCCGCTCAGGCGACAGATAGTGACCGACGCAGAACTCGTATAATGAAAAGGAAACCGAGCACAAAAACGCCGGCGGTCAAGTAGCCGTTTCGCCGCGAGGGCGTACAAACGGACCGGCCATGCGTCGCAGCTGTAAGCGTGCGGCTCTCGTCCTCTCGGAGCAGCATAAGGAAGCTGACCGTGCCATTTGCAGATCACGCAGGGCGGTCGGAGCCGTTGCCTCCGCGGGCTGGCCAGCTTGCTCCTCGTCGGATTCCCCTCAGCGCCAGGCTATTCACTGATGCTCTGTGAACCTGGACGGCTATCAAAAAGCATACTAATGACGACCAATACCACAGAACCGCCCGTGTGACATGCATAAGCCCTGCCCTGGGGATGCTCGACCATGCCCGAACCACGCCCGAGTCGCACGGGCGCCCGATGGAACGAGTCGCGCCGCGTCACGGCATTTGACAACTCGCTCCAGGGCGCGCCCTTCTCGAAAGCAATTCACATTGACTGTTGCTTTTCGCAGCGAAATACTTGTCCTAGATTTTTTGTGGTTGCAGACAGCCGGCAACGCGCGCTGCAGGTGAGTGGGCATGGTGCTCGCTAGCGCGTGGCGCTAGGAGTCGCCACCAACCCCAGTTGACCACACAACTCTGACTGCACTGATCAAGGGTCGGCAACGTCTACTCTTCCCCGAGATACCAGTCGGGGCGAGACCATGCGTGGGTCGCTCGAATTTCGCGTCAGCCGGGGGCTTCCCGAGACCATCACCGCCAGTCAAGCCGAAGCTCAGCCTCCATGTTGTGGAGGCCTGGGGAATATATATAGAGCAGACGCGAAATCTCAGAGGGTGTAACCTCACTTAAATTCCCGCTCTGTGCCTCGAGCATACGCCTACCGCTTTCCCGCCACTCGCTGTTATGACTGCTTCCTTACGAGATGTCGCTTCCAAGTCTTTCGACTACATCATCATCGGTGAGCTCTTTCAGCGGCGCATCTCCGACTCGTACGCTGAACCTAGAGGCAGGCGGCGGTACCGCTGGTTTGACACTGGCTGCCCGTCTTACGGAAGACGCTGGCACGACGGTCTGCGTCCTCGAAGCTGGTGACTCCAACATCAACGACCCCGCGATCAGTAAGTAGCCATAGATTGCGCCTCGTACGATAGTCCTCAGCTAACGTGTCGCCACAGTGACTCCCGCATCGTACATGCAACACTTCGGAGATGCCAACTATGACTGGGCCCACATGACGGTGCGAAACGTTCCTGCATAGCCTGTATCGTCCATCAGCTCTGATCACGCTGTGTCGCGTTCTCAGACGAAGCAGAAATTCAGCGGCGACAGATCCATACTCTGGTCTCGGTGCGTAGGACCCCCTCCATTGCATGTTGCAGCAAACGCTCACGACTTCCATAGCGGGCGCGGACTTGGCGGCTCGTCGGCGATCAACTTCATGGTATGGACGAAACCACCCGCCCAGGAAGTCGACGGTGAGTAGTAGAGCTGCGCCAGTTTCAGCGCCGGGAGCGACATTGTCTCATGCACGGCCCTACCACAAGACATCGAGCGCCTGGGAAACCCGGGTGGAACTGGAAGAACTACCAGAAGTACATGCAGAAAGTCGAGCGGTAGGTCTTGCGCAGCTTCACACTGCACAGCACCCAGTTTAATTGCACCGTAGGTTCGTTGATCCTTCTGCGCAACAGCAAGAGCAGTTCGACTTGCCAGGTTACGAGGGTGACGCTTTCAGGAATGGTGCGCAGCTATATATTTTCGTACGCTGAAGACGTCGATCAACGCAGGTCTTATCAGGCGCAGTTGCGGTCGGCATGCCTAAGACCATTAGTGGGCTCGATCTCCTTGCTCACAAGGCAAGCTAAACCACGTCCAATATCAGCACGCTAATCTAACCATGGGAATAGGCACTGAGCAATGCCGGGATCCGTCAAGCTCCTCATCCGGTGCGCCGTGACTCTTGACTTCGGTCAGCTTCCAACTACTCACGATGGGCTATAGTATGGCGGAGACGTAAGTGGTGAACTGCTTCGGGTGATAAAAATTCTCAAGCGTCGACACATGATAGCCGAACGGATACTTCTGGGGTTTGAATACGCATAACCCACGAATGCAACTCGATCATATGCTGCAACGGTAGGTCCCCGTCAGGCTACCGCCTTGCCTTTCTCATTCTGCTGTTGCAGGCGTACTATCTACCGAACAAGGATCGTACAAACCTCACGGTGCTCGTGCGGGCGCTAGTCAGCAAGATTGTTACCGAGAATGGCGTAGACGGCAACCTGGACGCGGTGGGAGTTGATTTTGTATACGACGGCCAGGCGTACACCGTTTCCGCCAACAAGGAGGTTATCCTCGCTGCTGGGTATGCCTCGATCTGCGGTTTTCCTGTTGACGATGTGTCTGATAAAAAACCAGCGCCATCAAGTCGCCGCAGGTGCTCGAGCTCTCGGGCATCGGTCAACCTCATGTCCTCGAGTCGGCCGGCATCCCAGTCAAGGTCAACCTCCCCGGCGTCGGCGAGAACCTGCAGGAGCACTGCGTAGGCGGCTTCAATTTCGGTACGTGTGGCGAATCTCACCCCGCGGATCCTCGTCTGATTGAGATTTATCCCGTGCATAGAGCTCAAGGAGGGTGTCGATTTCGCCACCGCAGACCCCGTCAGACAGCCCAGCAAGCGTGCTGAGCACCTGGAGCTCTAGTGCGTCTCTCCCCGCCCGCTCACCGGCGGTCCATCTCACCACAGTTGCAGCAAACAAGGCGAGGGCGCGTTTACCCTCGGCATGGCCACGTTCTCCTTCCTGCCGGTGGAGACTGTCGCCTCGGATCCTCAGAAGCTCTACGAGAAGGCCAAGGCGCAGGTCGAGCGTCTCGCGAAAGAGGGCGCGGCGCCTGGGCTTCTCGAACAATGGAAGATCCAGCTCGAACGCCTGGAGCCCGGCAAGCATCAAGCGGGGCCGGGGTGTGAAGTGATTTTCTTCGCGGGGATGTTTGGCCCAGGTAGGTATTCGTAGACTCTTGCTTTGGATACCATTGAATAGTGTCCTGGTACAGTGCCGCCGGAGGAGGGCAAGAAGTATCTCTGCTGGGCTCCAGGGACGAATCACAACTTTTCGCGCGGCTCTATCGTAAGTTCACTTGAGCACTACACTGCTGTAACGGACGCTAACATCTCGAAACTTGCCACCGTTTAGCATGTCACGTCCAAGGACCCAGCGAAGGAGCCAGATATCGATGCACGCTACTTCGAGCACCCCGTCGGTGCGTCAGCATGCCGGCTCCACACGGCTGCAACCTTAGTGACTGATGTTCTCCTCAGATCTCGACATCTTCGTAGAGACAGCCAAATTCGTTCGAGGGCTCGCGCAGGTCTCGCCCTTGAAAGAAGTCATCGGTAAAGTTCCAACAGTATAGATTACACGAATGGCGTCTCATTTTCCACAGAGAGAGAAGTCGCGCCTGGCCCGGAGGTGACGACGGACGAGCAGCTGGCCGGTTCGTATCCCCTATTCTGATGCGCGGCTCACGCTCACTGCCATGTAGAATTCATGAAGAATACTTACAGCACGACCTGGCGTGAGAATATCTCTCTATATCTTGCGCACCGGACTCTGACGGAGCACCAATACAGATACGTGCGGTACATGCTCGATGCTGCCGAGAGAGAAGGGTGGTGTGGTCGACCCTAACCTAAAGGTAATGATTTCGTGATGAGTAAGCCGCCTAAAACTCAACTGCGATTGCTGCAGGTCTACGGTACAAATAATCTGCGCGTCGTCGACCTCTCTGTCATTCCCCTCCACTTCGCTGGGCATACGCAAGGTGATTACCCATCATCTTTGGCCGGTGTTCGCACTGACATCAGCATGTCAGCGACGGTATATGCATTTGCCGAACAGGGTGAGTCGTATCGTAGGCTCACGGCGTGCTACATGACTGATTATGTTCTGAAGCTGCGGATATCATCAAGGGACATTCAAGCTCTGAATTCGAGCTGGTCACTGTGCAGAGCCGAAGGCGTACTCATGTCGTGCTACGAAAAACGGATATTTAAGCTGGACTGACAAACGATCCGATGTACTCCGCGTTGATAGTGTCTAGATTGACTGCAAGGTTGGCAGCGGCGGATCGAGTGTCAATAGCTCTGGAATTTGCATAATTTATCTCAGACTCCTGTATTTAATGCCACATGATCGTCTCGAAGAACAGGCCTAGATGTCCATGACATCTCTGAGGTATGCGGGACGTGACTCGAATAATGTCTGGTAAGACATACGTCTTTCGGCTTTCGCTGCCAGGCTGCACTTCCCGCGGTAATTGTGTGGTCGTGTTTGCCTAGATTACGTCATTTCCAGGCTCTGCCGGCTGAGTCCCGCCATGATCATCCCAGTCTCTCGCTTTCTCTGCGACAACATGTCGCGCAAGCCATCTTTCTCCATGCAGAGTAGCCACACGAAGGCTCTTGCATTGTCGTCGGGTGCTGCACGGGAGCAAAAGTACTTTTCTGATTTAATATCAAAGAATAAATGCCGATATTGTGAGTACAATCTCGTTAGCCATGTACTAAGCTGCCTTTCCTATTCGTACAGAATCCAACTTGATATGCCTATCCGATGAGTTCATGTGATGATACACTTGGTGTGCAAGGCGACGATACCACTTATCCGTTACAATTATATTACTACAAGCCAAGCTTTTCTTCCAAAGCCTATACAAAGCCGTTCAGAACGAACACTTGTGGGATGTATAAGACGGTAGACTCACAGAATAGGTCATGAAAAGGCCGCCAGGATGGATACCACGATGTCCAAAGAAGAGCATCATGGGCGCTGTACTGACGTAGTTCGTACGACCAGCCCGAACCAAGGAATAGTATTCGAGAATGAGCTCCTTCTCGGCTACAAGAACGCTAAGTGAGTTATGCTACTACATCATGATAGCTGTACTCACATTGGTCCAGCAGCGGACCCTCCGACTCCAAGAGCTGCAGAGCTGGGAGCTGCGAAACAAGTTAGCATATAACAACGCATAGAAACATGACAAGCAGACGCACTCCGACACACTCTCGAACGCAAGCTCCATGCCCAAGTTCTTGCTCGCCGCCTCCGCGAGCTTCCGACCCGAGACGAGCTCGGGGCCCGTCACGACGAGCACCTCGTCGCGCACGCCCTCCGCGAGGCCCTCGGGCCCGCCGCTCGTGACGCAGTGTGCGCACACGGCGACGACGTCCGCGAGCGCGACGGGCGCGAAGCGGCTGGCGTCGTCGATCGGCAGCGGGATGCGGCCCGCGGCGTGCGACGCGCGGGAGCAGAGCAGGATGTGCTCCGCGCAGAACCCCGCGCGCACGACGCA
Organism: Phanerodontia chrysosporium; assembly: GCA_001910725.1. Classification (NCBI taxonomy): domain Eukaryota; kingdom Fungi; phylum Basidiomycota; class Agaricomycetes; order Polyporales; family Phanerochaetaceae; genus Phanerodontia; species Phanerodontia chrysosporium. The sequence continues at coordinate 207,528 of MJGA01000025.1, forward strand.
CGCGCTGAAGCCCGGCGCGGCGGCGCCCGGGGCGCACGCGGCGGCCTCGAGCTCGACGAGCTCGCGCAGGCGCGGCTGCCGGTTGTACTCCGCGTACTCGCATCCCGCCGCGGAGAGGAGGACGAGCGAGCGGACGTGCTGCGCGGCGCGCGCCGCGTCGATGAGCGTGCGTGTCACCGCGGCGCGGTCTGCCCGCGCGGGCGGGATGAGCATGCATGTGTCCGCCCACGTCTCCATGTACCCGCGCAGAGCGCGCTTGTTATTCTCGTCATACACGACGACGTTGAGCCCCTCGTAGTTTGCGAACGTCGCTGCGGCCTCGATTGAGAAGCACATCGCGGTGAGTGTGAGGTATCGGCTCCGATGGGGCTCTGTCATGAGCAGGTCGATGAGGTAGCGCCCCGCAAGGGTCTCAGCGGCCGTGACCATGATCTTTCGCGAAGACGGGGACTCGGGATGCACGGTGGTGGTGGCCATAGTGGATGTCAGGGATAGCTAGTAGTGTTGTGGAATAGTAAAGCTGAGGATGGGAGCAATGAGTTCGTTGACACTCCCTGAGCAGTAGAAAGGGGTTGGCCGCACAGGTGTGTTATATAGCGACTTGCCAGGCGAGTTTCGGGAACGAGGCCTACATGACATCAGTCTGGTTGAGCGTTCCAGTGCTGGCTAGTCAGGAGGTGAGCGACACCTGGACTTGTCCGGCCGCGGCCAGTCGACGCGCAGGTCTAGAATAGAGCTCTTAGGAGGTCGCAATTGATCAAAGTGTACGCTCACCTCTACATGGAAGAGCGTAGAGCTTATGTCATTTACTGAACAGATTGACGTGGATGTCGGAGGAGTCCTGTTCTTCGTGTATTTCCGCAGTGCCGAGCTTCAACAGGGTTTAGCCCCCCGTCTAGATGTCACCTCCCGGTCTCCAGGCGATCGGTTTCCTCCTGGAACCTGGCCGGCACGGTTGAATCGAGCAGAGCTCGTGTGTTTTGCAAAAGGAGGTCCAGACCAGCGTTGAACGTTCAACGTCCAACGGGGACCCTGGCAAAGCATCCGCGGATATCTTGCATGCGCTGAATGATTCCTCGGCCTGCGCGATGACCTGGGGGATTCGCCAGGCTCTGGATCACTGTGAGGTTTCAGAGTCTCTACCAACAGCAAGACGTAGCGAAGCGGTAAAGAATACGGAACAGGTGTACCTTGAGCAGACTCCGAGGAGCCGAGCGGAGGACATGCGTGGAAGCGCGCATATTCGCCCGATCCCATTTTGAACTCGACCTCCATATACCCCGTCCACAACCCATGGCCAACGCGCCCAACGTCGCCCTTACCACTCAGTCTCAGTAGTGGTGTAACATGACTCGACAGGACTTACAACACCGTGGTTGTCTACCGCGATAACAGAAGCGCAGGTTCAACCTGAGCTTATGCGTTCGCTGAACGTACCCTGAGTGAAGGGTTGGGAAAGCGCAGGATTCACGGTGGTGGTGAGCATGGTGCCACTGCATGCAAGCTGGGGGCGGTAGTGCAGAGTGGTGCGTCCTCATGGTCGTTTGAGTAGACTGCTCATCCCTAGGTCTGACGTTACCCATTCCTAGGTTCTACGGCCTCCTCTCATCATCAACGTCGTCCCTACCTTCGACTCGACTGTACAAGCCGCCTAGATTCGTGAACACAGAAACGCTTGCGATGTTGGGCCTTACATTGAGGACGTCCAAGCGTACCTCTAGTACCGCAAGGTCGACTCGCCCAAATTTCCCTCGACCTCCCGCTAGAACGCGGCATTTTAGTCTGACCTTCAGGCGTTGACGCGCCTTCATCTGGTAATGCAAGTGCTCCGAGACGCGGCTCTGAACGAACTCTTTCGAGTCGCGCTCCATTGGTTGGATTCGCTGCCGCGGGGCCTCGACGATTCAAACCCAAGGCTGCAGGCGGCGTCTGCGCCGTTCTCGACTTGACGTACGAGAGTCACATTGCCGTGAGTCGATACTTAGTGCTCAGCACGCAGTCGTGTCTTACTGACTCTGGCGGTTTCCTAGTGTGTCATCTGAGGCAATTGCTTCAACTCATGGACGTTCGACTACCCAGAACGTTCCGCACGCGGCAAGTCTGTAATTGCTAGGACTCGCATCCTCGTGTAGTCCGCAAGCATCGCGCAAAATAGGCACAAATGGATTTCGAGATCCGTCTGCTTGGCTTGCGCTCTCGAGATAGCTCTCCAATTTTCTTGCCCCTCGTGGATCTCATTTCGTGGGTGGCCCGATGTCCTGCGGTGCGGCGCCTCCTTCTCCATTCGGACCTCTGCCCCGCAATCCACCACTATGTCCAGCGACTAGTCCTCCTGCCTTCATTATCACCCCAGAGCTCCCCGCATTGTCGATGAGGCTACAAAGGGCTGCCACTTGCCATGCCTGTGTTCGGTTTACGGTACAGCGAGGCAGCACTGTACCGCACAAGGTCCGGCCTTCGATCCGCTTTCCTGTTCGATCTTTTACGGTGAAACCAGCACCGGGACGACGCAGGATGGATCGCTTCGTCGGCATGGTCCCTCTGGATATTGCTGCTGTCACTGTCATCTCAGTCGTCCCTCACGTCTGTCGCTCTCATGACAGTGCCAATTAATCCTCATTGTTGCTATTCGCTGTCGCCATACGACGGAGAATCGCGTATTCATTCCACATGATTATCTTGCAGTTGCCAGATGACCCAGCATTGCCGCACGCATGCCACTTCAGACCTCAGGGCTTCATGACCCACGAACGTGACAGCCGTCTATCGGTCCAGATAACGACCTCCACCTCAGAACCTTCAAGCTGACGTACTTCCCGGTGTTCCATTGAACCCTGCGTTTATACGACAGCGCCATTCGTGGAACGTCGCAAGCCTTATAGGCGGTTCAGTGCGTTGTCCATCCTGTAATGGTTCCAACTTCCGCAATGTATCCTGCCGTGTATGTCAGGCAGCGAGTCGCACGCGTACCATGAGGCTGGCTAGTGGATATCTCGTCGATACAGATGCCCGCCTGTCTCGCTCTTCACTTGCCCCTTGGCAAACGAAAACGAGGACACCTGCGAAGGGCACTTGGCTGGCTGGACCTTCGTTGGCTTCCTTCGATTTGCCAGCCCCTATGTTCCGCCACCTCCTGCATTCGTGCTCCTCTACCGGACTGAAGCTCGCACGACCATTCCACAGCGATGCGCGGCCACGCACTGCTGTACTCCACGCTCCCAATCCTTCCCATGTTCTGCACGCGCCAGCGTCTCGATCACGGTGCATAGAGTAATCATCGGTCCTGTTGAAGACGTTGACGTAACAGTGGATTGCACGAGTTTACCGCTGACCTGCTGCGTTGGCTCCGCGAATCGCCTTCCCGGGCTAGAACACGGGAGGCTAGCCTCAACGATCCTTCGCTGATCTCTGCCAATATTGATCTACGAATCATACTTAAGTTGAAAGACAAATCTTCCAGATCTGAAAGCTGCGACACCCTCAACACTAGAGACCTGTGATCATGGCGAATACTCCAGGTGTGTACGACGATGACCTCTTTGACAGCGGGTGGGGATGCTGACATGTATGTGACACCCATTCATCCGATAATCTGCGCTAACCCAGTGCCTTCAAGCAGTCATAATAAGCATCTGTTGCGGCTGATGCACCAGAAGACCAGGTCATCACTGTCTCGGCCGCCTTCCAACCAGGTAGCAACCTCCGTCCGACCGCGCCAGACGTTGCTCTGTTATCCTCCGACAGGGTTCTCTTCCACGTGCACTCGACGGTCCTGCTCCAACATTCCGCTAACAACTTCAAGAACCTTCTCCATCCACCATTCAGCCCGCATGCGCCGAGCAGCAGCGCTCGCCCATTCCCGTGTCCGAGGACTCGCAAGTCCTGAACGTGATCCTGCACACGATCTATGGCCTGCCCTGCGGGCAGTTCGACCCGTCGAACACCACGCTCGGCGCCGCCGTCGGGGGGCTGTACGAGTACGGCGTCGCGCTCGACACGCACGTCGTGCCGGGGGCGCCGCTCTTCGCGCTGCTCGCCGCGCGCACGCCCGCGGACCCGCTGACCATGTATGCGCTCGCGGGCCAGTTCGGGCTGCACGCGCTCGCGGTGCACGCCTCCCCGTTCCTGCTCGGCACGCGCCTCACCGACATCCCACCCGCGTGCGCCGACTGCATGGGCCCCGTGTACCTCCAGCGCCTCCTCGCGCTCCGCGAGCTGCGCCTGCAGGCCCTCCGGAATATCCTCCGTCCGCTCCCCGCGCGGCACCCCGAGACGGACGACTGCGGCGCCGAAGCGCAGGCGCGCCTCGCCAAGGCGTGGGAGCTCACCGCGGCGTACCTGATGTGGGAGGCGAAACCAGGTGAGCCGAACCCCTAACATACTCTCCGTCAGGGCTGCGAGACTGACCTACAGTTTCAGAACTGACGGCGACGTCCATGGAAGTGACGTTTGAGAAAATCGGCGTGGATATAAAGTGCGACGTGTGTAGAGCCGCCTTCGATGAATGCCTGGCTCGAGCGCTGCAGAAATGGGCGCAGGTCAAGGTGTGGTGCTTTCACGATGCGCAGTCACATTCAACTGAAACCTTTGCTCCTCATAGCGGACCATCGACTAAGACGTGGCTCATTTCTCGTCCTTGTCTGGAGCACGCGTACAAGTCACGGATATCGTCGTGATTGATGCGGATTTTCTGTTAAACTTCAGGAGTATAGTGATAGTGTTATTGAACGGGAGGTAGCGAGGACGTGTTTAGGACGGCTGCGGGGCAAAGGTACGCAAGGCAAGGTTAAAGCCGCAGGTTATTTACCGTGCGCGCCGCACTCGAGACAAGACGGGTGTCAATTCCACAATCTACATGTCCGCTGTGGTACCTCCTATGGCGAGCCTGCATTCGGCACTCCTAGCGTTCAGCGTGCCGTGGATGTAGGCATCGGTGAACCCCGTTGGCCGTGCCAGATAACGTTCATTCGTTCGAACGCTGCTTTCAATGGTACTGCCAACGTAACAAGGCGTGGTATACGGAGGAGCTCAACGTTCAACCTAGCATCCTTTCTCTACACGTGTACCCTTCTCAACTGAACTCAACTCACCTTTCTCGTTGTCTCGGTCATTCTGCTCGGTGAGATGGCAAGTCACGGGGCGTCTATCATTACGGATCACGGCCGCAGGACGGAGGCTGGTGTCCACGGAGGGTCGTCCTGGTACTTTACCGTCACCACCTCGTCGCCGTAGCTCTATCAAGTTCTGCAAGGCCTTCCTCTGCAAGCACTCATAGCATACGTATGTACCGCGTGATTCAACACGTCGACTCGGATGCTAAATCAAATTATTGCAGTCTCGTGGGATTGGCTTTCGATGTCGGTCTCGGAGGAGGAACCTGGCGAACTCGGAGGCGCGGCGAGCAACCAGGCTCTCACTGTGAGTATCTCGACAGTTGACCTAAACCGGCATAGATAAACTTCGTCATATAAGCCAGCACGACGTTTCTGGATCGAGCTCCCGGATGGAATGCCATCGTACCGTTATCCGAGGCCATTAAATCGGTTCGTCAGCGTTCGTGATGATTGTGTCCGTCCTGCTCACTCGTCAGCAGACCAAAATCAACCTGGATAAAGAGTGCTTTAGAATGAAGTGGAAAGACAAGGAGTACATATGCGCGGAGACACCTTACGACACGATGTGGTCAAATAGGGCATCCCATCAAGATGCCTATGTGTTTTCGCAGTCACAAATGCGAGATATCAACCCCACCCCGCTCGTTGAAGCAATTCGAGTTGGCGATGAGTACGAGAATCATCCTATGTTCAAATCCTGGTGCCGCGCTTTGCTCTCGACGGTGACCAATGACGAAGATCTATTCCGGTTCACAGGGTGCGGCAAACCCTGGGTCCTTCGACCCATCCCACAGTCGGATGTCCCCCTTCAGAAAGTGCACATAGGCCCTGGCGCTATACCCGATGATCTCGCAGACAAACCGTGCGGCACTGTCGAAGAGGTACTACGCGACCTCAACGAGATCATGGGCACGACTCATTCTCTCGAGGAGACACCTGGCCTCACCGCCTTTCTCGCATTCATGATCGACGAATCGCGAGACTTTGGCGAGCTCTATGGGCGATCCCGGCCATGGTGGTACAGAGACACCTTTGACGACTCTCGCACCTACTTCGAGGCAGTCGTCCAGCGCATGCGCACGCGCAAAGCAAACGACGATCGCGAGCGCAACACTATACAGAACGACTCTTCCATACCCTTGGACTCTCTTCCGCCTCCTCGACGCATATGGGACCTGTACAGCAATCGTGTGCTACCGTACTACGTGTTCCGCCGGACGGACACGCTGAGGGACGATTTCGCGACGCTCGACGCTCGGCTGTGGATGGTGTCGCACAGTTGGGTGGCCGAGGAAGACCGCGTCTACCTCTGGACGAGGATCAACGGCTTGGAGTGGCCCGTACCTTTCCCTCGGGCGACAACGCTCGAGCATGTCCGCGTCGAGCTACTAAACCAGGGTGCGGAGTACGTCTGGCTAGATGTGCTTTGTCTGCGCCAAGTAGGCAACGAATACGACGAGCCGCGGCGCCTCGACGAATGGAGGGTCGACGTTCCAACTATCGGCTTCATCTATCAGGGAGAGCCGGAAGCTAGGTTCACCGTCATCTATCTGAACGGTCTCGGTCTTCCGTGCACCACTGGCGATGCTGTCCTCCAGTCTGAGAGACACTGGTTCAACCGGGTTTGGACGGTTCAAGAAGCCGTCAAAGATCAGTGGCTGCCCGGCGGATTGACGACCGAATCTGTCACCGGACGAGGCGTTACAAGAAAAGGCGTTGAAAATGTCTGGGCAGGTGTCAAATCGAGGGCCACGGCTGGACTCTCTGGTCGTCTCTTCTTCCCTGATGATCTTGCTATCCGATACTGCACCAATGAGGCGGACAGGGTCGTGGTCATCGGATACTGCCTCCACAAGTTGTGTAGGTCCTTGCCTGTCTACGACCCGAAAACCAGTGTAGCCCGAGCTTGGGACACGCTACTCGAGCACATGCTTCCCAGCGCATTGACCTCCATCTTACTCCAGGCCACGCCTGATGTACCATTCTGTCCTTGGTGGTCCATGAATGCCCTAATATCACACGAACCATGGTATCATTACAGCTTCCCGAACATTCCGGAGATGCTCACCCCGATTAACCACCTGGATCTTGTCCCCAATTCCTACACACGTCTGGCACCCGCAGAGCGCAGGCGTCAAGAGTACGGTCACCTTGTTACGACTGTCGGGCCGTACTACATAGCAACGCCGGGCAACATGAAATCTTACGACTTGTCGGGTCCGCTCAAACTTCACTTCAGTAACCCTTCCGAGTCTGTCTCGCTAGACCTTGACACGTACGACCTCACCGGAATAATCCTCCCGAACATGGAATACACCCTTGCAAATGTCATGTTCTCCAGTGGGTCGGCGGAGTACAGCGCGTGGGTCGTCTTTGAAGCGTTTGAGACCGAGCAGATGCTCCACGGGCACCCAGTTATTCGAGCGGTGAAATGGGGCATGATCAGGTTCTCTAGAAACTATTATCACGATCCGAACTCGCTCGTCACTGGCAGCGCTCGCAAGGCCTATGTGGTGTACGTCGACGGAGACGAGGCAAAGCGGCTCAGCGCGCACACAGAGTCGTACACACTTGCATTCGAGAAGATGCGCGCGAGTGCACGTCGTGTCAACTTCGGATTCGATCTGTGGGATGGCGACTTGATGTTAGATTTACTAGAGCACGACTGGGGATCGGGCATTTCCAAGAGGGCGCTAAGGGTATGCTAGGGCGCCGTACTCAAGTACGAAAGGCAGTCTGGGATTTCTCCCGAGGCCTCCCATGTCGGCATGACCGGGCCTGCGCTTGAACGAGAACTCGAGATCACCGCTCACAGGATGGTCGTGCAGAGATCAGACATAGATGCAACAACCTTGCGCCGACCGCGACAGTACAGCACTCGTATCTACATTGCGAGCCGCGAGCATCGTGTAGCTGTTGTTGATCTTGGCTCTAAAGCCTATACATCCGGCATTGCCACGACACATCTCTACACACATGGATGTGCTGAATCACGATTTATCAGGTGAATAGTAGTACATACAACTCGACCACGAAGAGTGCATGGGCATTACAAGCCAGATCCAACAAAGACAGCACAAAGACCATCTGCATATGCAGGCAGAGCTAATTGACATGATCTGACTTGCAATACATGATGCCGTCGCCTGCAGACAGCGGAAAATACGATTCGTACGGGCTTGCAGACGCCGAGATGGTGGGCAAGTCCTGATGGAGGCCCTAGGCCACGCTTTCGAGGCTCCGAATCGCCACGGGCGATATGAGCTCGCTGTCGGGCGTCGAGAGGCCATCGAGGGGCGGTGGGAGTGTGCTTTCGCCGGTGCCACCACTACAGCGGCAGGTTAGCACTCGCGCGCAGTCAAGTGTGCAAGGTGGACTCACTGCATGAGGTCGTTGAGCTGCGCGATGCGGCGGAGGATCGTACAGTTGTGCCTCGCAGCGTGCTCGGGTAGCTGGCGGAGGAGCTCGATCGTGTTATGGAGCTGGTGCGTAAGCGAGATGAGCGGCGCGCCGGCGGCGGGGTTCGTGAGGCACGTGCAGGACGCCTCGTCGGCGTCGGGTGAGCGCATGTCGTACGACTGGCGGTAAGGCACCTCAGACGCGGAAATCGACGGGCTCGACTGGTGCGTGTTCGGGTGGCTCGTCGACGAGCACGATGATGACGGCGTCTCCGTGTACTTTGGGTCGCCGCCCGCGCTATCGAAGGCGAGCTGCGGGGACGGCGAGGGCGACATCCGGTACAGCTGGGAACCCGACGAGGGAGAAGTGTCTACGCCCTGCTCCTGCTTGGTAATATCGGCGGTGGACTGTGTGCCCTGGCGCGTAGAGCGCGAGTACCATTCTTCGGACCTCTTCGCGTCCTGGGAATTTTGATTCGCCCAGCGCGGATGGGGCTTACCGCGGAGCTCGCGGACAAGGGACTCGAGCTCCATAATGCGGTTTCGCAGCCGGGTGGTCTCGTCTACGTTTGGATCGTCTCTGTCAAGAGTCGGATGAGCATGTAGGAACTGTGAGAGCAGGAGGACATCCACATGCACGCACCTCGCAGCGGGGGATGGTACGGAATTTCACGTTCGGCGCTAACGGTTGTTCGCGTTCGCCCGCGAACGTTAGCGTTCACTCACGTTCTGCTAGCAGACGTTAGCAGACGTGCGCAGACGTTATCAGCCGTTGACGAACGTCAACAAACGTACCTTGAAGTGACTTTCGAAGTAGCTTTAGCGGTTCATAGCGTTGCATGCCGGTGTCTTGTGCTTGCGGGTGTGCTGACTAATGCCATCAACTCTCCGCGCGCCAGCCTTCCCGCGAAGTGCACGGCACGCGCGCGACTGTCCGTTGTGCAATCATCATGGCACCACGTCGACTCAACCGTGCCCGACTTGGCGTTTAGGTGGGTGCACGAGGTGTTCTGCTGGGACCCAGGCTTGCTGAGCATGAAAATGCATACTGCCCACAGAGTCGCGTCCTGAACTGAACATCGTGGCTAAGCAGCCTGCACACTGTGGCGCGGGGTTGAGATGCACACAGAGATTGGCGGTCAGAATTGAGGCCTCTCGCAGTCAAGACCTCCAAGCTCGGGCTGGGACTGCAGTTGCGAGTCGCGCGCCACGATCATGGTATAGTGTAACCAATCTCGATATACTTCCGCTAATTGATGCGCCCTTCTAGGTATATCGACGGCGGCCGCGCCGTCTTGCAGTTTTTGACCGACTCCACTACACCACACTTTACGCGTCCCCGCATGTTTCGTCGTTTCATGGCCCTTCTGGGCTATGCTCCAATCACCAGTGGAGGCCTTCCTTCCTCTAGCGGACAAGATAGCCCCCAGAGAACAGCACCAAAAGCTGTCGACTCTGTGCAAGTGACCGCACCAAAAATGAAGCACGGTGAGTTCCCGTTTTCCGCCCGCTATAGCAGGCAGCTAAATACTCTACATCCTGTACAGAAGGCTATGCGATGTGCGATGAGGATTTCGACCTCCCGTCCCACATGACGATCGGTGCTTATCTCCAAGGCCCTACCGGCCTTATCCCAATTCTAAAACCGCGCCCGCGCCCCGCGGAAGCCGTCCTCACTTCGGTCTCAGTCTCGGCACCTGCACCCAGCCTCCATCTTTCCTCACAGACTATGCCTGCACCCTCCAGTATGCGCGCCACCCCTCCCACTTGGTCCCAGGTTTCGTCCTTTGTCCCTGGAGTGGGTGCACCCTCCATAGCCCTTGCAGGAACGAAGTCAGCTGAACCAGACTCACAGAGTCTTAAAAAACGTGCGCATCGCTTGTAGCATCCATTGATACATGAAACTGAGCCCTCCCACCGACAGACAACGAGCAGGATTACCCGCAGGGAAACACCATCCGCGAGGTAGAGCGAACACTGGAGAACCTTCAGAAAGACGCAGACTGGAGGCGCACGAAGTGGGCTTGGCGTTCGTATGGCTCGAAGGGGCAGAGAGACGGACATACGGACAAGCGGCGCTGTCTCGGCGTTGTGCAATGCGGCGCGTGCGGTCAACTCCACCGCCCGAAGACCGACGCCTCCGCTTTGGCTGCACTGTGTCTATCAGACTGCCGTAACAAACGATGTAACCAGAAGCGTACTCTCGTTCATATCGAGTGCGACGTCTACTCGCTATACACCGTTGGCGATGAATTGCTGCGTTGGGAACAAGTTGGTGACCATACCCACCCTCCTCCTCCTCATGGCGGGCGACTCAGCAAGCGAGAGCTGAACGAACTCGATCAGCAAGTTGCCATGAACCCTCGCGCCTCGGCCCATGAGCTGCGCACTGGTTCCGCTGTACCAGGCTCGAAGCCATTGGCCACAATCTCGCCAACTCTAGCAAGTGCCTCGAAGGCGACGTACGAAATCGACAAGAGCAAGCTGCGCCAGGGCTTGCGCGTGACGCCTACTAAGAACGCATTCGGGCTGTTTGAAGTGCTCGAGGACCTACAAAAGAAAATCAGCGGCCGGTTCTTCGTTGCGTCGCAGATGATCAGCCCTTCATATGTCATGATCCAGACTGTAACAGGAGGTCCACGCTATCATCGGTACGGGGTAGAGGCTAGTGTTGACGATGTAGAGTCAGGGCTAAAAGCTAAGCGTAAGCCAGTACCTGTCCGTAGGGGAAGGAAGGCGGCTAACGAGATGGAGGACGGTGTACCAAGGACGAAGAGGCAGAGAATAGCGAACATATAGTCCAGACATAGCCTGTTAGTCATAGACAAACTCCTGGCACAGAACAGTATAGTATCATCTCTCACCAAGCACCAGATTGCGTCTGAGGAGGAGGGGTTGCTCCATCCGCAATCTCCTGTGACAAAGCAGGCATTTAATGCCCACCCAAACGCCTTCTCGGCTACTTGCTCAAGTAAACGCAGCTCACTGCAAGTACACGCGAGTTACCGCTGCCAGCCGTAACCTACTGCCGGTGAGCGCGACTTACCACGAGTGTATGCGACTTGCCGCAAGCAAACATGAGCAACCGCACCTGAACGCCAACGAACGTGAGTTGCCTCTAGTCGCCGGAAGCAATTAAGAGCCACCAGAGGTGAGTTGATATAAGCTTAATACATGCCTCTAGGGCTCGGTGCCTCACCTGAATCGATTCTGGACTGACTTCGGGGCCGAGCAACCTTGCCGACTGCCCCAAGTCTCCTACTACCAGTGGCCCCTTCATGGCTCTGACACCGGCGAAGACGTCGAGCACGGCATAAGAGCTTCCGGAGGGGCACGCAGCAGTGAGGAACGAGAGGACTTAGGCCAGCAGGATATGCTGAATAGCTTCGAGTTGAATAGAGTGCTCTGTCGCCCACGAACCATTGTTTCCATATTAGGCCAAGCATTTCACAGACGCCTGCCGACCACTCTCATTGTTTCTCACCGTTGCCTCTACGCCTTCTGCTTTTCATTACATCCCTTACACTAACCCTTCAAAGCCTTGATGTCGAACATGGCACCATGGCGCACAGCAACCCCCTGCTCTCGGGCGGCAGCTCACCATTGCCTGAGGCATTTTCGCAACAAGTACTGTATGCAAGAGGTCTGCACGGTACCAACAGTGTTGTGATCGGCAATTTGAGGTTCGTTACGGTACAATAATGTGCTCTGCCCACTCTCACATAGTATCTACTCCCTAGGAACATGAACGCAGGCCAACGTGAACAACGAGAACGCGAGTCACCTAAGCGCCCACCGTGAACGCGAGTGAACGTGAGTGAACGCTAGCCCAGAACGTCACGTTCTGCAGCCTCGCAGCGGGGTCCTCGACCTCATAGACACACAAACCCGTCTGTAACAGCGGTTAACAGGGAGTCTCACGACAGTGTAGTAGGCGACTGCGTACTAGACCGAGTTGAATGTAGCGAGCGCAAGGGCGCTTGCGGTCACACTGGGATAGGGGGGTCAGCGTCGGAAATCAGGCAGAGACAGCAGCCTTGGAGCCATACCTTGCGCTTGGAAGTGTGGCAATTGAGGCAGGACAGGGTGGTCCGGGGGAGCCGCTTGCTAATAACAAAGTTTCAACTTTAGGGAAAGGGGCGCTGATCATATCGCGACATACTGCTTGACATGGTCAACCTTGGCATCGGTCTGGGGCTGCCCGGAATTGACTGCGCTGCCAGAGTCCGCGGAATACTCTGGGCTGACGCGAAGAGAGGGTGTGGAAGCGGCGAGGAGGCAGACGATATCCTCGAACTGGTGCGCGACGCCGGAAAGCACGCTAGCAAATTGTTGGAACGTCACGAGCGAGATATCGGTGAGAGCGCCGATGGCCTCTTTGACGGCAGCGGTTCTGCTGAGTAGAGCGGTGAGGAACGTCTCGAGACTTCCTCCGGCCTCCGCGAGTGTCTGCTCTGGGGTATGTGACTCCACCACCTCCGGGGACTCCTCAGCGGCAAGCCCCTCCTCGACGTCGATAATGTCATCCTTGACCGGTGCAACTGGTGTATCGAGCTTTCCAAACATGGTATTGGCCATGGCAAGGTTACGATGGGTTGCATTCTCCGAAGTCACTTGTGCGATCACGTGGTTATCGTCACCATTATGGGACTACGGAGACACGGTGAGTCTGGGGCATTGCATTAAATGGCGAGTGTACCGACTGCATTATACTCAGATATCTCCCCAATAAGCTATAGAACAGTCAGCAATTGACCACATTCTCCGTGACACAAGCGGAGTTGCACCTTCTCAGCCGCAGGCTCAAGGGCGCCACAGCATATCATATCGATGTTCTTGATGGCCGTGACGAACGCTTGAATGGACTGTTGGCAAGCCTTCACCACGGCATTGACCTCTTCGAGCTGCGCCCTGCTGGAGTCGGCTGAGATGGCATCCATACACTCGACATGCTGCGCCATGTCAACCAGCGCATCCATGGCAGCAGTGACTGGCGCGCAAAGTGCCATGGTCGTGACGTCCGGGAAGCTCTGAATTCGCTTGTAGACCACGTGATAGTCCTGTAGATGCGAGGCCCCTAGGGGTGAGGGTACGTCCTCGTGGCATGTAGGGGAAATGACACCTACGATTGGGACAGCCATGGCAGGGAAGTGGGTTGGAACTAGATGTGAGTGAGCCCACAGTAGACAGACGAGTAGGCGGTTTTATACCTGACGATGCCTTCCACCACGTTCCGATCTTTCCTTGAGTCTGCCCCGGGACTTTGATCCCCGACCGTCACAAGAACCCGACCGATGTACTGCAACCATCAAGGCTATCTGAACACGCGACCATGGCTTCAGGATAAGCGATGGATCACGGCACCTGCAAGGGGCCGTCTCTGAGGCATGGTAGGCGTACCTGACACAGCTCTTCTCTTCGTCTGCTTTGTCACTTCCTGGACTAGCATACCATCTCAAGGCTGTTGGCTGCCAACGAACTGATCACTCACTAGTCTGAGGCTAAATATGATGAAACACATAAAGCTATTCCATCACACGGACCGGACAGGTTGCAACACTGCATTTACACGCTGTCAGAATTATACCGTGACAGGGATAGAACGCACTTGTGCCTTGTATTGCCTCCGGTGCCTCGCTGAGGCAGGCGTGTGCTAATCCATACAGCATCGGCTTCGTTGCGCATAGACGTTAGTGCCTTGCAGGGATCGTACGACATAGTTGCAAGAGAGCTGATCAGTGTTCCTTTGGGTTGTATCGAGCTCCTTTATCGCGTTTGCGTGGGAAGAAGGAATCGGTGCGTACCTTGGCCGCAGGCGCATACTCGACGCTAGCCACGTCATTGTGTACGAACTAGCTGGTCCAGTACATGCCTTGTATACAAGGACATAGAGTCAGTCATTGGTACTGTTGAACGGAGGGAGATCCTGCCACTCACAGTGTTCCTGCGCTGAGAAAGTGACGAATCAAGGCATGCCTGAAGACTCGCTATGAAGGCCGCAGTTACATTTTAGGCCGGAAAAGGGACATCTTATCACGTAAGGGGCGGCATACGAGTGTCTGGCGTCTCTGGGAGTCGTATCGATGCGCGGCCAGTGTGTAGAGTCGCCCATAGGGCCATAATGGCGGATTAATTGACCACATCTCATGAGGTCTCGTCGCGCGAAGGAGAAATTAACACGTCAAAATGCTGGAGACTAGTGATAAACCGATGAGTATGAGTTCGTGAAGCTCTGCACAATCATCCTGTGGGCAGGCAAGCAACACCAACCTGAAGCACCGAATCGATGAGTAGGCGGTGTTATGCTTACAGAAAGCTTGCGCTATAACTATTCGAGTCTTCTGGACAGCTCTGCAGTGCCATGAAATGAGGTGGTCACGAGACAGAGATAGCCAGAGCAGGCCAGACTGGCAGAGGTGAGAACGGAGGACCGAGGACGAACTCGCGTTCCTTGTGCGCTTGTTTTGCACGTGGAGCCTAGGCGCCTGTACACGTGACAGACCCGCCGCCGACCCGCCCTCATGCAATAACTCTACAGAAGCTACCCTGCGCACATACCAATTGCTTGTCCACACTGCCGAGATCCTCTAGGCCGCTGCACAAGTTGGAAATGCGCACGCTGAGCCGTCTAGCAAAGCGGTGAGCTCAAGGGCCTGTGTTGTCATCCCGAGGCGCCGCCGAGGTGACCCACCTCAGACGCAGGGTGGCATGCCATAAAAGGCACCCGTCGGTAGTAATCTCCATTTTTCTTATCTCCATTCCGATCCACTTTATCTTATCTGAGTATTCCGCCTTTGTAATAACACAAAACCCACTTTTCATTTCCTTTCTAGTAGTTACAAGAAAATGTATAAAATCCTAGCTACATCTCGCTGAATATTATCGTTCGTTCACCGCATCTCACCCCCGCTCGATTCTTCAAGAGGTTATGAGCCCCGCGCTGTAAAGAGCGCACACGACGATCACCACTCTCTGCAGATCCAGTGCGGATCAAACTCTCATCCCTGTCGATCCATTGTGGATCAAATCTAGGCGCCCACATCTCGCGATTATCGCCCTGTCAGTATGACATCAGACACGTCCAGTGTACGCATCGAACCTTTGAAGGGACCCGAAAATTACTTCTCGTGGCAGGTGCAAGAACAAGATATCTTGACCGACCTCGGTTATATCGACTACGTCCTTGGCAACAAGACGCGCCATGCGACCAACGCCGCAGAGCAAGCGACATTCGACCGCGCAGACCGGAAAGCGCTTAGCGCGATCCGCCTCCGCTGCGCGCCCTCAGTAGTCACGCACATCGCGTCAAGCACTTCGTCCAAGTCAGCGTGGGACACGCTCAAGTCTATCTACGCCGCGCAAGGCACCATGACTAAGGTCACAGCGAGCAGAAAGCTCCAGAAGTACCAGATGGAGGAGGGAGCAGACATGGAAGGGGAATTAAAGAAGATGAGGCAGTTGATGGAAGAGATTACCCTTTCTGGCGGTACGATTACCGATTCAGATTTCACCTACCAAATCCTTTCTGCTCTTCCCCCTTCCTGGGACGCGTTCATTACGTCTTGCCAGAGCATTACAACCTCGTCAGACCTCACCGGTCGAATTCTGACTGAAGAACGCCGCCGCAAGGAGCGCGACACGTCCTCCACGGCACTCGTTGCTCGCCAGCGCCCAAAGAAGTCCAAATTCCGCAAGGGCATCTACTGCCACGGATGCAGAAAGAAAGGTCACATCAAACCCGAATGCCGATCCAGCGGCAACCAGAAGTCTGGCTCCGGAGGCAAATCTTCGCGCGCGCACGTCGCTGTAGCCGCGGAGACCGACAGCGACTCCTACATGTTCGCCACAATAGAAGAAGTCCCCCAAGACGTGCGCGCCCTCCTGGTCAAGGGGGAAGTCTGGCTCGGCGATTCTGCCACCGAGCGCCACATTGTACGCGACCGCAACGCGTTCAGCAACTACATCGAGACCCCCAACCACACAGTCACCGGCGCAGGTGTCTGCAAGGCCTTAGGCCGCGGTGACATGCAAGTTACCTTCAATACGAAGCAGGGGGAAGTGTCAGTCAAGCTCACCGACGTCCTACACGCGCCGGACATGGAGTTCAATCTCCTGTCCCTCGGTCGCCTCGCTAGCGCAGGCATGACCTTCGTCGGCACTGGTCCGGACTTGTTCATCAAGGACCGCGATCGTACGATCTGCCACGGTCGGCGCGTCGGACATCTCTATCACATGGATATGAGACTTCGGTACCCGGCGCAATCTCGAGCGCTCACCGTGCGCACTGCGCGCACTTGGTACGAATGGCACTGCGCTCTAGGACACATTAATTGTCAGCAGTTGCAGGAAATCCATCGCAAAGACCTCGTAGAAGGCATGGAAGTTGACACCTCGTCGGACATTGACTTCAACTGCGACACCTGCATCCAGGCCAAGCACTCTCAAGCGCCATTCCCCGATACCGCCGCCGATCGCGCTCTAGCCATCGGCGATCTTGTCTTCTCAGACATCTGAGGCCCGGCGCGCATCGCCTCTCTGCAGGGCAATACGTACGTCATCACATTCACTGATGCCGCTTCGCGCTACGTCGTTATTTTCTTCATGAAATCACGCGACGCCGCCCTCGACCGCTTCAAGAAGTATGAAGCGCTCCTCGAGCGTCATCTCAACGTGAAGATCAAGACAGTTCACGTCGACAACGCGAAGGAGTACACTCAAGGCCAGTTTCGCGATGTCCTGCGCCAAACCTGTTTGGCACAAGAACATGAGAAATAGGGTGAAGAATAGAAGAGACCGGTACCCTGCACTCTTACATCTATTCAGGCCTACTCAATACCTCTATATGGCCAGCACTACCATATTTGGCATGATCCTAGCGCCCACACGCCACTCCTCCTCTCATACTCGCCCCATTTCGCTGTCTGCCCTTCCAGAATATCATAATTTCACTAACTATTGCATCACAGCATCTGCAAAACCCCTGCTGAAACCTCTTACACAAATGCCTAGGCCAGCCTGGTCAATTACAATGCAAGGCCTATTCATTTCAAGTGCACGACATCGTCATTACAAAGCATGACATCGCTATTACCAATCACGACGTCGTCATTACAGAGCGTAACTTCTGATCTTACAAATCAATGACACAGTCCATCTGTCGTGATTTGTAAGGCTTTCAGAGGAATTTGCAATACTTTCAGACTAGTATAAATACCCCTGCTGTAGATAGCAATAAAACAAGCCTACCTTGCCCCGCATCTTATGCCTGCCTGGTCTGCTTCCTCATTGTGATACACCCGGTATCCAGTGAGTATTCAAGTCTTGTAGAACCCGTCTACAGGCTTACGCCGTCAAGTTAAAGTCAAGTCAAGTCAAGTCAAGTCAAGTCAAGTCAAAGTCAAGTCACGTTACGAAGTCAAGCACGCCTTTGGTCTTAGTAGCCTCACGAGCGAAAAGACTATTTGCAGGCTAGTGTCTAACGCTGTAGACACTATCTTGTACCCTCCCTGCTGTATCTAGTATACACTTCTATCGAAGTAATACTAGATCTTTGTTCAAGGTTATACACCGGCATAAGGAAACTCGTCCTGGTACATCGTCACACTCACCAGCCCCCTTCCTCATCTACGCCCATAAACATCCTCTTCATCACCCTCTCCACCAAGATCCCGCTACTTTACACTTCTCCCCACGAACACCCGGGAACTCTCGACCTAACGACTGGTCCAGGGAACTCGGCAAACGGCCGCTCTTTCACATAGAGTATCCGTCCCTGATCGCGTCAGCGACTACGCCGCTTCTCGCGGCATTCTCGTTCGCACCACGGCACCGTATTCCCCTTCGCAGAACGGCATCGCTGAACGCCTCAACCGCACTCTCGCGGAGTGCGCGCGCGCCATGCTGATCGCGCGCAACCTGCCGAAATTCCTTTGGCAGGAGGCCTGGGCATACGCCACCTATCTCAAGAACTGCACGCCGACGCGCACTCGCGATCTCACGCCCTACGAATTATTCTGGGGCCGCCGCCCTGATATCAAGGACGCGCAAGAGTTTGGCACGCCCTGCTGGGTCCTCGTGCCCGAAAATCGTCGCTCGAAGCTCGAGCCGAAGTCCGAGCGCTACATCTTCACCGGGATCTCGGACAACAGTGCCGGCTGGAGGTACTTCGTCCCTGGCATGCGCCAGATCCTCGTTTCTCACGATGTCATTTTCGAGCGTAAGGCTGAACCACCTCGTAGCATCCCCTTCACCCTTGAGGGGGAGAGTCCGACACCTTCTCGAGCCAAATCGCCGCCTTCAGATACCACGACACCACCACCGGCATCAGCGCCTCAAGCGCCCGACTCTTCGAAGGCATCCAAGGCTGAACCGTCTGCTACGACGACCAAATCGCGTTCCCCCTCAGTCGCTCTTCCTCGCTCGACATCCTCTAGTGTCCCCCCCGAGTCTACGCGCAAGTCCGAGCGCAACACGCCTCGCGTCGACTACAAACGTCTTCACCAGACCGGAACCATCGCTCCGAAGTCGACGGATCACGACGCTAGCACTCACGCCCACATCTGCTTCGCAGTACGCGGAGATTGGGACCACCCGTCTGTCAAAGTAAACCCCGCTACTTACCTTAGTAGCTTTGGTGGGGTGAGACTTGACTGCGAGAGTGAAGTAGGTGGTAGACGAGGTAGATGATGCTGGGGACTTAAGCCCAGCAGAGTCCGGTATATATACATGAAGGGGAGGACCCCTGGTACTACCCGAGATCCCTAATACTGCCCATCACATGCACGATGGCGTGATGATGGTGCGATACTTGCCAAGACACTCCGGGCTCGGCGAACAAAGTCTAAAGCCGAGTACCGGATGTGTCCGGAACCTTCTACGCTATTCTAGAATACACTACCCGGACCCTGGGTCCGGCTACCTACTATACCCTTGTACCGGAGCGTCTACATCATAGATAAGATAAAGATAAGATCCTCACATGACTCTGAGTCCTTTCCCAGCACGTGACCAACACGTGACCGCGTTCTGACGCGTGCCTGTCCTAACCCTAGTCCATAACCCTAACCCCTGGCGCCTACTGGGCGCTTACGAGAATAAAACCGTAGGGAATTAGAAAACTGTGACAGTACCCCCTCTTCAGATTCGAACTCCCGAGAGAAGACTTTTTATGTTCCAGTGGATCCAAACCCGCCTGATCCTCGATCAGTTGTATGTAGTGTTTCGACAACTTCTATGTCTGCATCGGCAATTTTCTCCAGGATCAATTGAGCCGCCCTATCTCCACTCGTGACTGTGAAGTCACTGTCGCTTGTGTTAAGGAGTAGTATTTTGACAATGCCCGTGTAGTCCCGGTCGATAACGCCTGCGCCGACATGAATGCCTTTGAGTGCAAGTCCTGATCGCAGTGCAATTCGTCCATAGGTTCCAGTTGGAACTCGGATGTGAATGCCAGTGCTGATGAGTTTGCGGTCTCCTGCTGGAATTGTTACGTCTTTTGCTGCATACAGGTCCCAACCTGCTGCCTCGGTGGTGCTCTTGGATGGTGTCTTTCCACCATCTAGAACGATCTGAAGGGTTTCCTCTTCGTCGAGTTCTAGACCGTCCGTTTCCATAGGTGCTTCTTCATTCCGAACGCGCCAAAATTCCGCGATCTTCTCTTTAGCACCTTCCAGATTACTCTCTGGTTCCCATTTGTCTTCTTCTGGCCCATAACCCTTCCACCGAACCATGTACCAGTTTCGTTTCCTGACACGCCCGGTAGTCTTGTGGTTGAGAATTTTCTCGACCTCGTACTCGAGCTCTCCGTCATGAACTTCTGGCTCTGGCGGTGCGGCTCGTTGACCGACGATGGAGGGTGTAGAATAGGGGATTAATTTACTAGCGTGGAACACCGGGTGATATGCCCTATATTGTGGAGGCAGTTTCACCTTGAAGGTTACTTTGGACAGTTGCTCGATGATTTCGAACGGTCCTAGGTACCTCGGTGTCAGCGTGCGTTGAGTGGTTTGGTAATCCTTTGAATTCAGCAGGACTTTGTCGCCGACTTTAAACGGCACTTCTTGCTTGTTCTGGTCGTAGTACCACTTCATACGGTCCGCTGCTAGTTGTAGGGCTGCTTTGGCCTTGTCTTGGGCGTCTTGTCTAAGTCTGAATATCTCGTTCAAGTCTTTGCTTTTGGCTTGCTTGTCGAGAGTTGGTCCTGCCCGTGGGTGTCTACCATATTCTAGAAAGAACGGTGTGTCCTTTGTACTTTCACGTGCTGCATTGTTGTAGGCGAATTCTGTGGTGGGCAGATAATCGACCCAGTCCTCGTGATTGACATTATCAGCGAAGCAGCGTAGGTACTGTTCTAGAGCTTGATTTACTCGTTCTGTTTGACCGTCTGTCTGAGGATGATATGCCGTAGACATCGCTGACTCGATACCGAGTAGCTTACACCATTCTTGAAAGAGTTCTGCCGCGAATTGAGTTCCTCTGTCTGAGATTATCTGCAAAGGTAGTCCGTGGATAGGGTAAATTCTATCCATCAGGATCTTTGCGAGGTCTTTAGCAGAGAATTTGTTCGTTATCGCGAAGAAACGTGCTCTCTTGGTGAGTCGGCATACAACGACTAGAATGGCATCCTTTCCTCTTGACAGCATCAACTGAGTAATCAAGTCGATGGTAATAACTTCCCAAGGTCCATTAGGTACCTTGTTGGGCATGAGTTGTCCGTAGGTCTGCTGTGTGCGATTCTTCATTCGCTGACACGTGTCGCAGCCTGTGACGTATTTCTTGATGAAGACAGACATTCCCGGCCACCAATAGTTTCGGGAGACAAGTTCGTAGGTCTTCCATCTGCCTGGATGTCCGGCTGATGGGTGGTCGTGGTGCATTTGGACTATTCGTCATCGTAAGTCCTCATTCTCATCCTTTGGTATGTAGATATGACCCCGGAAGAGTAGCAATCCATTCTCAAAGTTTCATTCCTCTAACGGTTTCTTGAACTCGCGTGGGCCTGATTTGAGTAACGATTGATAGTTCTTGGTGACTTCGTCAGATAACAGAGCCTTCTTGACCTCTTGGAGCAGTAAATCGTCGTTTACTGGAGCGTCATGGGAGGCGTTGATCGCGCAGACTTCGAGCAGATTGGCGAAAAATTCTGGCTTCAGAAGAATATGGTCGCGATTATCAAGTTCTACCCCCTCTTCATGATTTGGTCTCCTGGACAGAGGGTCTTCAGCTTCCATGCTTTTACCTGGCTTGTGGTGTAGTGTGAAATGGAATCTTGTTAGGTATAATGCCCAACGAGCTTGACGGCGAGACAATTTCTGGGCCTGCTTGAAATAAGTCAGGTTCTGGTGGTCTGACCATATCTCGAATTTCTCTGGATGTCCCTCTAGATAGTGCCTATACTCTTCTAACCCGCGGATGATGGCCAACATCTCCTTGTCGTATATCTCATAGTTCCTTTCGTGAACATTGAGTGACTTGGAGTGGAAGGCTACCGGATGGTAAAGCTTATCGTTTGGGTCGAGTTGTGACAAAACCGAGCCGATCGCGAAGTCACTCGCGTCAGTAGAGAGCCTGAACGGGTTAACGTCGTCCGGAATTCGTAGAATTGGTGCAGAAGTGAACGCCCTTTTCAGGTCGTCAAACGCCTTCTGCTGTTCAGAACCCCATTCCCATGGTTGATCCTTCTTGGTGAGTACCGTGAGTGGCTTCGTGATTTTCGCAAAGTCTTTAATAAACCTGCGATAGAAATTCGCGAATCCAAGGAATGCCTGAACGTGCTTGACCTTGGTCGGTACGGGCCACTCCGTTACGCCTGTGACTTTAGCAGGATCCATTTCTACATGATTCTTGGATATAATCATGCCGAGATAGGCGAGTTTGTCCTTCTCGAATAGACACTTTTCTGCCTTTGCGAAGAGGTCATTGTCTTCCAGTCGCTGCAACACTTCGTGTACAATCTTTCGATGTTCCTCGCGGTCGTTGCCGAAGATGAGGATATCGTCGAGGTAGACCATAACCTTTCCTTGACGGATAAGGTCTTCGAAAATGTTGTTCATCATATTCTGGAATGTTGCCGGTGCGTTTGCGAATCCAAAGTACATAACTTTGGCCTGGAATAAACCGTCCTTGGTTACGAAAGCCGTTTTCCACTCGTTACCTTCCTTGATGCGGACATTGTTATATCCCCATCGAAGGTCGATTTTTGTGAATATCGACGCCTGAGATAGTGCATCGATTAAATCGGCGATGCGAGGGATAGGATAACGGTTTTTCTTTGTAATTCCGTTCAAGGGGCGGTAATCCATGCAAGGTCGCAAGCTGCCATCGGCCTTCTTTACGAAAAAGAATGACGCAGCGATGGGTGACTTCGACTCTTCAATGTAGCCTTTTCGGCGTTCTTCACGAATCCACTCATCGAAAGACGAGCGTTGTCTCTGGTCTAGCGGGTACACCTTTCCGATTTGGGGCAGCTTAGCTCCTTCCTCAAATTCGATGGCATGATCCCATGGTTTGTGTTGCGGAGCAAGGGCTCAACGCCGCACGAGGGAGGGCAGATGGGGAGGACGACGACGAGGCGCGGCGGAGCGAGTCACGCAGCGACGAGCAACTTATTCAGCTGTCCGTATTGATCAAGTTGTATTAGTGTTGTATACTACAGTACAAACGATGGGCTTACCTGTCCGTATTGACCAAGAGGTCGAGATGACGGACAGGAGCGAGAGGTGCTACCTATATATACTACAAGAGTTCAGGGCAGGCTGTACGATTACATAAGCTGATGGGCAGTGCTCGGCATAGCCAGCGAGGCTGCGACGCGGGCTGCGCGGCGAGGCTGTGCTGGGGCTATGTCACGAGGCTGTGTCAGCTGGCAGTGTCTCGAGGCTGCGTCGGGCCGAGGCTGTGTCATCAGGCTGATCAGTTCGGCGTGTCTCGGCGAGGGGAGTCATCAGGGATGACAGTGCCTCCTCGGCGATCCAGGGAACCGGTGGTCCGGGCGGTGTCTGAGCGCGCAGCGGGATGCGCTGGCGTCTAGGGGTGATGCGCTATCAGGGCGCAGGTGCTGGATGGCCAGGCGCTGGGTGTGGGCGGCTAGGACTCCAGACGGCGCGAGGGCTGCTCGCCCGTTGGATTAATCGAGGAAAACAGCCAAAAATCGGCGAAAAATAGGGCAGCACCGTCACATCCGTGACAGTTTGTGGGTGGGCATGCGTTCAGACTTGGTCTTACTGAATACGCTTTCGAATTTGTGGACCCAACTCGGTACTTGTGATTTCCATTGCGAGGTGTCAACTGTATCGTCGTCATCTTTTTCCAGGATGTCAGCGACAGCCTCGGCTTGCGTTCGTTCCTCTGGGTTACTGAAATCAACCCAGTTGATGTGGTGGGGAATATCCTCTTCTCCAATATCGTCCAGTGAGGATTCCCAAGGTTGCTCTGGTTCGAGCTCTGCCAGCTCCTCGTCATTGCCGATTTCGATGTCGAGGGCTTGGACTTTCTGTGCCATGCTGGAGACTTTGCATGATTCAGGACATCTGGTGAACTCCCAATTGCCTTTTGCCCAGTCGATCTCTGGATTATGCCGGTGTAGGAACTTGTACCCTATGTACATGTCTTTGTCGTGCAAATCCATCACGAGCAAGTACTGGGTATGTTTGTGCGTTTCAATTTCCAAGTAGGCTCGCAGGGCGTGAGTGATTCGTCCTGCTTTATTGATCGTTCCATCCGCATTTTTTACTTCATACGGATTTGCCAACTTAATAGTTACCAGATTGTTCTTTTCAACGAAGCTGTGATTGATGAAACTCGTCGTGGCACCTGAATCAACCAGGGCTTCCGCCTGTGCTTTTTTACCATACACCCACAGAGTAATAGGAAGTTTGAACGATAATGATTTATTACGCGAGACGTTCAATACATCAATGTCAATTACTCTATCTACATCCAGTGTAGACTCGGCCGTGGGTACATGATCAGCGTTACTGACCTGTAGGACGCAGGGATCTGCTACAGGTCGTTGAGAAAATCCACTTTCCGGTCAGACGATTTCGCGTATTTAGCAGCTCGGGCCCTCATACGTGCACGCCTAGCTTCCCGCTCATCAACGGGTTCCTGGGGGGGAGTCTGTTTCAACTCCTTCTCGTCCTCCTCCGTCCATTCGTGGATGTGGGCCGCATTGATGACGACTTCGTCGTCGGCCTCGAGTTCCGCGATCTCCTTCTCCAATTCGGCCATTCTGGCCTTTGCTTGATTGAAGGAGTTTTTCTTGGCGGCGATTGCCGCTGCGTTCTTGCCTTTTCCTTGATTATTACTCCCCCCGCTCGAGGAGGAGGCCTTGCCGTTGTTGTTGTTACCGGAGGACTGTTGCGGCTTCTGGTCTTTGAGCGAGAAGCAGTCCGAAGTGACGTGCGTTTTAGCACGCGCGAACTTCTTCAGCTCGGTGCAAATGGCGCAGGGAGTTGAAACCTTCTTGGCTTCTTGTGAATTCGCCTGTTGTTTCCCCTTGCCTTTGCCCTTGCCCGTCTGAGCCGCGCTGATGTCCATAGCATTCGGGTCTGGTGTAGAACCCGAGCCGTGCGAGTATCCTTTACTGAAGATGTGCGTCGCTGCGCGGTCGGGGTAGAGTTCCTTGTATGCCTCAACGAGATACGTCATGAATTCCGACGCGGTTGTAGGCCAACTCGAGCGACCGCGACCCAGCACGAAGATGCCCAGCTTCTCCTCGACGTTGTCGTACAGCTTGTTAATCATATGCGCATCCGTGAACGGCTTGCTGCTGTTGTCGAGGAGTACCTTGAAGCGAACCGAGTAGTCGATGATGTCCTTCTGGAGAGCCGACTTGTTGTTGAGTAGCTTCTCGAGGTCCTTCGTTGCCGTGCGCGTAACATCCTTTTGACCGTATACCGTCTGGAGACTAGCCCAGAAGCTGTCGACCGAACCCATGTCCTCGCCCCTGGCGTTCTTGTCCAACAGTGGTTGCATCAGCTTCAGGGCCGGTTCACGCAACAGGGACAACGCATTGACGATGCGCTGTTTGTCCGTTGTGATGCCCTGGGTGCTGTTCCAGAGTTCGACCAGATTTTTCCATTCCTCAAACTTCGTCGTATTCTTCTCGCCTGAGAAGAGCGGCGATTGGGCGGACTTGGGGCGAGCAGGTGCGCCACCTCCTGAACCGATACCGGCTGGGAGGGCGTTCAACTGTTTGATCGCATTGTCTGCGATCCCCTTGACGCTTTCCAGTGCGGCTTCCTGGACATAGGTGATTTTCTGGGTTTCGACCAGCTCTTCGCGGACTTCGTCCACCTTCTCCAGAATCGACGTCATAGCCCCGTTAAAAATATTGAGGAACCCATCGAATAGGTGCCTCACGTGGGCCTCGTTCTGACGGGAGGCTTCAACGACTCCCGCGTAGATCGATTCTTGAATGAAGATCCTTTGGTTCTGCGATATTTCCTCTGGTGCTGCGACCGAGGAGATGGCCTGAACCGTGGTCTCGTGAGAGAGTTGGATATTGTCCGAGGACAAGTTGATGTCGGTCCAGTTGATTTGAGCGATTTGATCAGCGTCAGCCATTGTTTCTTAGTCAAAAGGTATGTTAGTACAAATTCTTTCCACTTTTACAGTTGGAAAGTAAGGAAAACTCTTATGTATCACACAGAAGTTCAGTGTCAGGTGGAGTTTTTATTGCATCGGGTTACAGGTGGATTTAGTATTCGAATGAGATATTGAGAGCGACGAGCTCCCTTGCGATCTCTACATATCGAGTACTAAAATTTTCGAAGGATACATATTTTATTTTCTTTAGATCCCTCGTAATCCACCTGTAATGTTTTCCCTTCAACTTCTTTCTCCCCTTGTTCTCGTCGAAGTGGTCGTATAGGTCTTCGAAGTCGACGAGCAACTTCGAGACTTCGTCGCCTAGCTCCTTGTCGACCTTGTCGATGTCGACGAGGTGGTCGCTGAGCGGTACCAAACGAAGGTTTACCGCGTTGAACAAGTTCATCATCTCTTTTGTTCGATTGATGATGTGCGACTTCTGCATACGACCTGCTTCTTTCGGGACCTTGCCTTGCATGTCGCCATCGTTCCCGTATGTCTCCTCGACCTCTTCTTGAGACAGGTGCTGAGGGGGGCCCAAGCGACTCAGGAGTGAGGGAGCCGGATTCGAAATCCGGTCCTCGAGACGCTTGCGCGCCTTCATCTCCATGATGAGCCTGGAGGCCTGTTCGAGCGCCCAGAGGCGTTCCTCGAACTCCTCGTTGATGCGATCCTGCTCGGCCTTCGGGACGGGGCGGGTGACGGTGCGACGGTTACGCTCACGCTGGAGGAGATATTTCTCGCGCTGTTTGGGGCGCTCGATCTCTGTCAGCTTCTCCTTGACCTCCTCATAGACCTTTTCTTGGGTCTCCTTGCGCAGCGATATGCGCTCGGCAAGGGAGGGGTAGGGGGTGGCGGCGTTGCGGGCAACGATGGTCTTGTTGTAGAACTTCATCTTAGTGATAACATAATCAACCAGCGTCCTTTTACAGGTACGGCTTATGGAAGGAAAAAAGTGCTCAGAAAATGAGGGTTACCAGCCCTCTCTTGCTGCGGTTCGAATCTTGATGCGCGCGCATTCGTGGGTAGAGTCGTTTACGGCATGCCATTATCTCTCTGCACATGCGCGATGGGGGAGTTTCAGATCTCAGTCGGGTTTCCACACCCGCTGCAAATGGTTTGTCGTGCCTTACAGCTACGATCTCCACGGACTTCCTGGATGCTAGCGTCTTACCGCTTGTCATTCAGTACTGGGGATGCGGCCACCTTACGGTGGACTCAACACCCCACGCGTCACGTGACCACTTACGCCTGTGGATCGGCAAGAAGATTCCCATGCTGTATTCCACAGCCCGCCCACATGGTCGCACTCCTGGCGCCACGTGTCCAACGGTGGGTCTCAACGTGTCAAGCCCCTTGTCAGGTGGCCCAACATATCCCCCAGATCCCAAGTCGTTTAGGTCTCCGGACAGGCCGAGCACAGCATCGCCTATTACAGGTCGATGTGCGCTTCGAACCCGCCTACACAAACATCACTCGCGATAATTCGTCGAGTCATGCCCATGCGACCCCATGGCCGACGACGTACAGCCCCCTTTTACAGGTGGACCTCAGTCGCCAGCCCCACGAATGATAACTACCCCTATTACAGGTGGTAGTCGCGCATCGAAGAAACGAACCTGCGAACGCAAGATTATAAGTAGTAAAGGTGCCGACGTCGAGCACGCTGCGCACGACGATCAAGCCCTTGAGGCCGACATCGACGCGAAGGGGTATAGCATCATCTAAATGTCAAAGTAAACCCCGCTACTTACCTTAGTAGCTTTGGTGGGGTGAGACTTGACTGCGAGAGTGAAGTAGGTGGTAGACGAGGTAGATGATGCTGGGGACTTAAGCCCAGCAGAGTCCGGTATATATACATGAAGGGGAGGACCCCTGGTACTACCCGAGACCCCTAATACTGCCCATCACATGCACGATAGCGTGATGATGGTGCGATACTTGCCAAGACACTCCGGGCTCGGCGAACGAAGTCTAAAGCCGAGTATCGGATGTGTCCGGAACCTTCTACGCTATTCTAGAATACACTACCCGGACCCTGGGTCCGGCTACCTACTATACCCTTGTACCGGAGCGTCTACATCATAGATAAGATAAAGATAAGATCCTCACATGACTCTGAGTCCTTTCCCAGCACGTGACCAACACGTGACCGCGTTCTGACGCGTGCCTGTCCTAACCCTAGTCCATAACCCTAACCCCTGGCGCCTACTGGGCGTGTCGCGGAGCTAGGGCTCAACGCTTCACGAGGGAGGGCAAGTGGGGAGGTCGACGACGAGGCGCGGCGGAGCGAGTCACGCAGCGACGCACAACTTATGCAGCTGTCCGTATTGACCAAGATAATATTAGCACTGTAACTACAATACAAACATCGGGCTTACCTGTCCGTATTGACCAAGAGGTCGAGATGACGGACAGGAGCGAGGGAGCTACCCTTATATACTACAGGTCCTTTAGGGCAGGCTATACGATTACATAAGCTGATGGGCAGCGCTCAGCATAGCCAGCGAGGCTGTGACGCGGGCTGCGCGGCGAGGCTGTGCTGGGGCTATGTCACGAGGCTGTGTCAGCTGGCAGTGTCTCGAGGCTGCGTCGGGCCGAGGTTGTGTCATCAGGCTGATCAGCTCGGCGTGTCTTGGCGAGGGGAGTCATCAGGGATGACAATGCCTCCTCGGCGATCCAGGGAACCGGTTGCAAGGCAGACCGGTGATCCGGGCAGTGTCTGAGCGCGCAGTGGGATGCGCTGGCGTCTAGGGGTGATGCGCCATCAGGGCGCTGGCGCTGAATGGCCAGGCGCTGGGTGTGGGCGGCTAGGACTCCAGACGGCGCGAGGGCTGCTCGCCCGTTGGATTAATCGA
This sequence comes from Phanerodontia chrysosporium, assembly GCA_001910725.1. NCBI lineage: Eukaryota > Fungi > Basidiomycota > Agaricomycetes > Polyporales > Phanerochaetaceae > Phanerodontia > Phanerodontia chrysosporium. The sequence goes on from MJGA01000025.1 coordinate 236,487, forward strand.
GGAAAACAGCCAAAAATCGGCGAAAAATAGGGCAGCACCGTCACATCCGTGACATTACCCCCCTCCTAAAACCGAGCGTCCTCGCGAGGTCGTTAGAGGTGATGCCCCTCCTCCCAATCGAGATCGGCCTTGGCGCGATCAGAGGCAGAAAGGTGGGAGACGTCGACTTCGGTGACGAACGGGCGAAAAGAGGCGGCGAGGGCTTCGAAGGCGGTGGCAGCGAGCTTGCGGGGCGCTTCCGGATTTTCGCGATGGAATTTGTTGACCAGAGCTTTGGCGTGTTTGAGGTTGTCTGCCTTTTCCCACGTGTCGCCGGCTTGGCCGTAGCCTTTCCAGCGGACCTTGTACTGCAGTTGTCGGCGGTATATGCAGCTGTCGAGAACTTTCTCGACGACGTATTCCTCTTCGCCGGCAACCTTGATAGGTTTGGGTGGCGGGGGCTTCTCAACGCCCTGATCGTGCCACGGGCTGAGGCGGTTGACATGGAAAACCGGGTGGATTTTCAGCCAGCTCGGGAGCTCGAGCCGATAGTCCAGATCGCCGATCTTTTCCAGAACCTTAAACGGACCCAGCTGGCGGGGGCCGAGCTTGGGCGAGGGCTGATCGATGCTGAGGTCCTTCGTGCTGAGCCAAACCTGATCGCCGACCTTGAAGGAGTGGGCGCGTTTCTTTGCGGCCTCGTACTCTTCTTTCATGCGGGCTTTGGTTAGGCGCAGGGCAGCTTCGGCCTCTTTGCGGACGTGAGCCATGCGGTCTAGGCGCTCGTCGAGGGCGGGAACGTTGGTGTGTTTGCCGGCTGGGATCGTGAAGTCCGGTGTGTAGCCGTAAACAATCTCGAAGGGCGTACGCTCGGTAGCATTGGACACGTGTGAGTTCAGGGTGAACTCGGCCATCGGGAGCCAATCGACCCAGTCATCTTGGCGCTGGGAGACGAAGAGACGCAGGAATTTCTCGACTTCCTGGTTCTTGCGCTCGACCTTGCCGTTGCCTTCAGGGTGATATGCCGTGGTGAGGCCGGTAGCGATGCCGAGGCGCTTGTACAACGCTCGCATGTACTGGGCTGCAAACTGGGGTCCTCGATCAGAGAAGATCTTGCGTGGGAGGCCGTGAAGACGGAAGATGTCCGTGTAGTGGACGTCGCCCATGCCGGCAGCGGTGATCGTCGAGTCGACCGGCACCAGGTGGCACTGATCCGAGTAATGGTCCACGTAGACCGCGATCGAGTCCTTCTTGGTCTTAGCGTCGCGCGGGAGTTGTGTGATGAGATCCACGCTGACGTGTTCCCAGGGCCCTGAAGGGACATCGTGGGGCTGCAGGGTGGCTTTCGGATGTGGGGCGGACTTGTACCGTTGACATTGATCACAGCCGAGCACGTAGCGGCTAAAATCGGCAGAGATGCGCGGCCACCAATAGTACCGAGAGACCAACTCAAGGGTGGTGTGTTTCCCAGGGTGTCCGGCAGTCGGCGCGTCGTGGCAAGACTTGATGACGTCGTTGCGCAGCGCGGCACTGTTCGGGACATAGACTTTCCCATGGTAGTACAGAAGGCCGTTGTCCTCTTCCCATTCGAGAACGCCATTGCGCAGCTTGCGGGGCCCCTTGGTCCGGAGAGTCTGCAGAGCGTCTGCGACTTCCTTTTCCTTTTCGGAGCAGTCGCGAATGCGCTTCTCGAGGGGGAGGGGCTTGCGAAGGCTGCCGTGGCGGCTATCTTAAACAGCTCTGGCTTCAACACTACCTGCGAGCGATTGTCTTCTTCGTCGGAGACATGCAGCGAGGAGGGCCGGGAGAGCGGATCAGCGAGGAGATGGGTCTTGCCGGGGCGGTGGATGATGCGGAAGTCGTACTCGGCGAGGTAGGAGGCCCACCGGGCTTGTCGCCGCGTGAGATTCTGCGCAGTCTTCCAGTACTGGAGATTCTGATGATCGGTCCAGATCTCAAAAGGCTCCGGGAGACCTTCGAGGAACTGGCGCCAATCCTTGAGAGCTTCGATGATTGCAAGCATCTCACGGTCCCAGATCTCGTAGTTCCGCTCGGCGGGGCTCATGGTCTGCGAGCGATACGCGATTGGATACCAGAGACCATCTTCAGGGTTGCGTTGGGCTATGACTCCTCCGGTTGCGTAGCCAGAGGCATCGGTCTCGACGCGAGTTGGCCGATCAATGCTCCACATGGCGAGCACGGGCTGAGTCGTGAAAGCGCGCTTGAGCGTCTCGAAGGCTTCTGCCTGTGCGGGACCCCAATTAAACGGAGTATCCTTCTTCGTCAGATCGTGCAGCGGGCGGCAGATCTTTGAGAAGTCTTTGATAAAACGGCGATAGAAGTTGGCGAACCCGACAAAGCCTCGTACGTCTTTGAGGTTCTTCGGGGTCGGCCACTCGGCTACTGCCTTAACCTTGCCGGGGTCCATGCCGACTTGTCCTTCGCTGATGAGGAGCCCAAGATACTCGATCTCTGAGCGCTCGAACTCGCACTTCTCGGACCGAAGGTACAGATCGTATTTGGCGAGGCGTGCCAAGACTTCGTGAACAATCTTCCGATGTGAAGCGAGATCGTTCGACCAGATGAGAATGTCGTCGAGGTAAACTGCGACCTTGCTTTCGGCGATGAGGTCGGCGAAGATGTGGTTCATGAGGGCCTGGAACGTGGCAGGGCTGTTGCACAGACCGAAGTACATGACTCTGGGCTCGAAGAGGCCACGGTTGGTGACGAAGGCGGCTTTCCACTCGTCACCTTCCTTAATCCGGACGTTGTTGTAGCCCCAACGGACGTCGAACTTGGTGAAGATCTTAGCGCCCTGGAGCTTCCCGATGATGTCGGAGGCGAGCGGAAGGGGGTAGCGATTCTTCACAGTGATGTCGTTGAGCTTGCGGTAGTCCTGAATGAACCGGAGCTTGCCGTCCTTTTTCTTAATGAAGAAGACGGGGGAAGCGATCGGAGACTTGCTGGGGACGATGTAGCCCTTGGCGAGTGCGTCGTCGATGAACCGCTGTAGTTCTTCATTCTCGATCGGGGACATGGGATAAACCTTCGATTTGATCGAGGCTGGGGCGTCCGGAACGAGATCTATCGCGTGATCCCAGGGCTGATGCTTCGGAAGGCGGTGCGATTCCTCTTCAGAGAACACCTTCTTGTGTCGGTGGTACTCCTTGGGGACCAGCTCTTCGAACGTCTTGGCGTACTTCTCGCGATTGGCTTCGACAGCGATCGCTTGCGAATAAGTGTAGTCGGCGAGGATCCAGACTTCGTCCTTGGCATCCTCAACAATGCCTGTTCGAAGCCATTCACGGCATTCGGAGCGGTTGGCGTCAATCTGATGGATACCGAAAACCGGGGTGTCCTCAGCTCCGCCGCGGAGCTGAAACTGGACATTTCCCGTTTCCCAGTCGATGTTCGGATTCCATTTCTTGAGCCACGGAAGTCCGAGGATGACGTTCTCGGGACCGATGTTCGTGACAAGAAACTCCTCCTTAAACGTGTAAGAACCCACAGTGAGCTGGAGTCTGGCACGGCGTGTGATAGACCCTGCTTCATTCTTAGTTCCGTCGATGTTGTACAGTGTGATCTCCTTCTTGAGCGGTACCGTGAGGATCTTGTGCTGCTTACAGAAATCCTCGTGGATGAACAGCGAAGTTGCACCGGAGTTGTCACGGATGTGACGGCGCAGCCCTATTTTTCGCCGATTTTCAGCTATTTTCCTCGATTAATCCAACGGGCGAGCAGCCCTCGCGCCGTCTGGAGTCCTAGCCGCCCACGCTCAGCGCCTGGCCATTCAGCGCCAGCGCCCTGATGGCGCATCACCCTTAGACGCCAGCGCATCCTGCTGCGCGCTCAGACACTGCCCGGATCACCGGTCTGCCTTGCAACCGGTTCCCCCGGATCGCCGAGGAGGCACTGTCATCCTTGATGACTCCCCTCGCCGAGACACGCCGAGCTGATCAGCCTGATGACACAGCCTCGGCCCGACGCAGCCTCAGACACTGCCAGCTGACACAGCCTCGTGACATAGCCCCCGCACAGCCTCGCCGCGCAGCCCGCGTCGCAGCCTCGCCGGCTATGCCCAGCACTGCCCATCAGCTTAGGTAATCGTACAGCCTGCCCTAGAGTACTGTAGTATATAAGGGTAGCTCCCCTCGCTCCTGTCCGTCATCTCGACCTCTTGGTCAATACGGACAGGTAAGCCCGTTGTGTTTGTATTGTAGTTACAGTGCTAATATTACCTTGGTCAATACGGACAGCTGTATAAGTTGTGCGTCGCCGCGTGACTCGCTCCGCTGCACCTCGTCGTCGTCATCCCCATCCGCCCTCCCTCGTGTAGCGTTGAGCCCTAGCTCCGCGACAGGAGTCAATCATTGCGGGAGTGCGAATAGTTTTATTGATTCCGGTGAGCTTTACAGGTACACGATAATGATTTGAAAACGGATCTAACACTGATATAGTACACGAGCGGATGGTATCAGAAATGTCCTGCGGTTCTAGCGAAGGCGCCGGAGTTGAATCCGGGCTTGACGAAACGGGGACCGACGATGCGGCGTCACTCCGGCCCCTTAAGCAAAACCCCCGAGCTGCTTTTGTATCAGAGCCAGCTGATCACGGAGGGCGGCGAGCGCGGCGGCTTGGTCATCAGACGAGCTGCCGGAAGACGAGGAGGCCGGAGACGAGGAGTCCTGTGACGAGGTATCCGAAGACGAGGCGCGGACAGCGGCGGTAGCGGGGGCAGTTCTCGGCTTGCCCTCGAGGCGAGCGCGACAGACGCGGGACCAGTGACCCTTCTTGCCACAGTGGTTGCAGACCGAGTCGCGGTGAACGGGGTCCGTGGACTTGTGGGACTTTGAGCCGCAGACCCTACAGCGATCCTTCATGACAGCGTCGAACTGGCGCTTGAGATCCGTGCCAGTGAGACCCTTAAACAGCTCGTCAATGTTCGCGGCGTCAATGTCCATCGCGTTTGGGTCGCGGAAGGCGCGCGCTGACGAGCTAGCCGGAGTCGAGGACGTCTTGCCTTGCTGTGCCAGGAGGTCTTGCGAGAGCTTGTCCTTCGACCGGTCGACAGCGAAACCCGCGTTCTTGAGCTCATCGTACGTCTCGGGGCCTTTGCCGGTAGCGGGGTTGACCATGTATGAGATCCGCTCGAGGTAGTCCTTGTTGAACTTCGTCCGTAGCCGGGCTGCCAGGTCCTCCGGGGTGAGCTTCGTGCGGCCGGCGAGGGCTTGGAACTCCGCGAAGAATTCCGCGAACCGACGGTTGCCTTGCGTGCATGCCTGCAGTTTGCTGAGGGCCTCGGCCTTCTCATCGACGGGCTCGAACCGGTTCTTGAACGCTTCCCAAAACGTGGCGCGAGAGCCGTCGAATATCTGAACACCGTCTGCCGCCTGTTCGATGTATTGCCGTGCCCATTCAGCCGCCTCGTCCTGCATGAAGGAGAGGGTGCCGACGATCCACTTCTGACCATCTACCAAGATCTTGCCGGAGTCGGGGTCTCGCTGGAGGTTACCATTGACGTCGCGCTTGCCGAATTTCTCCGGCTGTCCGTCGGCATAGATACGATAGGCGGCGCGGAAGAGACGGGCTGTGTCCGAACCTTTCCCTTTGAACAGGACGGGCTTCTCGACGAAGGGCAGCTCCTTGTTCGCGTTAACCGTGGCGTTGACCGTTGTGTGATTGTTACCGATGGCCTGGGCCAGGGTATTGACCGTGTTGGTGAGCTGCGTCATCGCCTGGGCCATTTGCAGGAGCGCAGCAGAAACAGAGTCGGGAGGCGCCGGACCGGGCGGCGCTCCGCCGGGAGTGCTCGACATATTGGGGGGACGGGGAGTGTTGGCTCCTGAGTGAGCACGAGAGAGATCGAGCGGAGAAGGAGCGGGTTCGTGATCGGAGAGAACGGAGCCGAGCGATGTCTCGGGAGACGAGTGGTGGCTGCTGTCCGGGGGACTGTGATCGGGAGTGTTCGGGGTGGTGGCGGAGGCGCGGGCGAACTCTAGCCGTTGCGCGAAACGAGGGCGCTCAAATTGGATTTCTCGAGTGTTCGGCGGGAGTTGTGGGGCTGCTGGAGCACTTTCTCGATGTGGACAGGGTTGTTCGTCACAGAGAGCGAGTTGCCAATCTTCCCCTCGATCGATGAGGTGGATATCGCGAGCTGTACGATCCTCGAGATTTCATGCAAAGAAGTGCGGTCGATTCGAGCAATCGGAATCCAGAGCGACACGAGATATATTTATAAACTACTCAAAATATCCAGCCCGGTACACGATGTCCAATTCTCCCACGATGCGGCGGAAGTTGCGCCTTAAACCGATGAACGAAATGTCACCAATTTGAGCTAGTCCAAGCTCGTATTGATGCCACTCCTTAAACGTGGTGGTGGGGGCAAGGCGGCTGAGCTCGGCGCGGATCTGCTGGAGGCGCTCGATCAGCTGACAGACGCTGTGCGCGTGGTCGCTGTTCACGAGGTGGAAGAGGTCGACTTCCTTGACGGCCTTGAGACGCTTGATAGTCGCGTCGAGCTTAGGCGTGAAAATGCCGACGAGGTCGGTGGGGGAGTACTTGGGGATGTCGATGCCGACGGGCTTGCGGGCGATGGGCTCGTACGTCGGGGCGGCGCTGAGGCGCTCTGCCAAACTGAGCTTAGGGGAGGAGGCGGCTACGGCGGCCTGGGCTTCTTGCGCCTCTCGTTGGCGTTGCTCGCGGATGCGGTTGCCTACGCGTTGTTCGGCTTCGCGAGCTTCACGAACGGCAGTCCAGTTGATGGAGGGAACGGAAGGCGGGGGCGTCGGGAGCGTGGAGACGTACTTGATGACCGCCTTGACTTTGCGGTCTGTCCACTTGACGGGGTTGCCGGCCTCGCGATGACGTTGGAGGCGGTCGAAGATGCGCTGGGGGATGTGATCCTTGAGCCGGACGTCTTTCGGCACTGCAAAGCAAGGACCTTAGCAACGTGTACGGAGTGAGCAGACTGCTCGACTACGACGTACTCGCTTTGAACGGTGGGGATAAACTTTTTTAAACGGTATTTGTGGGGGAGCGGTAGGGGAAAAATGCCTAGGGCACCCAAAAGATCTCGACCTAATGTCGCGGAGCTAGGGCTCAACGCTTCACGAGGGAGGGCAAGTGGGGAGGTCGACGACGAGGCGCGGCGGAGCGAGTCACGCAGCGACGCACAACTTATGCAGCTGTCCGTATTGACCAAGATAATATTAGCACTGTAACTACAATACAAACATCGGGCTTACCTGTCCGTATTGACCAAGAGGTCGAGATGACGGACAGGAGCGAGGGGAGCTACCCTTATATACTACAGGTCCTTTAGGGCAGGCTATACGATTACATAAGCTGATGGGCAGCGCTCAGCATAGCCATCGAGGCTGTGACGCGGGCTGCGCGGCGAGGCTGTGCTGGGGCTATGTCACGAGGCTGTGTCAGCTGGCAGTGTCTCGAGGCTGCGTCGGGCCGAGGTTGTGTCATCAGGCTGATCAGCTCGGCGTGTCTTGGCGAGGGGAGTCATCAGGGATGACAATGCCTCCTCGGCGATCCAGGGAACCGGTTGCAAGGCAGACCAGTGATCCGGGCAGTGTCTGAGCGCGCAGCGGGATGCGCTGGCGTCTAGGGGTGATGCGCCATCAGGGCGCTGGCGCTGAATGGCCAGGCGCTGGGTGTGGGCGGCTAGGACTCCAGACGGCGCGAGGGCTGCTCGCCCGTTGAATTAATCGAGGAAAACAGCCAAAAATCGGCGAAAAATAGGGCAGCACCGTCACATCCGTGACAGGGCGCTTACGAGAATAAAACCGTAGGGAATTAGAAAACTGTGACACCGTCCTCTATTGAGGAGTGTAAGGCACGGGACGACTGGTCGCAATGGCAGGCCGCCATGGACGCTGAAATGTCACAGCTCAGGGGGAGGGGAACTTGGGAGATGGGCGACCTTCCGGACGACCAGAAGGCCATCAGCTCACGCTGGGTCTTCGCCATCAAACACCACCCCGACGGCTCGATCGACAAATACAAGGCACGTCTTGTCGCACAAGGTTTCTCCCAGATCCCCGGGCAAGATTACCTTCAAACCTTCGCCCCCGTCGTCCACCTCGAATCCTGGCGCGCCGCATGCGCCAACGCCGCCTCCTCGCCGAACTCGGTATCCTTGGCGACACCGCTACCACCATCCTCACCGACAATCAAGCCGCCATCACTTTCGCGCACGACAGTCAATTTCACGTGCGCTCCAAGCACATCGACATTCGCCATCATTTCATTCGCGAACGCGTCAAGGACGGCGACATCGACATCACGCATTGCGCCGACATGCTCACCAAAGCACTCGCCAAGCCGACGCATTTCAAGCAGCTCGAACTCGCTCAGCTCGTCGCTCGCTGAGGGGGAGTGTTGTCATCCCGAGGCGCCGCCGAGGTGACCCACCTCAGACGCAGGGCGGCATGCCATAAAAGGCACCCGTCGGTAGTAATCTCCATGTTTCTTATCTCCATTCCGATCCACTTTATCTTATCTGAGTATTCCGCCTTTGTAATAACACAAAACCCACTTTTCATTTCCTTTCTAGTAGTTACAAGAAAATGTATAAAATCCTAGCTACATCTCGCTGAATATTATCGTTCGTTCACCGCATCTCACCCCCGCTCGATTCTTCAAGAGCCTGCACGCGTATGCGACTTCGGGGTAAGTGAAAGGGGGTCAGGCCTCAAGCAATCATATGCTCAGTCTACGTCTTCTCCAAAGGAACAGTTGGCGGGCACCGTTGTGGGCGCATTCACTACACACACGTGGCCAAAGTAGTACAGCGCATACGAGACTTGAAGCTTTGAAGCTTGCATTCAAGATGGCATAGGCGCCGCGTCTGACCACGTCGAGAACCAACGTATTGTATATCGAGCGAAACACTCTCCATGTTCCCGGACCTGGATCAGCGCCCTCCTATCTAACTCACGCTGGCGACCGGCGCGAGGTCGCGTGGGCTTTCGCTCCGGTCTCAAACGGAGGCTGCGATGTCGATAGCACATTGCGGCCCTCTTCGCTTGGTAAGTCTGCACGATCAAAGAGCTTCGCTGGGCTGTTGTTCTTCGCCGCATCTCCCATCCGTCTCGTTCTGAACATTGCCTACAGCGCCGATGCTGAAACAGGGCGGATGAGCCAGCGACTTAGCAATCATCAGGCTGCACGCCATACTCGTGCCTGTGCGCTCGCGACGGGGCCGGACGTGGACTATATTGGCCTCTGTCAAAGTACAGGTGATACTGGACAGAAACGCAGTGCTTAAATGCACGAACCGGGTCGCTGCTATTGCCCAGTGCCCAGCACTTCGTCTCATCTTTCCCATAGTACCCTGCCGAGATGCACGCACTGCGCATTTTGGCTGCACTCGCGCTCCTGTTGCTTTCGGTCCTCGCCGTTCCCATCACGAACACGACGCAGTACCTCGACCCTGCGCTGTACAGAAGCACTGTGACCACGAGGGGGCTGAAGTACCAGTATTACTACGCTCCCGCTGCGGACACTTCAAAGCCGACGCTGTTGCTCTGCCACGGCTACCCGTCGTTCTCCCAGGACTGGCGTCGCATCGCGCCCCAGCTCGAGGCGAAGGGCTACGGCGTGCTCGCCGTCGACATGCTCGGCTATCATGGCACCGCGCGCCCGCTGGACCCGCACCTCTATCTGCTGAGCCGCATCGCGCAGGACCTCGTCGACGTCCTCGATGCCGAGAAGCTCGATCGGGTCGTCGCCGTAGGGCACGATTGGTGAGTGGTGCTCGGGCCGACGGGGTGTATCGTGTCTGACGCCACGCTTGATAGGGGCTCTGCTGCGGTCTCGCGGCTGTCGAACTACCACCCGGACCGCTTCCTCGCGTACGCCTTCTTCGCGGTGCAGTACTTGCCCGTCGAGCCGCCGGCGAACTTTACGGAGGTGCTCGCGGCGCAGAAGGCACAGTTTGGCTACGAGCTTTACGGTTATTGGTTCTTCTACGTCGAGAAAGACGCCAACGCTATCCTGCAGGAGCATGTGAGCATGAAGTGCTTTATGGCACGTCCTCCAAGGCTGATACCTCTCGCAGATGGACTCCTTCGTCAGCATAATCTATCCGTACCATCCCATCTATTGGGAGACACGCCTTGCACCCTTGGGCGCGCTCAAGAAGAACTTGCTTGCCAACTTCCTCGCGCCCCACCCCGCATACATCTCCGAGCCCGAAATCGAGTACTTCAAGGCGTACTACCGCGCAAACGGCTTCGACGCGCCCGATGCCTGGTACAAGATCATGACGAGCAATCTCGCAGCGCTGGACGACGAGCGTGGGTCGTGCTATCTCCTACTACTATCTCCGCGCGCTGACACCCCCTTGCAGGGATTCCGGCAGAGCGCCAGTTCCCGCCTGCGAGTGCGCCGGTGTTCTACGGCGGCGTGAAGCAGGACCGGATCTGCCTGTTTGAAAACGCACTGGCAGTCTTCGACGGGCCTGGTTTCGCGGGGCACAATGTCACGATCAAGGAGTATGACTCTGACCATTGGGTCATCCTTTCGCATGCAGATGATATTGTCAGCGACCTGGATTCGTGGCTCCAGGACGCGGGGCTTGCTTGATTGTGTTGTTTGTACATGTTCAGATAACTAAATGTTGTCATCCCGAGGCGCCCGCCGCCGAGGTGACCCACCTCAGACGCAGGGCGGCATGCCATAAAAGGCACCCGTCGGTAGTAATCTCCATTTTCTTATCTTCATTACGATCCACTTTATCTTATCTGAGTCTTCCGCCTTTGTAATAACTCAAAACCCACATTTCATTTCCTTTCTGGTAGTTACAAGAAAATGTATAAAATCCTAGTTACATCTCGCCGAATGTGATCGTTCGTTCACCGCATCTCACCCCCGCTCGATTCTTCAAGAGGTTATGAGCCCCGCGCTGTAAAGAGCGCACACGACGATCACCACTCTCTGCAGATCCAGTGCGGATCAAACTCTCGTCCCTGTCGATCCATTGCGGATCAAATCTAGGCGCCCACATCTCGCGATTATCGCCCTGTCAGTATGACATCAGACACGTCCAGTGTACGCATCGAACCTTTGAAGGGGCCCGAGAATTACTTCTCGTGGCAGGTGCAAGAACAAGACATCTTGACCGACCTCGGTTATATCGACTACGTCCTTGGCAACAAGACGCGCCATGCGACCGACGCCGCAGAGCAAGCGACATTCGACCGCGCAGACCGGAAAGCGCTTAGCGCGATCCGCCTCCGCTGCGCGCCCTCGGTAGTCACGCACATCGCGTCAAGCACTTCGTCCAAGTCAGCGTGGGACACGCTCAAGTCTATCTACGCCACGCAAGGCACTATGGCTAAGGTCACAGCGAGCAGAAAGCTCCAGAAGTACCAGATGGAGGAGGGAGCAGACATGGAAGGGGAATTAAAGAAGATGAGGCAGTTGATGGAAGAGATTACCCTTTCTGGCGGTACGATTACCGATTCAGATTTCACCTATCAAATCCTTTCTGCTCTTCCCCCTTCCTGGGACGCGTTCATTACGTCTTGTCAGAGCATCACAACCTCGTCAGACCTCACCGGTCGAATTCTGACCGAAGAACGCCGCCGCAAGGAGCGCGACACGTCCTCCACGGCACTCGTTGCTCGCCAGCGCCCAAAGAAGTCCAAATTCCGCAAGGGCGTCTACTGCCACGGATGCGGAAAGGAAGGTCACATCAAACCCGAATGCCGATCCGGCGGCAACCAGAAGTCTGGCTCCGGAGGCAAATCTTCGCGCGCGCACGTCGCTGTAGCCGCGGAGACCGACGGCGACTCCTACATGTTCGCCACAATAGAAGAAGTCCCCCAAGACGTGCGCGCCCTCCTGGTCAAGGGGGAAGTTTGGCTCGGCGATTCCGCCACCGAGCGCCACATTGTACGCGACCGCAACGCGTTCAGCAACTACATCGAGACCCCCAACCACACGGTCACCGGCGCAGGTGTCTGCAAGGCCTTAGGCCGCGGTGACGTGCAAGTTACCTTCAATACGAAGCAGGGGGAAGTCTCAGTCAAGCTCACCGACGTTCTACACGCGCCGGACATGGAGTTCAATCTCCTGTCCCTCGGTCGCCTCGCTAGCGCAGGCATGACCTTCGTCGGCACTGGTCCGGACTTGTTCATCAAAGACCGCGATCGTACGATCTGCCACGGTCGACGCGTCGGACATCTCTATCACATGGATATGAGACTTCGGTATCCGGCGCGATCTCGAGCGCTCGCCGTGCGCACTGCGCGCACTTGGTATGAATGGCACTGCGCTCTGGGACACATTAATCGCCAGCAGCTGCAGGAAATCCATCGCAAAGACCTCGTAGAAGGCATGGAAGTCGACACCTCGTCGGATATCGACTTCGACTGCGACGCCTGCATCCAGGCCAAGCACTCTCGAGCGCCATTCCCCGATACCGCCGCCGATCGCGCTCTAGCCGTCGGCGATCTCGTCTTCTCAGACATCTGGGGCCCGGCGCGCATCGCCTCTCTGCAGGGCAATACGTACGTCATCACATTCACCGATGCCGCTTCGCGCTACGTCGTTATTTTCTTCATGAAATCACGCGACGCCGCCCTCGACCGCTTCAAGAAGTATGAAGCGCTCCTCGAGCGTCATCTCAACGCGAAGATCAAGACGGTTCACGTCGACAACGCGAAGGAATATACTCAAGGCCAGTTTCGCGACTACGCCGCCTCTCGCGGCATTCTCGTCCGCACCACGGCACCATATTCCCCTTCGCAGAACGGCATCGCTGAACGCCTAAACCGCACTCTCGCGGAGCGCGCGCGCGCCATGCTGATCGCGCGCGACTTACCGAAATTCCTTTGGCAGGAGGCCTGGGCATACGCCACCTATCTCAAGAACCGCACGCCTACGCGCACTCGCGATCTCACGCCCTACGAATTATTCTGGGGCCGCCGCCCTGATATCAAGGACGCGCAAGAGTTCGGCACGCCCTGCTGGGTCCTCGTGCCCGAAAATCGTCGCTCGAAGCTCGAGCCGAAGTCCGAGCGCTACATCTTCACCGGGATTTCGGACAACAGTGCCGGCTGGAGGTACTTCGTCCCTGGCATGCGCCAGATCCTGGTTTCTCGCGATGTCATCTTCGAGCGTAAGGCTGAACCACCTCGTAGCATCCCCTTCACCCTTGAGGGGGAGAGTCCGACACCTTCTCGAGCCAAATCGCCGCCTTCAGTTACCACGACGCCACCACCGGCATCAGCGCCTCAAGCGCCCGACTCTTCGAAGGCATCCAAGGCTGAACCGTCTGCTACGACGACCAAATCACGTTCCCCCTCAGTCGCCCTTCCTCGCTCGACATCCTCTAGCGTTCCCCCCGAGTCTACGCGCAAGTCCGAGCGCAACACGCCTCGCGTCGACTACAAACGTCTTCACCAGACCGGAACCATCGCTCCGAAGTCGACGGATCACGACGCTAGCGCTCACGCCCACATCTGCTTCGCAGTACGCGGAGATTGGGACCACCCGTCCTCTATTGAGGAGTGTAAGGCACGGGACGACTGGCCGCAATGGCAGGCCGCCATGGACGTTGAAATGTCACAGCTCAGGGGGAGGGGAACTTGGGAGATGGGCGACCTTCCGGACGACCGGAAGGCCATCGGCTCACGCTGGGTCTTCGCCATCAAACGCCACCCCGACGGCTCGATCGACAAGTACAAGGCACGTCTTGTCGCACAAGGTTTCTCCCAGATCCCCGGGCAAGATTACCTTCAAACCTTCGCCCCCGTCGTCCGCCTCGAATCCTGGCGCGCCGCATGCGCCATCGCCGCCCGTTACGACCTCGACGACGACGGTCTCGACATCACCGGCGCGTATCTCTACGGCCCCCTCGAGGAGACCATCTACATGCGTCAGGCACCCGGCTACGACGACAACTCTGGCCAAGTCTACGTCCTGCGCAAGGCCCTGTACGGTCTCAAGCAGGCCGGACGCGCCTGGAACAACGTCCTCAACCACGTCCTCGTCAATCTGATGGGATTCACTCGCTCCGAGGCCGATCCGTGCGTTTACTTCAAACGTTCCGACGCTCTAACGCTCGCACTCCTTCATGTCGACGACACTACCCTTTTTGGGAAGCGCGCTGCCTTAAACGACTTCAAGGCCGATATCGCCGCCCACTTCGCCATCACGACCTCAGGCGCGCTCACCACCTTCGTCGGCATTCAGGCCATTCGCGACCGCACCGCTCGCACGCTCACCATCAAGCAGTCGCACTACATCAAGCTCATTCTCGAGCGTTTCGGCATGCAAGACTGCAATCCGGTCTCGACGCCGCTTAACCCGAACATCAAGCTTGGGCCGATCTCCGAAGATGAGACGCCCGTTGATGCGCCCTACGCCGCCGCCATCGGTTCCCTCATGTACGCCGCTGTCGGTACACGCCCCGACATCGCCTTCGCTGTTCAAGCACTTTCCCAGTTCACCTCTCGACCGTCCAACACTCACTGGACGGCGGTCAAGCACGTCTTTCGCTATCTCAAGGGCACACTCGACCTCGGCATCACCTACGGTCCCGACGATCAAGATTTGATCGGATACTCGGACGCAGACTGGGCACAGTCCCTGGTCGACCGCCGGTCCGTGTCCGGCTACGCCTTCAAGCTTGCCGGCGGCATCATCAGCTGGTCCTCGAAGAAGCAAGCTACGGTCGCCCTCTCCACGATGGAAGCGGAGTACATCGCCCTCTCACACGCAGCCAAGGAGGCCATCTGGCTACGCCGCCTCCTCGCCGAACTCGGTATTCTCGGCGACACCGCTACCACCATCCTCACCGACAATCAAGCCGCCATCACTTTCGCGCACGACAGTCAATTTCACGCGCGCTCCAAGCACATCGACATTCGCCATCATTTCATTCGCGAACGCGTCAAGGACGGCGACATCGACATCACGCATTGCGCCTCCGCCGACAATTGCGCCGACATGCTCACCAAAGCACTCGCCAAGCCGACGCATCTCAAGTAGCTCGAACTCGCTCAGCTCGTCGCTCGCTGAGGGGGAGTGTTGTCATCCCGAGGCGCCCGCCGCCGAGGTGACCCACCTCAGACGCAGGGCGGCATGCCATAAAAGGCACCCGTCGGTAGTAATCTCCATTTTCTTATCTTCATTACGATCCACTTTATCTTATCTGAGTCTTCCGCCTTTGTAATAACTCAAAACCCACATTTCATTTCCTTTCTGGTAGTTACAAGAAAATGTATAAAATCCTAGTTACATCTCGCCGAATGTGATCGTTCGTTCACCGCATCTCACCCCCGCTCGATTCTTCAAGCTCACCCCCGCTCGATTCTTCAAGACTAAATATCACTACTTCTGCAGCAACCTAGGCCTCTCAATTTGTTCTATGTTTTAATATGCACTTTGCTCAAAAGTGCTACTGTAAATACAGGATCTCATCCGAATGGTTCAGGAATGCCATGAGCTAACCCGTCTAACAGAACATCCAAGGGAACAGGATGAAAGTGGCCAATTCCATAGTTACAGTAGGTGCACTGAACTTCAGTTAAGCTCTCTAGGGCTCTGCCGACCTGTTATGTCCAGCCCCTACAGATTCGAGGATGAGACTCAACATAGTAGCAGGGAACAGTGTCCGGATATTTTAGAACTTGAAGATGTGGTTGAAGGGAAAATTGCTTTCATCATGGTATGCATATGCAGGTTCCCGCGACTATATGACAACCCCGGAACTGGCTTGGGATGATCACAGAATAGTTGTCTCCACTCGAGAGCTTGTCTTTGGCAATTCGGCTACGATACCGAGCTTGACTGCCCAGCTATTATCCGGGTAATGCAGCACTTCCGACGTCTCCTTGAGAATGTCGTCCGCCATGTCTTTGCGGCGGACGTACGGCGTGTCGGCGACGACGCTGACGACGCAGCCGAACATCCAGAGCTTCGACGTCGTCGCGTTGCACACGCCGAGGAGCGCGGCGGAGAGCACGAACAGGCCCGCGGTGAACACGCTCCCGAGCGCGGACGCGTTCCCGCGAACGCGAGCGCGCCGTACGCGAGGAACGTCGCCGCCGTCGCGAGCGCGCTCTCGGCCGGCTCGGGCTCGCGCAGCCAGTGCCCCGCGGTGACCGCCTTGAGGTCGTCGACGAGCCCGCGCATGCGGATCCAGCGGTCCTGGCTCACGAGCACGAGCAGGTCGCCGTAGACGCCCGGCTCCGCGGCGCCCTTCCAGCCCTTCGTGGCGCGCCGCTTGAGCACGGCGACGTGCAGCAGCCGCGAGAGCATGAGTGTGCCCAGGAACAGCAGCGCGGGCACGTCGTGGATCCTGATGAGCACCAGGACGACGGCAACGGTGGATGCGACGCCTGCGAGGTAGCACAGCGACGCGACGGGGTCTATGTGTGAGATGTCCCGTGTCTGCTTGACCTCGACGGTGACGAGGTGCCCGGTGACGCCGACACGCTGGAGGAATGCGACTGTCGCCTGGTTCTCGACGCGGAAAATGTATCCGGATGTCATTGCCGCCGTGGCGGGGTACTCGCCGTTGTTAACCTTGGCGGAGTCCTGCTGCGCGAGGAAGCCGGGCACGAGGAAGAGTGCGTCGAGCAAGGACGCAGAGCCCATGAGAGCAGTGCGTGTCATGACCGCGGGGAAGGGCGCCAGCGCGATGAGGTTCGCGGCTTGTGGATAAATATATTTGAGCACGCTGTGCTCGGAGGACGCGAAGGTCTCGACGAATCTGCGGGCTTCGAGGGATTTTGCTGCGGGAATGAACATGGCTACAGGAAGGCGTTGAGTGAGTGGGAATGGAAAGGTGCCTCGATAGTACGTCGGACGGAGTTATATACTGCCAGTGCATCGTGTCGGCCGCGCGATAACAGCATGCACGCCATTGGTAATAAGATTGAAACCTTGTGTTATGAACGGGAAAGGCGCTGCACGGGGTGAATGGATGCTCGAGGGCCTGATAAGTATCCCATGGCGGTGCATACAAGGTTGGATCTCACAGCCTCCTCGACAGGAGGACCGTCGTCGAACGGGGGCTGTAGCCTCGGACCGGATGAACTGATGCGATATCCAAACTGGGCACCTGGGACGCGCTTGACACTGTATGTGCTCGCACTAGTCAAAAAGGTAGGTATATGCTGTGCTTCGCCGTAAGGTGCATACGGAAATCATTGCTCTAGATTCCATAAGCAATGAGCGCGGCAATATGGGCAAAGGACTCCAAACAGACATACTGGCAGTGTCAGAAGGGCATCGACATCTCCCTGTTCGCGCTTTTACGCCTGCGTTGTGAGACGATGTGTCATGGGCACAGGATCGAGTATACCTGCGACACGAGGCGCAATGAGCTTTGAATACAACAATATCCTGGATGGCTGAATTTTTGGAACAGAAGACACAGAAACCACCATATATTCTGCGCGAAGCCTCGGATGAGACATCCATCGGTCGTCGTAGCATGCTAACAGAAGCGTCTACAAGGGCGTCGGCTAAATGAGCGCACAGCATGTCCGCGGTCAGGAAAGCAGATACACAGAAAGTGATGATGGAGACACAATGCCTGGATGGCCCAAGCGTAGTGGAACATGGCGGAAAGTAACATCAAATACTAGAGCGTGAGGGTCTCAGCGTGCGGCTGCGCCTCAGGTAGCTCGTTGACCAGGCCCAGCTTGACGGCCCAGTGGGTGTCCGGGTATCCCAGCTCGCTCGTCTCAGAGAGGATGTCCGCGGCCATGTCGAGGCGCCTGCCGTACGCCTTGTCGCCGACGACGGACACGGCGCGGCCGAACATGCGGAGGCGCGTCGTGGACGCGTTGGACACGCCGAGGAGCGCGGACGACGCGAGGAGCAGGCCCGTCGTGAGCGCGCTCCCGCGCGGCGACGCGTGCCACGCGAACGCCATCGAGCCGTACGCGAGGTACGTCGCCGCGGCAGACAGGACGTGCTCGAACGTGCGCATCTCGCGCAGCCAGTGCCCGCTGATCGTCGCCTTGAGGTCGTCGACCGCGCCGCGCAGCCGGATCCAGCGGTCTTCGCTCACGAGGATCAGCAGGTCTCCGCGCACGCCCGGCTCCGGCGCGCCCTTCCAGCCCTGCGCGGTGCGCCGCTTGAGCGCGACGACGTTGAGCAGCCGCGCGGCCATGAGCGTCGCGAGGAAGAGCACCGCGGGGACGTCGCGCATGGTGACGAGCAGCGCGAGGACACCGGCGGTGAGCGCGACGCCGACGAGGTAGCACAGCGCCGCGAGCGGGTCCGTGTGGAAGACGCTGCCGGCCGCGGCGACCTCGAGCGTGACGAGATGCCCGGTGACGCCGACGCGTTGGAGGAAGGCGGCCGCGGCCTGGTTCTCGACGCGGAAGACGTAGCCGGTGGTCATCGCGGCCGTCGGCGGGTACTCGCCGTTGTTGACCTTGGCCGCGTCCTGCTGCGCGAGGAAGCCGGGCACGAGGAAGAAGGTGTCGAGGAGCGACGCGGACCCCATGAGCGCGGTGCGCGTGACCACTCCGGGCCTAGGGGCGAGCGCGATGACGCTTGCGGCTTGCGGGTACATGTGCTTGAGGACGCTGCTGGAGGACGCAACGGTGCTTGAGGATGGGAGGTACATCTCTTGCTGCTGGCGAAGATACGCCCCGCACGACCAAGGTTGATATACGCGCTCCAGCGTGAGAGTCCCGCTGGCGGAGGTTTGTCACCGCCGACGGCCCACGCGGTGCAGAGGCGCCGCGCGCAGCCCCGGTGCGAGCCACGATATCGCCAGGTGGAATGCGCAGATGGCGGGGCCGCGGATGGCGGACGCGTAGTGCCCCGTGTTCGACTGGCTACGACACGTTGACGTCCAGTTGCATGCCGAAAGAATAGCCCATTCGCGAAAACAGGCAGAGGTGCACGCGGTATGACGGTGTGCTTTGGGCGTGCTTCAACGTCTCGTCGGAGGGACATCGTGGCTTGCTATCGAGAGGAGCTCCTATAAGTACCACACCCTCTGGGCCCTCCATCTTGTTTGCACATACGTTCCCCCCGAGGTTGCCCAAAGTAACTTGAGAGCCTAACTTTCCGTAACTTTCCCGCGCGTTCTACCAGGCGCTTAAAGTAACTAACTTGGGACAAACTAACTGAATATTACTTGAACCCCAATCCCACTTGCGGGATACCACTCTGCCTTATATTCTGCCTCTATAAGGTCGTTCGTGCCTCTATTGGACCTTGTAGATGTTATATAATGAAGATCTTCTTGTGAACGCTGCTCCTTGTCACCTCTCGCACCTCAGTTCTGCCACGGTGGTCCTGGTCTGCTAGCGCCAAGATTCTGTGATCCCTGCAGCAGTCTGCCATTTTGTTTCAGCATGCCCGCCGGCCTACGGAGATATGAAAAATCCAGCCCTTGCCCTTCTCGACAGAGCGTTCGCGCAAGGCACGCATCATCTGAGCGGGACGTGAGCGCCATCATGGGACCCCTAGCACTGCGGACCCGGTGTACTCTGTACCGAGAAAGCTGCCAGCCTTCGTTCTCATCGTTCATCAAATTGCTAATAACATGTAGGGCTTCTTGCTCAATAAGTTTACTATGAAACTTGAATGAACCTGTCTCACTTGTATCAATTTGTGCTAACTTGCATTCGGTTTTGCTAACTTGTGCTCACCCACACCCACTTACAACACTTGTGCTTACTTGGCTAGCCTAGAGCCATATCTCTGACTTTATCCAGCTTGAGTACACTCAATACAGATTGTATCAACTGACGCTTGGCGGCTGGTGTGAGTATTGACCGCAGCGCCGCAGTGAGAAGTGGGTCTGGAGTGCCAGGGGTCACACACTGCCGCCAGCGGCTATGCAGCAGCGATGTCCATGTTAAGCACCGCTGACACGTCTGCACCAAGCTATCCATTCCTGACACTAGACAGCATCCATGTGAAGTATAGATGATCGCGTGTCATGCCAGACCGCAATTTGTGAGGTGCGAGACGTGTGCCGTGAGCGACAAGTGTCTGAGTCCCCAAAATGGTAATTGCCATCACCCGCAGCTCAGCCCAGTTCGCGGGGGTCAACGCTGGGCTCATACATCTCGGGCTTTGGAACGTTATAGACAACTTCTGTGGCCCATACAAAGTAACTTTGTTGACATTTTTATGCTTTAATTTACTGGACGTCACAGAAAGTAACTTTGGTGAGAAAAAGTTAGCAAAAGTTAGCCGCTCAAGTAACTTTTGATACCATCCGTTCCCCCCTCGTCCTCGTCTGCCAAAGTTTCTCACTCCCTACGCCGTCTGTCTCCGCTCACCAGCGTCCTTCAAGTGAATCACTCTCGCCACGTATCCAGTTATCAATGTCCAGCATACCATGTCCGGGACATGACAGCGTACCTTCATGTTGGTGGGTGTGCTCTCGGTTGACGGAAAACAACCGAGGGCCACATTAATTGATGCGCCAATTGCCATATATAGACACCGTGCGCATCAATCTTCGATATAGGCATCCGTTTTGCGGGGAGGTGGCCTCCGCCTTGACCTCTCCGTCTCTTTTGTTCTTGCCACAAACGCCGTTTCAAATGTCGTCCGCCACGCGTGGCCAGGTACAAGACTCAGACTCTGAGGACGAGCTCGACTTTCTTTCCTCCACTTCACGCGCCCTCGTCGCGTCGAGCCTCAACCCCTCGAGGAACGCGACCCCGGGGCCCTCAAAACGCGTCCTACGCTCACGGTCCAACGACATCGGCCCTGAAAGATTAGATTTGCCTCGTGCGGCGCCGATGAAACGCAAAAACACGCCTCCGGAGGTGGCAGAGCAGCGGGCAGGGAAGAAGGCGCGAGTCGAGAGCAAGAAACAGGTGCGTTCTCTCTGCTCTGCTGCCTCCGAGATTTCTCAAGTCCCATCACGCGCAGATAACCCTCGTAATAAACAGCAAGAAGGCCGCAATTGAGGCCGCCAGGCGGCGATGGCTGCACAAGCACCGCGACCTCTTCATTCCCCTCCTCCCGCCTTCCAACCACTTCTTCGCCACCCTCGAGCACGAGCTCAAGCTTTCCACAGACAAGAGCTCGTACAAGCCCCTACATGAGCTGGAGAAGCAGCCCGAGTTGATCAAGGGCGGGCAGCTCAAGGACTACCAGGTGCGCCGCAGCCCGTTCACGCGTCGTATCTACGCTCATCCGATGTGCAGCTGCATGGACTCTCGTGGCTCTCGTGGATGTACGAGAACGGCATGAACTGCATGTTGGGCGACGAGTGAGTGAGGCGTCTAGCTCCCTGGCGCGCTCTGCTGACGGTTCGCTCAGGATGGGTCTCGGGAAGACGCTGCAGACGCTGTCCCTGCTGGCCTACGTGAAGGAACGCGCCAATGGTGAGCTTGCATGCTCTATTGTTTTTTTTCGCGTGACTGAGCCATCACAGGACGCCTCGACCCTCACCTTATCATATGCCCCCTCTCCGTGGTGGAGACATGGCTGAATGTGCGTCTCACCCGACTGCATACAATGCATCCTAGCCAACCTTCTCGTTCCAGGAAATCCGCCGCTGGCTCCCGTCCTTCAGCGCCATGCGGTTCCACGCACAAGAGAGCGAACGGAGGCGCCTGAAGGACGCGGTCCGCGCGGGCAGCATCGAGGTCGACATCTGCGTCGCGACGTACGAGAGCTACGTCGCCGAGGACTCCTGGTTCAAGAGCCGGCGCTGGACGTACGTCGTGCTCGACGAAGGCCACAGGATCAAGAACTCGGCGACGAACGTGGCCAGCAAGCTCCAGGGCATCGGCTGCCTGTACCGTCTCAGTAGGTGGTCCTTCGCGCGGACGAAGTGCGTGTCCTCACAAAATCTGCAGTCCTCACCGGCACGCCGGTCCAGAACAACCTCGTCGAGCTCTGGGGCCTGCTGCACTGGCTGTACCCCGCGATCTTCGTGCCCGCGACGGAGCGCCGGTTCCGCGAGGCGTTCAGCCTCGAGAAGGGCGCGTACTCGCTGCCGTTCCTCAAGGCGACGGAACGCCTGCTGAGCACGATCATGCTCCGGCGCACGAAGGACAGCGTCGACATCGCGGTGCCGCCGCGCGACGAGCTCACGGTCTTCCTGCCCATGGCCGAGGCGCAGCGCTTCTGGACGTACCGCCTCCTCACGCGCCTCGACGCGCTCGACCTGCAGGAGATCTTCACTGCGGATGCGCAGGAGGAGAAGGAGAACGAGGGCCGCAGGGAGGTGCAGGCGATCCTCGCCGCGCAGAACGAGCGCGCCAAGGGCGGCCAGGGGAACCGTACGTCCTCCAGCATAAAAAACGTCCTCCCGATCATTGACGGCAGCCTCGTGCAGAATGGAAGAGGCTCATGAACCTCCTGATGCAGCTACGCAAAGTCTGCGACCAGTACGTGTTCCTCAGCGCGTCTCACAGTGTTACTCACCGGTGCTCTGCAGCCCATATCTCCTGCCAGACGCGGAGCCGACGCCGTATGAGCTTGGTGAACACGTCGTGGCATCTTCCTCGAAGCTCGTCTTCCTCGACAAGCTGTTCGCGGATATCCTTCCCAAAGGAGAACGCGTCTTGATATTCTCGGTGGGTATATGCGCCTTCCTTCTGGCACAATAAACTGATCTCTGCATTGCAGCAATTCTCTACGTTCGTAACGTTCTGTCCGACTTGGTGGTCGAGGCTGACTAGCATTGTAGAATGTTGGATTTGCTCGAAGACTTCTTGGCATTACGCTCGATCAAGTATGCACGCCTAGATGGTTCGACGTGTCGACCGCGGAGGACGCTTGATGTCAAGTTGGTCCGTGTCTTCTACCTGTATGCCGTGAATGACGGGCTGATAGCCGTTGTAGTTCCAGCAAGAAGAGTCTCGTGAGTGCAAGGCCATCTCCTGGCCTCAAATCCACCTCACAGGCGATCATCCCAGCCTTCCAGGTGTTCTTGATTTCGACCAAAGCAGGTGGTCTTGGTATCAACCTCACGAAGGCGTCTACTGTGGTCATGTTTGACTCCGACTGGAACCCCAGGTACATTGCCGTCCAAGCTGCTGCGCATTGGCGTCTCTGACCGGTTACGCCGCAGAACGACTTGCAGGCTATCGCTCGTGCACATCGCATTGGCCAGACGAAGACGGTGAAAGTGTACAGGCTGATTTGCCAGGGCAGCGTCGAGGATCAGATGCTAGACCGCATCCGGCGGAAGCTCTTCCTCTCGATCAAGGTCATGCAAGCACGGCCCGTCGGAGAAGGAAAAGAGGACCAACTGTCGGCGCTCAAGACCGCGGAGCTCATGAGCATCCTTCGCAAGGGCAGCAGTGCGCTCGCACCAAAGGACGGTACCGCGGGAACCAGTCTCGCACAGTTCCTCAAGGCGCCCGTCGCAGAGATCATACAGGCTTCCCGGGAACGGGATGACGTACGCGCGACGCGCATTCGCAAGGAGCTCGGCCAGGAGGTGGACGACACGGCGGCCCTTGAGAGCGCGGAGGACGAGGAGCAGGCGATGCTCAGCGGCGTTGCGCAGGTGCAGAGCCGGCTCTTCGAGGGAAAGGTCGTCAAGCGTGTCAAGCCGCCTTCTGACAACAAGGATATCGCCGCGGAGTGGGACGCGCTCCAAAAACGGGCACGCCAGACGCGGATCGTGGTCATCGACGGTTTCGAGGTGCTCTCCGAGCACCTTGCGCCCCTGCAGTCTCCGGTGCGTCGCAGCCTGAGTGGTCGTCCAGCGGTATTTGACGGGTTCTGCAGACGAAGGGTGCCGTGACTGCGCCTCCGAAAAAGAGGAAGAGGAAATTCGATTGGGAAGACTGGTGCATCTACTGCCGCGACGGCGGCGAACTCACTTTGTGCAGCAGCTGCCCACGAGGTGCGTGCCCTGCGCCTCACCCGCGCGTTACCCACCTACTCAACCTTCTCCCGCCAGTCTTCCACGCGGAGTGCCACGGCCTGACACAGGCAAAGGCCGCACGCACGCCCATGCTCGTGTGTCCGCAGCATCGCTGCTGTGGGTGCGACCGAAATACCGCGGACGCGGGGAACATGCTCTTCCGGTGCGCCCTGCCGCTCCTGCCCTCCGCGCGCGCCGGGCCGGACTGACGTAACCGCGCAGGTGCCAGACATGCGTCAACGCTTTCTGCGAAGACTGCTTGCCGCCGGGCGAGATCGACGCCGTCGGGGACACGCTGCCTGAGTTGTACGTCGTGCGCCGCTCCCTGGGGCGTGGACCGAGTGCTGATAGGCGTGTCCTGTTTGTTACAGCGTCCTCCGCGGGTATGGCGAGATCGCGTCGGCGTACTTTATCAGATGCCATGCGTGCAAGGAGCGATTCGAATCCGACCCTGTGTTCGCGGCACAGTGGAACGAGGAGTTCCGCGACACGCAGGAAAAACTGGATGCCCTGAATGCTTCGTGAAGAAATACTTACCCCCGGAAGTAACACCCGGATTGGCCTTGTCGAACTTGCTTTCTTGCACCGTCATCTTGCTCTCGAATGTTGTACGTATATTACCTGAATATCCTTACGTATACCCTGGCTACATATACAGCAGGCGAGTCCATAGTGCCAATATTAATGGAGTCTATACACGGTGGGCAAGCGCAGCGAACCCTGATGACGAGAGTCTAGGGTGGGTATCGTTCTTTTTGATGTTCTCACAACAGCCCTGGGACAAACCAGTGCGGCACCCTCGCCGCATACTGCTCCCACTCCTCCCCAAACCGCTTCTTCAGCTCGGCGTCCTCTGCACGGCAGCGGGTGATACCCACGGAGAGCCACCATCCGAACCACGCCGCGACGGCCGCGGCCCGGAGAAGTGTCGCGATGCCCCCGCGCGGGAGGACACCGCACTCGACCGCCCAGCTGCCGGGCGTGAGCCCGACGAGGGCAATCCCAGCGTACATCGCGAGCGAGCCTGTGTAGGCTGGGTGGCGCACCCACGCGTACGGCCCGCCGGTGACGAGCGAGTGCGCGGGGAGGATCGTGAGGTCGAACGTGAACAGCTCGCCGAGCGCGCGGTAGCACCCGAGGCGGAGCACGCTCCCGAACGCGACCAGCGCAAGGCCTGCGAGCGCGGCGGGCGGCACGCGCAGGCGCGGGGCGTGCGCGGCGCAGAGGGCGGGCGCGAGTGCGCGCGCGGATTGCTGGGTGCTGTCGTGCGCGGCGGCGAGGAGCAGGAGCTCGGCGGCGCTGCAGGCCCAGACGAGCGCGGCCTGGAGCTGTGTGGAGGCGTCAGTGGGCGGCGCACGCGGAGAGCGCGGAGAGCGCAGGGCGTGCCTTCATGACGAGCGGCGCGATGCGGATGAACCACGGGTGCGCGGCGTCGTAGCGCGCCTTCTGCGGCGTTGCGTTTGGCGGCGTGCTCGCGAGCTGGTAGAAGACGCCCTGGGCGACGACGAGCAGGGCGCGGGCGAGCGACATGGCAGAGTGCGGCGCGGGTGCGAGGGGGCAGGGGGGCGGTGGTTGTGCCAACGGACGGTCTTCGCTGCGTCTTCAGCTCCCTGGAGCTATTATATCCCGGCCAAGCCGTCCATCTGTGTGTGCACGCACACGCACGATCGCTCGCACGATCTCTCGAGGGAGGGAGGGGCGCACGGATGTCAGGAAAAGGGGCGTGGATTCGCGGGCTCGGTGTCTGTGTGCGGTCCTGCGTTCACACCCTCCGGGCGGGGATGATTGCCACTTGCGCTTCTCTTCTGCGCGGGAGAGGCCTCTGTCCCATGGTCGCCGCTCCTGCATGCGCTCTACGCACAGCCAATCTCACCGTGCGGCTGCGATGTGTCGTCCGCGCCGCTGCCAGCGCTGGACTCGCGCACGGCGATGGGCGGCATCGATAGCGCTTGCGCCCCGCGGTGACCTCGCAAAGTGGCATACCACAAGGCTGCCTCCGGGCCAGAAGACGCAGGATGTTGCCGTGGGGATATGAAACCGCGGGAGGTGCCTCCTCGGAGTCCAGACCCGCGGGTAACACGCCCTGAGAACAGCGCTGGACAGGCGTGCGACCGCAGACGTCCCGTTGAGTGTTTAACTCAGACTTGGCCTTGCGCACGCCGCCGATGCCGCTCTCTGTCGCGATGCCGTTTGTATGTGTGGGAGGGCCCTTCCCCGCGCTGCGTAGCACGGCAGATTGGGTGGGGTGGGATTAGGCTCACGAAACAAGCTTGGGATCACAGGTCTCTGCGGTGGTGGAAAAGAAGCGTGCGGGAAGTCACGAGAACCCGTTCATCTGAGCACGCGGATTTAGGAAGACCAAGCCTATTTGCTCTGTGTCAAACGAGCTGCGAGCCCTGGGCCGCTGATTTGTAGTGTACTTACACGCTCCCGCACGCCAGCATTGTAAGAAGCACTGCCCAGACCCGGCGTAAAGCATACGAGCACGATGTATGATGACGAGGCATGATGTCGAGATGTAGCATTTACGAGCAAGCAAAGAGGACATGGGTGCTGCTGCCTGATCCGTTTGTCAGAGGCAAGAGGCAATGAGACAGGAGTACAAGACGGATCATACCAACTGATCCGAAACGCCACAAAGTGTGAGAGGGTAAAAGGAAAAAGGCCGCCCAAAATCAGCCTGGACTCACCATGGATTTTCGGAGAGTGTGGTCGAGGACATGACGGTACGTTCCACTGCTTGAACACTGACAAAAGGTACGACTACGGTCAGTTGCGGGTCTCAGATCTCATGTTGTAACGAATACCTCCGTCACTTCGGCGATGATCTACGTCGTAGCCGGGGGCCAAAAGTATGACCTATAACGGATTGACTTCACCAGCTTTTTGGCGTACGAAGTCGCCACACATGTCAATCAAGAGTCGTCTTATGGAAGGGGGCCTGTGGTCGCAAACTGTGGCACGTCAGTTTCGTGGTCACTCTGATGCTAGGTTGGTTGCAAGAAGTCGTCTCTAACCCGCGCTACCACTGATCGGGGTTCCGCGAAGGACACAGGAGTCGTTCTTCTCGGTCGACTATCACTCAATGGAGTCTATAGGTGTTGTTATCTCCGAGGCGCCGGTGGGATGATGCGCCGAAGGCGCACGCGCACTTGGGCGGATGCCCCAAGATGGCAGGTATCGGGACTCGGTAATTACGCCCTCCGGGGCACGGCCATTGGATCGAGTAGCACATTTCATCCTGGCTCACAAATGTTTGATATTCACTTAATAATCCTTTCTCGTTCTAGTTATCCGCCTTTTTCACTTTGGTTTCAGAAACCGGTATACTCTCTTTAGTAGTGCTCGGGTACTATTATTTACAGTATAAGTACTTGTCGAAAATAGCTAGAAAATCATCAGTCGTTTTCCCCCTTCACTCCTGCGTGAAACTACAACAGGTTATGAGCCCCGGCTCGCTCTAACCGTTCACGACGATCACCCTCTCGCTGCAGATCCAGTGCGGATCACGCTAGCTGTCGATCCATTGCGGATCAAAACTCTACGTCCAGTACGGACCTCATCTAGACGCCCACGCGATTACCGCACCGAATGTCCGACATGCCCAAGATCGAGCCTCTCAAAGGCGCGGAGAATTACTTCTCCTGGCAAATCCTCGTCCAAGACATCCTCACCGAACAAGACATCTTAGAATACGCCCTCGGAAAGAAGACACGCCCTGCAGACACAGCCCTCGTCCCTGCTTTCGAGAAGAACGATCGCAAGGCGCTTAGCGCCATCCGGCTCCGATGTTCCCCCGCGATTGTCACCCACATCGCAAGCGCGACTTCCTCCAAGGACGCGTGGGACACGCTCAAGAACATCTACGCTACGCAAGGCACTCAGTCGAAGGTCACTGCGACAAGGAGGCTGCAGAGGTACAGGATCGAGGAAGGGGCAGACATGGAGGCAGAGATCAGAAAGATGGGTCAGTGGCGGGAGGAGATTATCTTGGCGGGCGGCACCGTCAATGACGAAGAGTACGCTTTCAATATCTTGTCTGCGCTTCCCCCTTCGTGGGATGCCTTCGTCACCTCCATGCCCAGCACAGTCTCGTCCGCCGACGTCATCGGACGCATCATGACTGAGGAACAACGCCACAAAGAACGAGGGCAGGCGACCGCGACCGCTCTGGTCGCTAAGCGCGGCAAGGGACAGGGTCCGCGCAAGAAGAAGCCGAAATTCCGAACCGGCGTCTTCTGCCACGCGTGCAACAAGGAGGGGCACATCAAACCCGAGTGCCGCTCCACGAACCAGCAGTCCGGCGCTGCCGCCGGCAAGGGCAAATCATCCGCCCACGTGGTCGAACTCGACGACAAAGACGAGTCCTACGCGTTCGTCGCGCACCAGGACACGAAGGTCTACGCTGTTAAGAATAACAATGGGGAGATTTGGCTGGGAGATACCGCCTGCGAATCTCACATCGTACGTGACCGTGATGCATTTATCTCTTACACCGAGACTCCAGGAAGCACCATCAGCGGTGCTGGCGCTTGTGCAGCGCTGGGGGTCGGCAATGTGCGCGTAACATTCGTTACGGCGGCCGGCCCCGTTTCCGCAATTCTGAAGGACGCGCTGCACGCGCCCAGCATGGAATATAACCTGCTGTCCCTCGGGCGTATGACCGGTCACGGCCTGACTTTCGCAGGCAAGGGGGACGAGCTCCAGATCCTGGATGGTTCGCGCGTTATCGCTACCGGGCGCAAGGCTGGGAACAACCTATACTACATGGCTGTTCAAGGACGCCGCGCCGGTAATTCCCCCACCTCTCACGCACTCGCAGTCCGCACCTCTCGTACCTGGTACGAATGGCATTGCGCTTTGGGGCACATTAACAAGGGACAGTTGCGCGAAATGCACCGTCTGAACCTTGTTGATGGAATGACGGTCGATGACACGTCGGACCCTGATTTTGATTGCGAGACTTGCATCCAGGCGAAGCACGCGCGCGCTCCATTCCCCGAGATCGCTACACCGCGGATCCATCAAATCGGAGATCTGGTCTTCTCCGACATCTGGGGCCCTGCGTCCATTGCCTCCCTCCAGGGCAACCTCTATATTCTCAGCTTCACAGACGCGGGCTCCAGGTACGTCATGATCTATTTCCTCCGCACACGCGACGCTGCTCTCGATCGCTTCAAACAGTACGAGAAATTACTCGAGACACAGCT
Source organism: Phanerodontia chrysosporium (assembly GCA_001910725.1). Classification (NCBI taxonomy): domain Eukaryota; kingdom Fungi; phylum Basidiomycota; class Agaricomycetes; order Polyporales; family Phanerochaetaceae; genus Phanerodontia; species Phanerodontia chrysosporium. The sequence goes on from MJGA01000025.1 coordinate 265,524, forward strand.
CGGCAAGCGCATCAAAACCGTCCATGTGGACAACGCCAAAGAATTCACGGAAGGACAATTCAAGTCTTACCTCGACGGGCGCGGCATCATTCTTCGGACCACCGCTCCGTATTCCCCTCCCCAGAACGGCGTCGCCGAGCGGCTCAACCGCACACTCGCTGAACGCGCGCGCGCTATGCTACTCGCGCGCGACCTGCCGAAGTTCCTTTGGCAGGAGGCTTTCGCCTACGCGGTCTACCTCAAGAACCGCACGCCCACCCGTGTACTTCGCGGCACCACGCCCTACGAGCAGTTCTGGAACAAGAAACCGGACTTACAAGACGCGCAAGAATTCGGCATTCCTTGCTGGGTCTTAGTACCCGCGGCGCGTCGCGCCGGGAAGCTCGACGCGAAGTCGGAGAAGTTTATCTTCACCGGCATCTCGGACAACAGCGCGGGATGGCGCTACTACATCCCAGGTATGCGCAGCATTCAGGTCTCGCGTGACGTCATTTTCCAGAGACAGAAGCCGTACACCGTCCCCCTCGTCGACGGTCCCCTCAGGCTTGAGGGGGAGAGTTCCACGGCACCGACTTCGGCTACGCCTACGCCTCCGCCATCCAAGCCCGAGGCTCCCGTCACGCAGAAAGCTTCCGCGAAGCCCACGACCAAGCCGGCACCCGCGCCGACGCGCACGTCATCCCGATCGACCACTCGCGTCGATTACCGACAACTCCACGAAACAGGCAAGATCACTCCGAAGTCCGATCAGCCGTCTGGCGCCCAGGCACACCTGTGCTTTGCAGCATACGATCCCGACCACCCGACATCGATTCAAGAAGTCAAGAACAGGGACGATTGGGCGGAATGGCAGAAGGCCATGGACGCGGAGATGCGACAGCTGGAGGCCAGGGAGACCTTCAAGCTGGGGGAGCTGCCGGAGGGGAGGAAGGCTATTGGCTGCCGATGGGTTTTCGCCATCAAACGCGACGCGTCCGGCGCGATCAAGAAATACAAGGCACGTCTCGTTGCTCAGGGTTTCTCACAGATCCCCGGACAGGATTATTTCGCGACCTACGCGCCAGTCGTGCGCCTCGAGTCGTATCGCGCCTGCGCCGCCCTCGCCACCATCCTCGACCTCGACGACGACGATCTCGATTACGAGGGCGCCTACCTCAACGGGCCGCTGCAAGAGACGATCTACATGCGCCAGGCACCCGGCTATGACGACAACTCGGGACGCGTCTACATCATGCTCAAGGCGATCTACGGCCTCAAGCAGGCGGGCAGAGTCTGGAACGACCTGCTCAACCACGTCCTCACTTCTACTCTGGGCTACACTCGCTCACAGGCTGACCCTTGCGTTTATTACAAGCGCGCAGACACGCTCACGATGGCTCTCCTTCACGTCGACGACACGACGCTGTACGGGAAGCGCGCAGATCTCGACGCGCTCAAGCTCGACATATCCCATCATTTCGCCATCACGTCATCGGGCGGCCTCCGAAACTTCATCGGCCTGCAGATCGAACGCGACCGCACTGCGCGCACACTCAAGCTGCACCAAGCGCGATACATCAACGTCATCCTGGAACGTTTCGGCATGACCGACGCCAATCCGGTCTCGACCCCCCTCGACCCGAACGTCAAACTACTTCCGCTCTCGGAAGACGAGGAACCCGCCGACGTTCCCTACGCCGCCGCGATCGGATCGCTCATGTACGCCTCCGTCGGCACTCGTCCCGACATCGCTTTCGCCGTCCAGACGCTCTCGCAATTCACCTCGCGTCCCTCGCTCACGCACTGGACCGCTGTCAAACACGTCCTCCGGTACCTCAAGGGAACGCGCGACCTCGGCATCACTTTCTCCGCGGCCTCCGAGCCGACACTGATCGGATACTCAGACGCCGACTGGGCTCAAGGCTTCGACCGCCGCTCGGTCTCGGGCTACGCTTTCAAGGTCGGCACCGGCACCGTCAGCTGGAGCTCGAAGAAGCAACCGACCGTCGCCCTCTCCACTATGGAAGCCGAGTACATTGCCCTTTCCCACGCGGGCAAAGAGGCCATCTGGCTTCGTCGCCTACTCGAAGAGCTCGGCGTTACCTCGGACGCGCCCACACAGCTCTTCACGGACAATCAGTCCGCCATCGCTTTCGCCCACGACAATCAGTTCCACGCCCGGTCGAAGCACATCGACATCCGGCATCATTTTATTCGCGAACGCATCGACGCCGGCGACATCGAGGTCCGCCACTGCGCCTCTGAAGACAACTGCGCCGACATGCTCACGAAGGCGCTCGCCAAGCCTACGCACACCCGGCAGCTTGCACTCGCAAGCATGGCTGCTCGTTGAGGGGGAGTGTTGTTATCTCCGAGGCGCCGGTGGGATGATGCGCCGAAGGCGCACGCGCACTTGGGCGGATGCCCCAAGATGGCAGGTATCGGGACTCGGTAATTACGCCCTCCGGGGCACGGCCATTGGATCGAGTAGCACATTTCATCCTGGCTCACAAATGTTTGATATTCACTTAATAATCCTTTCTCGTTCTAGTTATCCGCCTTTTTCACTTTGGTTTCAGAAACCGGTATACTCTCTTTAGTAGTGCTCGGGTACTATTATTTACAGTATAAGTACTTGTCGAAAATAGCTAGAAAATCATCAGTCGTTTTCCCCCTTCACTCCTGCGTGAAACTACAACAATAGGGGTGAGGACAAAGGACGCGAATCGCCGCAGTACTCTACAAAGGTTAATCATCGATATACTCAACGGCGCCGACGTCATAAAGACAGAGTAGAACAGAGAGAAATAAAGGTGCGGGCTCTGTATCAATTGCATCATATCCCATGAATAGGGCAGCTGGTTGTGCCGTCCCACTGCAGGGTTCAGAACCCCGAAATTTCGCGAGACTGTCTGGTGACTTTTGCAAATCCGCCCGGAGAACAGGCTAGAAATGGCGAAAATAGGTCAAAGGTGTAATTTCGATAGACCCTTCCGAAGATAGTAAGATAGCGATTATATACTCAGTTTCCAGCGAAACTCCGCCGCTCGACACCTCTGGGGAAAGTTACGCGTTGGCGCTACCGTGACGTCGACGCGTACGCGTCAGCCTGGGAGACTTGCATCTTGTTCTCGCACCCTCACTACGTCTTGCATGCGGCCTCCCTCGGTTGTCCTTTGTTGCCTCAAGTGCGCCTCAAGCTGCTGTGGTCTCGTGCGACTTGTCTGCGCTCTCTGCTTGGCGAAAAGGCGACTACCTCCTCATCTGCTGGCTGCCCACGCGAACGGCGCCCCTGAGAGCTTAGACGTCCCCTACTTCGTTCATCTCAGGCTCAACTGGATGTCTGCACCTACATCTGCCGGCTCTACTGTCAACCTTGGTCAGCCCCTGCTAGTCCTTAGGTCTGCTCGAAAACTACGCCGTTTCTGGGATGCTTCACACATGTCACAGAATGCAAGGTAGTGCGTCTATGTATGACTTGTGCAGAGTTATGTTCACCATCCTCAGCTGTGATTAGATCTCGCAAGCCCATGCTACGCTGTCCGCTCAGCTGTAATAGGCGGTCACACTGATGGTATGTACATTTGCCCTTTGGGAGTGCACCAAGGCCACAGGCAGGCAGGGGTCAGACAATGGATCCTAGGTTCCTGTGTACGTCGTGTTTATATGCCCTCTTAGAGTAGACACAAGCTGACTGATGCTATGCAGCTAGGGCTTGCTATCTTCGAAGACTGAGCACATGCCCATCCTCCCCCACTGCAAGGTTGCGAAGGTGCGAATTTCGCCCGATGCAGCCGCGCAAAAAATCACAGGTGAACGCGTGAAGAAGCGCAGCGCGCCGGTGTCGATAGCTAGGTTTCCGGGTGAAAGTGGGGAGTCGAAAATCCCCTCGTAAATGTTACGTTTCGGCAGGTGCTTTCACCGTGTGCCTCCTAGCGGGATATTCAGGTGAAAATGCAGATCATGTCAAAATCACTACCAAACTTATTGAATTTATGCGGGCACAGCAAGATATGTAGGATAACCAATGATTTATCATTGCAAATCCAATGACAGCGGGTCGTAATTTACACAGCAGTTCCAGGCGTGTTCACTATCACATCGAGAGAGGTGCAGTGCAGATGTGGATGTGGAAGATAGGCACGTACTCTTGGTTCGTCAGATAGGCAGGCCAAATCACAGACAGCAAGCCGTAGCGGCTGCATAATGCCAGTTAGCTCATGACACTAAGAGGACATGTATATACGACGTACGCAGCAATGTAGAGTCCCTTCTCTAACCTCCTGTTGCTGCTGCACACCGCCCGTGAGCCTTGAGTCGCTTCCATAGGACTACCTGCGAGATCGCTGGTCACGACTGGGCTGACAGCGCAGAATGAACGTTGGGCTTGCACACTGTAAACATGGTCAAGGGCAGGTGAGCACAACTTTGCGCAAGCCGGACATAACGTTTCACCTTGCATTCATGCGAATTATTCCCAGAGCGCACAGAAATGGCACGACCATCTAGAACTAGAGACTAGCCAGGGCTGCCTGAGGTTGATGTGTAGACATACAAGTGACACTCGGATGAGCACGGTAGGGGGCGTCCCGGAACCTCAGGGCGCTGTTCGCATGACCAGCCAGCAGATGAACAAGTGTACGGCTCCCAGGGTACAGTTTCCAGGTTCCAGAGTAGGTGCCAAGAGGGCCTAGCTGATAGAGCACGCAAGCAGCGAGAGCCCAGCCACAGCAGTTTACTTGAGGCGAAAGAGGAGGACCAAGAGAGACTGGAGTGAAGACGCAGTGAGGGTCCGAGAACAAGTCTCGCAGGCTGACGCGTACGCGTCGACGTCACGGTAGCGCCGACGTGTAATTTTCCCCAGAGGTGCCAGGCAGCGGACTTTCACTCGAAACTGAGTCTATGATAGCTATCTTACTACATTTGGGAGGATCCATCGAAAGTACACTGTTCCCCTGTTTTCGCCATGTGTAGCCTGGTCTCTAGGCGAATCTGCAAAAATCGCCAGGCGGCCGCGCGAAATTCCGGCGTTCTGAACCTTGCAGTGCCCGTCGACATTTCTGAAGGCTTTACCCCGCCTGTCTCAAACTGATAGCAATCGTTTCTGGAACCGCCGTGTAATCTACAACTGCTGTAATTGAATGTGAATCAATATATCATTGTGTAGTCTACATATCTCACTGCGTCTGTATGCATTTGACAACTTTAGTGGTAAATTTTGACTGATCTGCACTTTCACTCGAATATCCTGCTATCAGGCGAGCGCCGGTTCCACCTTTACTTCGATGGAGGGCCCCGCACCCGGAGTCTCACCGCCCTACTTGGGGATCGCTCTCTCCTCCATCCCCTATTCCGATACATACACCGGACCGGACGTTTCAAAGAGCACCTCGGAGACGCACCTGTACCCGACGTCTCGACGCCGACCAAGAAATGACCGGCCGCATTTGACAAGGGAAGTTGCCATATTTCCCAGGAACAGACACTTATGCAATACACGCAGATAGCTTGCAGACCACCGGACCTTGACTTCACCATCTGCAAAGGTCACTTTTCCAGCGAGGAAAGGGGGCTTGCTCGGTAGGTTGGGCTAGGAATGTGAATCCTAGCGAGGGATTCGAAAACTCGCTTATTCTCGTGAGACGACCGCGCGCGCCTCGCGAGATGCCCGGGAGGCAGCGAGGTTTTGAGGTTCTCGCTAGTGTCTCCTAGGTTTGACTCCCTCCATGGTATCCACACACTTATGCGCAGTTCGCTATCGCGTGCTGACCGATTCCCGGACTATGAGTATTTGCAAGGTATAGTAGTACAGTTTTGATAAGTTTGTGACTTTTGCAACCGCGGACGGCGGGCGCTAATGCGTTGCGGCCACTGTAGGCTCGGAAGTCTTTTTATGCTCACTTTGTAGCCAAATGTGGTATTTCCTAGGGTGGGTTATTGGTCCAATAGCCCGTTTATGCCATTTTTAGATACAAGAATTCTTAGCAATTCTGATCTTTAAATGGATGTTGTCGAGCGCTTTCACTACCTCAGGCTCTGGCGTCACCTCGGGTAGCATGTTCGCTGACGCGCAGAGACAGAGACGCCGGAGCCTTATGGCCACGTGGCGAGGGACGTCCTGATACAAACTGTAAGCCGATTCCTGGGGAATCGGAATCCTGCGCTCACGCATAGCCGTCATACACGCTCACAGCCCTCCCCCGACCTCTCTCCTATGCATACCCACTGCAATCCCTGTTCCCGGCGCCGCCCCCCATACACTCACTAGACATGCCCGCGGCCCGCCCATCGGTCTCCTTCCGCATCCAAGTCTCTGCCGCTGCAGCGGTGCAGCGCGGTGCCGTCCCTCGGCCAACCTTGAACTGGCCAACAGCAAGGCTACGAACCAGAAGCCATCGCGGTCTGGTTGCAGGCATTGGGGGAGACCTTGCCTTTGCGGACACATCGCGTGCGTGGTCGCGTCGCAGCTCCCGAAGCACAGACAGGTGCGCACTACTGTGCAATAAGGCCCGTCTCTTGTACTGATCCTGCTCTGAGTCAGCCTGAACTCCTGGTCATAATGGTAGCGTGGGCAGTGGTGAGCCTCAGCCAACCCTGATATGACTGCACACACTGACATTTTCCAGGTTTATACGGAGGGGTATCGTGGTCTGTCCCATAGTCAAGCGACACACCGTCCTGTGTATATCATAGAATGAATACTCGTAAATAATATATACATCATACACAGCCATCATGAAGTAGGACGAACTGACAGAAAGCATGATAATCTACATATGAGTTTACATGGAAAGTACGGCACTTGTCTGTGACCTTGTCTGAGGTCCACTGAGGATCTTTCACTTTACCGCATTTCGGCATGAGGTGGCAATTGCGCGCTATGCGATCAACCTCAATTATCTCACTATACGGGTGTTGCACACCGTTGCGTGTGCGCGTCGAGCGCGAAACTTGGTACATTCCTGTCACCGGGTCTGGCCTTGTGAACGGTGTGCACCACTCGATGTACGCGAGCGGCTGCTCGACACGGACGCCGTAATCTTCGGGAAGTCGGAATATCACCCGAACATGGGCAACACGGAGGCCTGGGCACAAAAACCATGATCAACGTCATCTTCAAACCTTACTAATGCATGAACACATACCTTGCAATGCCGTTCCGTCGGTGTAACGATTGGACTCGCCTGTTCGCACCAGCGCAAAATCGAGATGGGCTGGCTCAGCCGCCTTCCGGCCATCCGCATCAATAGGCGGGCACGCGCGTACGATGTTCTTCAACTTCTCTGGCTTGCTACTGACTTGCGGAATGGGAGGAAGCCAGACTACAAGCTGCTTGTATAGGTCAAGAACGTCCCATTCAGCTGGTCTCACGCCTCGGGCTGCGTGCTTCTCGAGATACGCTTCGAGCGCAGGCATAAACCAGGACGCACTGTGGTTCCGAACAATGGTGGAGATTGGGATGCAACGCAGCCATTGCGGGTGAGTTGCTGCAACCTTGTACCGCCTGTGGCTGAGAGACACGCTTACAGATGTTGACGTGCGGACCTGCGGTGATTCTGACTGCCGGGCGACGGTGCCATCCAGAGAGTTGTCGCCATCCGACGACTTGTCCACATGTTCGCAAGCTGGTCTCGAGGTTGCTGCCACGTACTCGCCATCCCGCAGCCACTCCAGGTATAGCTCAAAGCGGTCGACAGCCTCTTGTCGAGACATCCAGACTGTCATCTGACTGACATAGTCCCGCTTGTTGGAGGCTCGGTAAGCTTCCTTCGCGTAGTCGATATGAAGGCGTTCTGACCACTCGGTGTTGAACCCGTCTGCAGAGCCGTAGTGCAGGATAAGGTCGCAGTAATGTTCAAGGCTGTGATACTTCGGGATGTTGAAGTGCGCCGGCTGTCGAGCATTGAACCGGATAAATGCATCCTTGTGCGCATGGAACTCATCAAGGGCCTGTCGTAACGCGTTCAGGGTTGCGGTGGTATGAGCCTGAAGGGAGGCAAGGTAAATGAAATTGAGCAGGGCTCGGACAGCGTGCACCACGTCGTCGTCAGCGCCTCCTGCCATGAGAGCAAGGAAGATCTTCTCCATCTCCTTGTGCTCGTGTCCGGTCCATTGCGTAACATGTGAGATGCCGGACTTGAAGTGCCGCAGGTTGTGCAAGGTGGGGGCGTCCTTGAAACGAGCATCCATCTCAGTCTGACCGAGTATTTTAGATGACCACTTGACGAGGTGATCCTTGAAGACGCCTTTGTGAAGCTGGTGCAAGAGATCGGGGGTGAAGCAGGTGAAGATATCGGAGTGGGGGAGGTCTCGCCAGAAGGGGTCGCGAATTGCACGGAGGCCAAGCTCCTCAAAGCGTGCCTTCTGTTCGTCGGTAAGTGTTCCATTCTTGTGAGCGTCGAGCAACTCCAGGGTTTCCGCCTGATTTCGAGAAGTGCAGGGCTGGTGCGAACCACGGTCATCTGGCGCCACCGTGCAGATCGGGCAGCGATTCTCCATGCAACCTGCAATGAGGCACTGCTCCGGATAATCGGCCACGTACGCTGCAAGAATTGGCCAAACCCGCCGCACCCATCCATCTGCGCAGGTCATCTCGACACCATTCATGCCGGCTCCTATGAGGCTTTCCAGCATAACTCTCATGCTGTCGTGAAAGGCTTGGTAGCGTGCGAGAGGCCGTGCTTTCTCACTGAAGCTGTCAAACTTTCCGACAGGCAGGTATCCAATAAGCACCGAGCCATGCATGGAAGGTGAGCGGCGAACTTCCTTTCGAAGATTCCCTATAGTCAAATATACAGGCCACGCCGCCTTGTCTCCCCGGAAGACTGACAGCTTTGTCTTATCAGACGAGAGAATGACGGGGGCAACTGTAGCACCGCGTGGTAGCTTTGCCTAGGGCAGACCAGATCAGTCAGGTCCATCCGGGGAAGCCGTTCCGTTGCATACCTGAGTCTCCCACCACCAGTCCGCGGTCCACATTTCATCGACGAACCGGTTTCGTCGTTCCCGGTCACACCATACTTGCTCAGGTGCGTATGCGAGATGTTGGCGGAACATAGGGTTGCTAATAATTTCCTTGATACACTCGACAGGATCACGGAACCACACCTCAAGTGTCTCGACCATGGACTCGCCATCACTGTCCACAAGATCGCCTAGTAAGGAGATCGTCTTACACCTCCATTGCGTACCAGGAGGTGCGGGAAGCTTGTCAGCTGCTTTAAGAAGCTGATCATTGTTCTGGAACCCCAGGTTTGCCTTTCGTATCTGTAGCTCACACTGTAAGTCAGAATGGTGCGTTCTTAGCTTTGTTAATCAATGATGCTCTACTGACTTTCGGCAGCTTTAGAAACTCGTCCGCCTGTCCGTGCCCCACGTTCCGTAGCAACCACTTCGCAACATCCCAGTTCTCTTCGCTTTGAAAGGGCCCCCACGGTGTGTCTCCCCGCTTCAACTGCTCTTTTCGTATCTCCTCGAATGCTGTACTGGCCGTCCGGATTCCTGCACCTGCGAAAGGATGTGGTGATGCCCAATACTGCATCTCAGGCTCGAGAGGTGCGTCTGTGGTGTTTTCTGTTGGGGGAACGGCGTCCTGATCGACATCGTGTAGCGGTAGCCCACTCATATGTGCTTCAGGCTCACATGCCACAATGGCTGGTGCCAGGCTTTCCCCATCATCCGCCAGAGGGCTGAGATTACGACGCCTGGAGGAAGAGAATGGTGCGTCTTCGTGGTTGGCATCCCATTTTCGTTTCAGCACTGATTGAAGGTTAGACTCATGCTGTTTCTGACAGCGGGCGGTGTTGGAGATGTGCAGTTTTACTGCATGCTCGTTTCGAAAAGGCCGAAGACAGTAAGAGCATGTAGTTCTGGCATTGCAAGGTGGTAATGAAGGCATAGTGGTCGTCGCAGGAGAAGCCAGCGCCTCAACAGGGATTTTGCACTCGGAAGTGCCCGATTTGGGCTGAGTCACCGTCATCCCTGCTCCACACCCATCGGGAAAGACCGCAACACGTCGTAGTTTTTGTAAGTCCCTAGCTTCATGCATTCACATCCTATCGTCTGACTCGAGGCTCCAGGTTACAACTCCAATGCGAGCAGAGAAGCGACGCCGGCAAGATCAAGATTTATTGAACTCAGGCATAGCTCGTGGCGATGACTTTGCGGGAGAAGCACCGCCACCACCTACGGGACGGTCTATGCGCACACCCAAGGAAACTGACCGATACAGATTATACCGTACGTATTATACCCTTTACCGTCTATAGCTTAGTGTATCAAACGCTAGCATGTAGAGGCAGAACTGAAAAGAAGCCGTGAGGCTGCAGAACGACGCAATGCAGCACGCAACACTGGAAACGTAGCTCAGCACCGCTCCAACGAACCGTCCAACACCCAGCGGCTGAGCACTGGACCCAGCGGTATGTCTTCAATCCCAGCTCATCGCTTATAGTGATGGCCTGCTAATCTCTATGACAGAGACTCCCTTGCTCTTACCTCCTACGTCCACCGCAAGTACATTCGAGACTGACTACTCCAATGAGTTCAACGGCCCACTTGACCCCGCACTCGAACCGCAACTTGATATCAATCCAATCAGCATTCCGAGCCCAGACCTATACAACCCGTACGACTTCACATTTCAGTTGCCGCCTAGTGCCGGAAGCAATCCACATGGTACGTGACATACTACGATCTATACACCTTCACTACTGAGATCCCAGTATAGACAGCTTCCTGCGGCATACAGGAACCGACGTGCATGGCTTAACAGTGCCTCCGAGTCCGGACCTTCAAGACGAAGAAGGTGCAAGCTTGCGTAGTATCGCAGATGATATGCGGTCAAGTGGTCTGCCTCCGTTGCCCAGAGCAAGGGTGAGTTGTATGTCTGTCTTTCGGGTCCGAGACTTAATTTTCGGATTTAGATTTCTCACGACCTGCTAAATGGCCGTGAGCAACAGACCATGACGCCCATGACGAGTCCGCAAGAATCGCGACCCAGCCACGCCACCCAACAGCCAACCCGGCAAGTACAACAACCCATCTTCATTCGTCGAACTGCCGCGCATGTACCACAGGGATATCTACCACCTGACTCAACGGAGCACTCAGCCCGCATGACTGGCAACACTCAGCCCCTTGCAGGCGACTCCCAGATCTTGCTGGGGCCTGCAGGCGCCATGCTGCGCGGGCACGTTGAACCTCTCGCCAACAATCTCCATGCTCTAAATGGTGGCCAAATAAGTTGTTCAGCCTCACAGGTGCGCGAGGCTTGCCTACAGTTCAAAAAATATGTACACTTACTGCTGTTACAGGGTGAACCAGACCGTGAGCAATCTGCGGCACCTGCTCAACCGGCGGACAACGAATCTCGTTGCAGTAGCGGCGTCGGAGACGGTGGCAACCGAAGCTGTGATGAGAACAATGAAGACGCCGGATCAATGCCCACGAATAAGAAAAGACGACCGTCTCGGTCAGTCAAACAGCTCGAGAATTGCCGTCAAGAACTGATTGAGGCTGCGTGGCCTCATGTCCGTGTTCTCATCGCAGTCCAGAACGCATTTCCTAAAGGTTCCGCAAGCGATGAACTCATCCTCGATGCGTTCGTCCAAGCCTGGAAAGAATTAGAAGCACGACACGTCGACCTCACGGGGCTCTCACAGCATCCCAGCAAGCAAGAGAGGGCTCTGGTAGGGTTCTTTTCCGTATTCAGATCAGAGCCGTGTAACTAATGCGGAGCTTGTAGATGCGCGACCGCATCACGACACATCGCGGCGAGGTCAAGGACTTCGCGCGAACGGTCTTCGCGACCTATTACCCCAGACTCCTGACCATTCACCCAGGGGCGTGTAGGGCTTTCTCAAGGAGTGTCGTGGCGGTTTGGAGCGGCTGTTATCTCGCGAATTGATTATCGGGCTTTATCTCGTAATTACCATTTTAATTCTATATGTCAGCACGTTTTATGTCATCTTTCGAAAGCCTCACGCCCCTGGGCGACTGGCACTTTATGTTGGCGCCCGCGGGCGCCTGCGTCGGCGGACCTCGAACAAACGTCGCCGGCGGTGGGGTTCCCTGGAAATTCCAACGCGCGGCGATTGCCGTGCTTACAGCAAGCTCCCAAATTGGATTGGCAGTCTCGACGCCGCAGCGAGATCCATTGATAACACTGCAGCAGCGCGTGCGTGTGTCTTCCGCCGCCATGGATAGTATCTTGGATGACCTTGCAAACTACCTCTATGACCGCCCCCGCCCTGTATCTCTCGCAGCTGTCCTGAAGCACGCATTGCTTCGAGATGGCGAGCAGCAATCCTTGTCAGCCGCGGCTGAACGGCTTCGCCGCGACCTGCTGGCCTCTGTGCATGTCTGGATGACCGAGCTTTGTCATCACGAGCCTGTGACTCAATGGATTGAAGAGAGGACCTACCGAGTTTGTACAGAAGAGCTTCAAGAGCTCGTCTTGAAGGACAATGGGTGGCAGTTCTCTGCCCGCCATGCACGAGCTGATCAGATCGAGGAATTCAAACTCGAGACGATGGCAACAAGAGCGCAAGAGGTGGCGCCCAACTTATGGCGGCTGCTAACCGCATTGACGCATGCAAATCCTCGAACAGGGTACGATGGGACAGATGGCGTGGGAGGAGACCAAGACGACGACGAAGACTTGGAGGGAGATGCCGAGTTGATTGCATGGCAGGAAGAGCAGGAAGGGGAGAATCTGCTCGGGAGGGCGTCTGAGCAGGCGAAAAGCAGGCGAAAAGTATCACAAAAATGCGCTGCCCTAGCGCCTATACACCAAACCAACCAGCAATACTCACTGGCAAAGGTTTACTTGGACTACAAGGGGTGTAGCCAAGCTTGAAGACGAGGTATAGAGACTAGAGAGGTGAGATGCGATGAGATTGAAGCTGGGGAGGCACCCCCAGCCCTCAGGGTTTATATACATGTGTACCAGGTCCCCAGGGACCGGTGTTCAGGGTCCTAGCTATCTAATACCTACTACGCTATTGGCTAGTGCCCTACAGGCATTCCTACATTCTCCTACACGTTCCTAAATGTTCCTACGATGTCCCAGAAACCTCCAGAACGTTCCAGCACTTGTCCGGACCTGTCCAGAGACCTCCAGGGCTTTCTAGTCCATTCCGGAGTGTCTCGGCGCTTCCAGACCCTTGCCTGCTTCTAGACCTTCGACCATGTGACCCTGGGATACCGCACGTGTGCGCATCATGTGACCGCCGTATCACGTGACCGGCCCCGAGCCTAGGGCTGTCACTCCAGCGCTTTTGCATGTCACAGTTCGGAGTAATCGCTTCTGTCACCTGCTGCCCCTAACCCTAAGGGTTGAGACGAAAAACTGTGACATTACCCCCAATTCTAGCTGAACCTCCTGGTGAAGCCTAAATACCAGTGGAGCCAAAACCATTGCTGCTGCGAATGGTTGAGTCGAGGCGAGAAACCGGAGTTGGTTCGGCGCAGGAGATTCTTTCGAGCACGAGTTGAGCGACACGATCACCCTTGTGGAATGTAAAGGTGTCGGGCGAGTTGTTGATGAGTAGAATTTTGAGCTCTCCTCGATAATCTCGGTCAATAACGCCTGCTCCTATGTCGATGCCTCTGAGGCTGAGGCCACTCCGTGGTGCGACTCGAGCGTAGGTACCTGGTGGAGTACACATTCGAAGGCCCGTTGACGCTAGCTTGCGATCATGGGGCTTGAGCGTAAGGTCTTCCGTGATGAAAAGATCCAACCCTGCGCTTTCTGGCGAGCCACGTGAGGGGAGTTTTGCGTCCTTGTTCATGAGCTCGACCTCGAACTGGTCGTCTGCTCCCCAAGATTGGAGTAGCGCGAGTTCGCGCACGAAAAACTCATCCTCCTCGTCGTGGTGGCGTTGCAGAAGGGAAATTGCCTTCGGCGCATCTGGGTATTTCCTGTGGAATTGTTTGACCTTCGCCATAGCGTGCTTGAGATTGGGCAAGTATTCCCATGTGTCGCTATGCTCATCGTAGCCTCTCCACCGTACTCGGTACATAACACGGCCTTTAGAGTCTGGCTGTGCATCTACAATCTGCTCGACCTCGTACTCCTCGTCATCACCCACACGAATGGGTGGTAGGGGTTTGCGCGTGCGATTGGCGACCTCATCCTCGACGTGCTTCGTGAGCTTGCTTGCGTGGAAGACCGGGTGAATCTTCACATGGACTGGTAACTTCAGCTTGAAGGTGACCGGTCCCAGCTGCTCTACGATCTCGTAAGGGCCTACTCGCTTTGGTGCCAGTTTCTTGGAGGGAACCCGAAGGTTCAGATCCTTTGCGTCAAGCCAAACACGGTCTCCGACCTTGAACAAGGGTTCTGATTTACCCTGGTCGTAGTACCACTTCATTCGCTCTGCAGCCAGCACGAGCGCGGCTTTCGCCTGATCTTGGGCCTCCTGTCTAAGCTTCGTCCAGTCGTCCAGTTCTGACAACCTTGTAACACGGTCCTGCTCTGGGAACATGCGTGGATGACGGCCATATTCGACGAAGAATGGCGAGTTCTTGGTGCTTTCATGCGCCTGGTTGTTGTACGCAAACTCGGCAGAGGGCAAAAGGTACGCCCAGTCGTCCTGCCTGAAGCTTGTGTAGCAGCGCAGATATTGCTCCAATGACTGATTAACTCGCTCAGTCTGACCGTCTGCCTGAGGGTGAAACGCTGTAGTCATTGCTGACTTGATCCCCAGGAGTCTGCACCATTCCTGGAAGAGTTTCGCGGCGAACTGCGTTCCTCTATCCGAAATGATCTGTCTGGGTAGGCCGTGCAAAGGCCAAACACGCTCATAGAGCAAATTTCCCAGATCCTTGGCTGAAAACTCCTTGGTGATAGGGAGGAAATGTGCTCGCTTGGTTAAGCGGCAAACGACTACGAAGATAGCGTTGTAACCGTCCGACTCAGGCAAGTCCGTGATCATATCGCATGAGATTATCTCCCAGGGTTCCGACGGAACCTCGTTCGGTTGTAGCAGGCCAGCAGGCTTCTGGTTGACGTTTTTATGCGACTGGCAGACTTCGCAGCCTGCGACGTACTTCTTGACGTAAACTGACATTCCTGGCCACCAGTAGTTGCGCGACAGCAACTCCAACGTCTTCCATCGTCCAGGGTGTCCAGCCCCAGGGAAGTCGTGGTGTAACTTGAGTAGATCCGCCCTAATCTTGTCGTCCTTGGGTACATACACCTTGCCTCGGTGCAGTAGTAGCCCGTCCTCGAGGTGCCATTCCGCTAAGTCCTTCCCGAACTCTCTTGGTCCTTTCTCGTGGTCCATAACACTTGATGACTCTGTCATCCAACTGGGCTTGTATTGATCCTCTTGCTAGCCTCTTGCTAGTGTCCCTTATCACTGAATGGCCAGATTGCCTTGGGCTCGTATCGTGGAAGATTCTGGCTTCTCAATGTGGTTTCCACGATTATGGCAATCTACCCCCAATTCAGGATATGGCCTCCTGGACATAGGATCAGCCCCTTCTCAGGCTAGTGCGTCTAATTCCAACGTGTGTAGGCTGACTCCAAGAGTCTATGCATAGCCAATATAGGTAAAAAGCCATTTTGACCCAACTGCTGCAGTCGCTCTCAACACCCTGAAGTATCTGGGATTATGCCCTGAATGCTAACTTCAACTAGGTGTTGCAAACATCTTCAGGCTGAGAGACACTGCCCTGTCACTTGCTCGGCAAGCAACCGAAAACTTCTGCTTCAGTACCCCGAAGCTAAGTTGTGGAGCCCTCCCCAAGGGTACCAGTACCTCGGTGCCTAGGGACCTGCACTATCTGACTAACTCGTCCAATAAATGGCACAACACTGGGCCTTCTGAGTAGTAATACTCGCCCTACTTTGGTTCTCAACAGTTGAGAGGCTCCAAAGTTCTGTCAGATAGCCGAAACTGAGGGGCACAACACTGGAATCTTTGATTCCTCCCTTCTGGCAGTTCAACTGCCGAAAACTGTGGCCAATCTGGGGTGGTGTAAGCGACAGTTAGAGTCTAAGCTCTGCTCTTTCCTCCTCGAAGTCCTAGTTCCTCAGTTCTTCGGGTTCTGCTTATGCTGCCCATGCTCATCCCAGTCTATTCTTTGACTAGACCTCTTTGAGCAGCTAAGGCTGAGGAAATGTCCTTTCCACCCAGATCTGTAATGAGGCATGCTTGTCTGGAGACATGGTCCCCTACGGCTATGTCGAGCCAAGCATACTCCTCAATACTGCCACACTTGTTCCTGGAGCCATCTGCGTTGTAAACGCGTATCTCCCTGGCCAGCTGGTTCGTCTTCAGCTTATGCTTCTTGACGAAGCGATGGCTAATGAACACAGCATAGGCCCCTGAATCAACCAGCGCGGTAGTCTGCACTCTGATTTCCCTACTCTGACTCAGTGTTACTGGAATGATAAAGCTCAAATGAAGGCCTTCCTCAATTCCAAAACATGTTCAATTGAGTCAAGTGGGTGAAGGAAATCGAAAACGGACCAGAGGTCATAACCTCTACATCAGTCCCTGCAGAAAATCCTCGTCGTCTGAGAACACCACGCGGTTAATCTTCTGCGCCTTCTCCTTCGAAGACGACTTCTTTTGCTTGGTCTTGGGGGTGTCTTCTTCTTCTGAGCTATCCGAGCTCGACTCCTCGTCAGAGGCTACCTCCTGGAATCTCTCCGAGTCGCTGGCGTACACCTCGCGCGCACTGCTTTTCGTGTGGCGAGAGCCCTTATCCTTCTCCTTTCCCTTTGAAGCCGAAGCCTTTGACGAACTGGCCACCGGTGCATTGGTGGTTTTACTCGACGACGTCGAAGAACCTGAGTTGTTCTTCTTCGATGGACACTCCTTGGCGATGTGGCCTTTGCCTCCACACTGAGCGCAGCAGCCTTTCTTCTTTGCCTCCTCGAACGACATGGCAACCTTCTGAACTTTGGCTGTCTTGCCTTTGCCCTGGGCTGAGCCCTTCTTCAAGGCGTCGACATCCATAGCGTCAGGGTCTTTCGACGACTGAGGCTGTCCAGAGAGTACGGTGCCCGTCAAGAGACGTTGATCCTGCAGAATCTCCTGAACATCCTTCAACCAACCATCCCAGGTCGTAGCCCACTGAGCACGACCACGGGCTGCCAGTACATCGGCGGCGGCACGAGGGGTATGGGCATAGGCTTTGACCAACAGTTCCTCGTTGGAGAAGCCAGTTTGGCGAGCCAGCGAACGGAAGCGAGCGGCAAACTCGTTGAAAGTCTTCTCGTTCGTCCCTTTCTTGCTGACAAGCTGCTCAAACTCTGCCCTTGCCCTGTCCTTCTTGTCGGTCTGTTGGAATCCTTTCTGGAGTTCGTTCACAAAGTTGGTCCAAGTACCAAGGGGCTTTGAGTCTGCCACCTTGTCGAAGTACTCTTGCATGACCTTCTTTGCTGAACCTCGCAGGTAAGTCATCGCTGTCTCTATCTTCTTTTCGTCGTCCATTACGCCACGGTGGCGCAACCAGAGTGCCATCGACTCGAGCCAGTCATCCAGCTTGCTAGCCTTATCACCATTAAAGGTGTCAGGCTCCTTCATGGTAGGGAACAAAGACTGAGACAACCCAACGTTGCCTCCACTAGTGCCTTGCTGAACCAACACTTTCAAGCTCTCGTTCTCCTGCTTCAGCACCTGCATAGCGTTCTGCAAAACGCGATTTTGGTTCTGAGCCTCTGCTATCTGCGCAGACAAGTGCTGTCTAGTCTGCTCAAGAGTGTCTATCTGCTCCTGAAGTGTCTTGGCCTCAGTTTTGCGTTTGCGAAGGGCTTCCTTCAAGCGAAGGACTTCTGAACCCATTTCCGACCTTACTTGAGCTATCTCAGCCTTTACCCAGTTACCCAGGCTGTCAACGAGGGCCTTGAAGTCGCCAGGAGTCAGTCCTTCCTGAGCGGCTTGTACCCATGACTGGCTGTACTCTTCGTAAGAGGTCGAAAGCGGCGCAGCGGCCAAAACTGGGGTAGGGCCTCCCTCAGCCATAGAGCCGAGTTCTAACGCTCCCCAAGGGTCCATACCACTTGAACTCGCAGCAGAACGCAAACCAAAGTCAACAGGATTTGAATTGAGCGACATCTTGATTCAAAAACGCGCAGATACAAAAACTAATCGAGGTTCTTCTCCAAAAACAACCAATCTTCACCCAACTCCTGAATCAGCTCCCTGCAATGCTCAGCGAAGCGTGGCTTAAGCTCAGCGAAGCTATGTGCGCCTGCCTTCTTCAAATCCCTCGAAATCTTCTTCCACTCCCTCGTGGTGTACTCCTTCGTCTCGACGATGGTCTGAAGGTGTTTGCGAATGTTGTCGAACCTCTCCTTGAACAAGCCCAAGGTGTAGAGCTCGTGTTCAGTCAACCCAACTCGAAAACGCTGCTCGTCTAGCTTCTGAAAGAACGGACCCAAGTGGTTAAGGGTGCCGTTGAACTTTCGTCCGTAGTCGCGCAGCTGATGGACCTGAGTGTTGGTGTGAAAGCGAAGGTCTTTGGGAATGGGTTTGACTTCGATAGGGGAGTAGGGGGAGGTTCAATACGTTCGATGAGGGGTAGAGGGGGAGGGGCGTTCGCGATGCGATCGAGTAGGCGGCGCTTGCGCTGTTCGTTGCGATAGTCTTCGAGCTGAAGCTGGTGCTTGAAGTCGTTCAAGTCTGCTTCACGAGCAAGCCTTTCACGACGACCAGGGACAGGGGTGTAGGGTGTAGTGCGAGGTTTGTACGCAGGGCGCGGCTTCCCAACGTCTTTGAAGCGGTGAAGGTTCGAGATCTTGATGCGCTCAAGCAAGGGTTTGCCAGAGCTCTCGTCCTTAGCAAGGACAAAACGGTTCCTAGCAGCTTTAGGCACTAGTAAACACGGGTCAGCCTGTGTACACAAGCCAGAAAACTTCTCCACACAGGCAAAGCGCAAGGCTTTCCTGCCAGCCAACCCTCAACGAAGAGAAAGGGGTATTACTGTGGGTTTCCACGCCACACAGCTAAAACTGGTTGGACAGGGTATTACACCCTTAGTCCAGCACTACAACAGGGGTTACTCGTCCGCAGGCAAAGCCCTCTGAGGTGGGTTACACCACGTTCCCCTGTCTGTACCTAAAAAGGTACTATAGTGCCCACTTACGCCTGTGGATCGGCAAAAAACTGAACAAAGCGCAAAAGCACTTGTTCAAACAAGCCCCCAGAACCCAAAGCAATAACCTAGGCCACCAAAGGTGGAGTAGGTTGGCTAGCTTCAATCTTCTATCACATAAATGCGCTGCCCTAGCGCCTATACACCAAACCAACCAGCAATACTCACTGGCAAAGGTTTACTTGGACTACAAGGGGTGTAGCCAAGCTTGAAGACGAGGTATAGAGACTAGAGAGGTGAGATGCGATGAGATTGAAGCTGGGGAGGCACCCCCAGCCCTCAGGGTTTATATACATGTGTACCAGGTCCCCAGGGACCGGTGTTCAGGGTCCTAGCTATCTAATACCTACTACGCTATTGGCTAGTGCCCTACAGGCATTCCTACATTCTCCTACACGTTCCTAAATGTTCCTACGATGTCCCAGAAACCTCCAGAACGTTCCAGCACTTGTCCGGACCTGTCCAGAGACCTCCAGGGCTTTCTAGTCCATTCCGGAGTGTCTCGGCGCTTCCAGACCCTTGCCTGCTTCTAGACCTTCGACCATGTGACCCTGGGATACCGCACGTGTGCGCATCACGTGACCGCCGTATCACGTGACCGGCCCCGAGCCTAGGGCTGTCACTCCAGCGCTTTTGCATGTCACAGTTCGGAGTAATCGCTTCTGTCACCTGCTGCCCCTAACCCTAAGGGTTGAGACGAAAAACTGTGACAAAAAGTGAAGGAACCGATCATGCGGCGGCGGGAAACCATGCGTAATATTGTACGCCCAGTGGATCTATAAGCCTGGCGTGAGAGACTTACTAGCAGTTTTCACAGTGGCAGCTAGTAGTTCTTTCAAACCTCATGATTACCACCAACCAGAGGTGTAATGCTTTACAATCAATTCTCGGCATATTTCTTCACGGACACAACACACCCGAGAAGGTGTGCGAAGTTCTAAGCCGCATGGGGATCAGCATATCCATGACCACGGTTCACGCCGCCATCAACTCACTGTCAGCAGATGCCATGTGCTACCTATGGAAGCTCGGGCGGCGACGTCTCGTTAGCTATTGCTACGACAACTTCGATGTCACTCTAAAAAGTGCGAAATGGACGGTGGATTCCCAGAAGACGCCATCTTTGAAGCATCTAACCGCCGCATTGTTGATTTCCCTACCCCCAGGAACACTGAAATCAGATCTTCGTTGCTCTGACTATCTGTGGAAGAACTCACGCCTGAATGATAGCCTGCCCGGAAACCGACCTGGTCTTGCGCCTGAGCCGAGCTTCGAGCACATGCTCGCCATCCACCCGCAATACTGGAGTGAGGGGGACGGCTGCGCGAATGGATCCACTCGGTGGCAGGCATGGAAGTTCCTCCACGATCTGGTCCATCACGGACCGCCATACTTCCGCCAATTCATTCCCCTTCTGGTGCCACCCGAGACAATCGACGTCGTACCGCTTTCGAAGACTGAGTGCACACCTGCGAAGGCAATGGAGAAGTCAAACTCGACAGTCTCGGGCAATCTGGAGGCGATTAGAGACTTACTCAACCAGGGAGGAATCGTATCGGGAGATGAGAACCAATCTGATGAATACGCGTCAGACGATGAAGACGATGACGAGGAAATGAAGAAACCAAAACCAATCCGCAATTATGCTGTTCTTGTCCACGGCGACCTCGGCACAGGCGAGCGAATTGCAGCGGTCCTGGCGCAGCGTGCAATCGAGGACACCGCATGGAGAAGGTTCCAGTTCGTCGTGTACGTCCTGGGGCTTTTCCACTTCAAGATGGCGTGCGTGGAGGCGATCTGGCGGCTAGTAATCCGACCACTATCAGCGCGGCTGGATAAGACGTCAGTAATGCAGCATGTCGGCATCCTTCGCGAGCGCGAGACGGGAATTATTGCGAAAGACCCGGGCTTCCGAAGAATGCACCAGGTCATTACTCACGATGGCCGCTGCCGAAGGCTGCACTGCTGGCTGCAAGAGGTCCGCAACAGCGGATGCGAGAGCTTGGAGAGATGGGCTGAATCTGCGCAACCCACATTTGATGAGCTCCGTGAACTTGCGAAGCGTCTCGCGAAGACGTACGTTGGCACCACCTCGCGTATCGAAGAGCTACGAAGCGCTGAGCACCGAGACGAGCAGTTAGAGAACGCATTAGTAATCAACCTATACTACCTTCTCTACGAGGAGGTGTCGTACGCGATGAACGTCGGCGATATCGGGCGTGTCGAAGCATGCTTCGCACCGTGGACACTAATCTTCAAGACCGTCGGTAAGCACAAGTACGCGGCAGAGATGATGAAGCACATAACGAACGTACATTTTTTCTTTCCGGAGCGGCTGAAGTAAGTATATTCGAGTGTTGGTCGTCAATGGTACTGACCGTATGCGCCGTGATAGGCGAGCCGTCCGGTACTCGATGCTTGTGAATCCAACCGGTCTTCCAGGGAAATTTCGGGGCACTGATTGGGTTATCGAGTTGCAGAACCTCTACACAAAGGTTCGTCAATCATCGGCATGTGTCGGGTGTAATGCTAACATGTGAGCGACGTACGGCAGGCCGTTCTAGTCGTTCCGGGGCCGAATCGAACTGTTGAGGCAATCATCAAGGAGTCCACCCTCATTAACATCTTCCGAAACACGCACCTCACATTGGAGAAGAACCTTGCCTTGAATTACCTGTCAACACGTCATGCTGACCCGGATATGACACAGACCTACGCCATCCTTGAGCAGCATATGAAGCAACACTTACCGTACGGCTTCTGCCAAGGTCGGAAGAGTTCACACAAGTTTCAAGATGTCTTCATGATCGGATTGGAGCGGTTGGCGAGGAAAGCATCTACTGATACAAATATGGGTACGAGCTCTACGGGAGATGGGGCGGGTGAGGATGGGCAGGCCGATGCTGACAGGGAGTTGTACCCTGATGAAGATGATATCAGCTTAGATCTAGACGACGTGTAAGGGAATACATACCGACGTTGATACATTTTGAGTGAAAGGCGACATCTCGCTGTAGTGTAAACCAAGCCATGTACTCGGAGAATACATGGCAGGCGGTGCGGCAGACCTGTCAGCGCCGTTGTAGAATGCACCACCAGGGTGTCTCAACCGACCTGCCTCCGAGCTCTCAGCATGTGGAGGGGACGGAGGTGCGGGGTCAACGAATATTGACGGTGAGTAATGGGGGTCGAAGGCGGGGCTGCTCGACCCTGCCATACTCAGGCTAGCGGCGGACGGTGAGGGGACGCGGAAGTGGCGAGGGACTAGATCATTTTGCATGAGCTAACGGCGTCACAGCATCAGCACGACTTCACGGTACTTACCTTGTCCCGACGCAGAATCCGGCAGTTGCGCAAACGTGGTTGTAGCAGCGAGAGAAGTGTTTTGATTCGGGGAAGCGAATGGTGTGGCTGATGTGGACAAGAGCGTCGAGGGCGGGGGAAGGGAGGCAAGTGAGTTTGCAGAGGAGGGGGTATCTTCGTCATGTGGATGAGTGTTAGTGGAGACCCCGCGAGCGCGAGCAGCAACGTTAGCCGGGTTCTCGGGGTGCACGAGACATTTGGTCTTATTATTCTCTGGGAAATAGCTTAGAGTCTATTCATGGAAACATGGAATATACGCACTGTAATGGCCAGTGACCCCACACGCGCTACAACGAGATGGGGCTCGTGTCTTGCCTTGTGCAGCTCCTTCAGTAGTGTTTGTAGACCCAGTCAGCTCGTCACTTGTCCCCGATGGCGGAGGCGAAGTCGATGGTAGTGTAGAACGCCATGAGGTGATAATATCGAGGACTTGTGTTGCGCACCGTGAGAGCTCCTTCCAGCCGCTTAGTTCACGCTCCAGGTCCTCCTGCGTCTCCAGCTGATCTGCGAAGTCGACCACACGGTTGAGGATTTCGTCGGTCATGAGTAGACCGACGCCCATGAGTGTGATTTGGCCCAAGCCAAAGCGGTTGACGGCCTCGGTCTTCCGCCATGCATGGAGGAGGTCGCTGAGCAGCATCTTCTCGGGCTGTCGCACGTATCCCTTCGGTAGGCGGGGACGCTGAGGCTTGCTTTGCTTCTGAAGGAGAGCGGTGACAAGCTCCTTCTTGAAGTACTTGGGGTTGCAGAGGTCGCAGCAGGAGGGAGATGATGGGAGGAGGCAACGGGTACAGCCAGTGGGGGATGTTGGGTCGCAGCGTTTGTGATCAGTCTCTGCGTGAGCAATTAGGTGAGTACGAGTTCCCAAAAAGGCAATTCCAGCGATTCTCCTCTCACCTACGCCGTCACTGCTGAAATACAGCTTGATAGCAGCTCTTCGACAGCGGAGACCCCGGTATCCTGCGTTGATAACGTCTGCGACCTCTAGATCAAGATCCTCTATCGCAGGTCGCTTTCCCTTAGCCGCTCCCCTTTTGCCGGTTGCGTGCTCTTTCGCCCTCTTCTTTTCGCGTGCCTCTCTGACATACCGAGTCTTCCGCTCATCGTATAGCTGCCTGAGCTCTTCCTCTGTCTTGTCATCAACCCTCTCGCTTGCCCCACCCTCGTCCGCATTGATCCCCATCACCTCTGTCAGCTCCTCGGCTGCCTCCTCGTCGACAACGTCTTCTTCAGCGACGACCCTGTCTAGTTCCATATCATCGTCTTCGACTGGCCCACTGGCAACGTTCCGCATACTTGCATCCTGGTCGGCCAGCTCTACAGGCTCCGCGATGGGTGTCCCGTGCACATCGACAGCACGGCGCTTTGGGCTCCTTTCCAAATCTATAGGTTGTTGTTTCGCCTTCTTTCGCTTCTGCGCTGCTTGGGTGGCCCTGGTCGCACGTTTCTGATCCTTAGCCTTGCTTTCTAGATATTTCTCCTCAACGAAGATGATTCCAAATGCGCTATAACGTCTGTCGCGAGCGCCGCGGCCTAACCGCTGCCATAGAGTAATTAGATTACATCGTGTTCGCCATTGGACGACCAATTTGATGTCAGGAAGATCAACGCCCTAATATATTCCGTGAGATTCTGATCTTTGGTACAATTTGCACGGCGTACCATGCCAAAAGAGTCTGTGGCGCAGATGCCCCAGATTTCTCCCTTGCGCAGCTTCTCGAGAGCCTCGGCCTTGAATTCATCAGACATATTTGAGTGGAACCATACAATCTTGCCCCGGTGCTCTGTGTCCCGGATCCTCTGACGCAGGAACTTGCCGGCTGCAGTGCACTCGCTGATGCTGTCAAAAAACGCCACAAATTTGGGCGGAGCATCATCGCCTTCCTTCCAGTCCTCCGGTACGAGGAAAGCAAGATCTCGATAAGAATCAAGGGCATGCACAATCTTTCGAACACCAATATGAATATTGGGCCTGTCATTGGGCCGGCGGATGTGAACATAGTTCCCACCAGCCAGCCCGAAGGACGTTTTGATCTCATCAAGGATCAGCGGCGAGAACGTCGCAGAAGCAAAAGCAAAAGGAGTCTCCGGAAGCAGATAACGCAACCGTGAGATCTCCGTGTATTCGGGCCGGAAGGAGCCCCATTGGGTGATGCAGTGAGCCTCATCGAATACTACAGCGAGAACCTGGGAGCGGAATGAAGTCTCTCGAAAGAGCGCTTCGAAGCCGCCCCCGTACTTCACCAGCTGCTCAGGGCTCGATATGACGACAGTGTACCGGCCGTCTTGAATATCCTTGATCCACTTTTATTAATAATCATATACTGAGCTAGCAAGAACTGGACTTACCTTGAAATTTTGTTTCGTAGCCGTATCTCCAGTGATTGCTATGGAGGATATTCCGACAGCTTCCAGTTGGGCTACCATCTGCGCCGCAAGGACATTGAGGGCGGTCACCACGACGAGCACCTGGCCGGGCTCGGCAAAGAGCGCCAGAGTATAGAATGCGAGTGTCTTCCCTTGTCCAGTACCGACATCGAGGATGACATTCTTGCCGCTCCAGATAGCCTCAGGGAACTCGTACTGCCAATGACAATTGCGCACGCCGAATCGAGCTATCACGCGCTGGCGGACCGCGTGGATCGTCGGGGCCCCGGATGATACACAGCTACCAGATTGAGACGCGGTGCGCGCCATCAAGAAGTTTCGGCGGTGGAAGGTGAGGAGACAGCGTGGCAGAAGACATGAACACGGCAATCGCCGCGCGTTGGAATTTCCAGGGAACCCCACCGCCGGCGACGTTTGTTCGAGGTCCGCCGACGCAGGCGCCCGCGGGCGCCAACATAAAGTGCCAGTCGCCCAGGGGCGTGAGGCTTTCGAAAGATGACATAAAACGTGCTGACATATAGAATTAAAATGGTAATTACGAGATAAAGCCCGATAATCAATTCGCGAGATAACAGCCGCTCCAAACCGCCACGACACTCCTTGAGAAAGCCCTACACGCCCCTGGGTGAATGGTCAGGAGTCTGCTATTACCCTGGCTTTCAAAGATGCGGACCAGATGACACCGAGAAGAGGAACGCTAATCGAGCGTTGTACGAGGAGCTTATCTCTCCGGAGAAGCTCCCAATGTACCTTCGTGCAGTAAGTACACTGATCTACATCTCCTCACGGTGTCCCTCTGACATTCAAACGTTGCAGCCTGATACAAATGGTCGCCGAGTCGGCGTCATCTACGGTGCACCAATGATAAAGCGGATCGTCTGCGCGTGTTGGTTCTCGCATGACGAAGCTCTCGGCCCACGCTATCTCACTCACTTTGAAGACCCTGATGTCTCTGGCGGCCTCGCACTAGAAGTTATTGCCTTCGTTGCAACCATCGTATGTGCGCTTTCTTCTCTACCATGGAATTCTGCTCACTCAGCCACTCTCCTTGTTCTGGACTTAGGTGAGGTTCACACTCGACGACTGGGCATCTGGGTACATCAAGACTGGCAAGAACGCACCGCAGCTGCGCAGGAATGCATACGAAAGGGTCTACCGCACTCATCTACAAACCTTGAAGAACTGGCGCAAAGCGGACCGAGATAACGGCACCTCGGTTCTCGAGAGCCTACAATGCAGCTATTGGAACGAAGCTCTGTGAGTGTTTATCATGATATTTACTCTGCTTACTAACGACTGCTGCATCAGGGAGCATGCTATGGTGCCAGACGGCGCATCCGCTGATGACGGCAGTGAACCTGAGGACGCCTGCGCTGCAGGTGCTGACTTTGCAGGGGAAAGCTTGGCATTCATGTAGTAGCTGCCCTACTCTAGATATTATTTCTCTAAATACATACATCTGCTCGTTACATGGTCTGACAGCCTGAATGCGCTGACATTAGTAGGCAGCGACGTCGACGAACGACGGACTGGGCGCCAAAGCTGCCCGAGGTCGGTAGGGCGCTAGGCTCCGAGGCGCAGCTAGGCTTGCGAGGTGTCCGAGGCACACCTAGGCACGAACCTAGCTAGGATTCGCTAGGAAAGGCCACACCTCGAGAGTGAGGGGGGGTACCTAGCACGCCTAGCCTACCTAGGAATACCTATAGAGGCGCAGCTAGGTATGTGCAACTTTCCTGATGACAACACCCGCCTCCCGACTATGCCCCCGATTCGAAGTTTTCTTCTCATAGTTTGTACGACCCTTGACTTTCAGGCGGTATGGGTGGACACCGGGGGAGTTCTGACGCGAGACGGGGAACCGTCGAGCGTACCCCACTGCGGCAAGAGGCACACCGACCCAGGAGACCATCGTCTCCATATGCGCAACTGGTTTAGAACCCAGTGTCCAGCGTAACATGCCGGCCCGTACCGCCTGCGACGTCTTGAGGCTCGCTTTTCTTCGCCGACCCCTTTCCCCCATTATTTTCTTTGTGGCACTCGCCCTCGTGGCTAACGCCTGTGTTTCACGTCTACCTAGACTACGATACATGTATCTTTACATTAGCCTGGTATCGTCCACCATAGGGCCCTGCCCTCAAGGACGTAAAACACGGAGTTCAAAAAAAAAAAAAAAAATCAGGCGAGCGGTGGAAACATCTGTCGAAACGTAACATTTACGAGGGGATTTTCAACTCCCCACTTTCACCCGGAAACCTAGGTACAGACACCGGTGCACAGCGCTTTTTCACGCGTTGACCTGTGGCTTTTTGCGCGGCCGGTTCAGGGCGAAATTCG
Source organism: Phanerodontia chrysosporium (assembly GCA_001910725.1). Taxonomy (NCBI): domain Eukaryota; kingdom Fungi; phylum Basidiomycota; class Agaricomycetes; order Polyporales; family Phanerochaetaceae; genus Phanerodontia; species Phanerodontia chrysosporium. The sequence continues at coordinate 292,701 of MJGA01000025.1, forward strand.
CGGCTTCGCAACCTTGCAGTGGTCCCCTGCTGAATCTTCAGGGTTGCCGAAACTCACGGTCTACTAGCAATTATCCAAGGCTTGCCTAGACAGCCTATGTGTCAGGACAAAGCATCACAGCATGATCGTTCCACTCACCAGATTACCACCGTCTAATATATGCCAGGGACGAGCCGGTACCGCGTCCGACTCGCCCACGCCTTCCACTCCTCGCCGAACTCCTGCTCCAGAGCGGCATCCTCCTTTCCGACACGCAGAAACACCGTCACGGTGATGTGCACGATCGTCGCGAGCTGAAGCAGGCCGAGGACGACGCCGGCAGGGTGGTGCCAGAGGCCGAGGCCGCTAAAGAGCCCGCCGCGGGGCGCGAGCTCGGTCGCGGCGACGCCGACGAGGTAGAGCAGGCCGGAGGCATATCCGGGGTGGCGCACGGCGGCGTACGGGCCGCGCGTGGCGAGCTTGTGCTCGCGCCGGATCGCGAGCTCGAAGGTGTAGCAGTGCCCGAGCTGCCGGTACGACGCGGCGCGCAGCGCGGCGGCGGCGGCCATGAGGAGCGTGCCCGCCACGAGCGCCGTCGTGGGCGGGCCGTGCGCGAGCGGGGCCGTGCGCAGGCCCGGGAGCCCGTCGAGGTAGGGCGTGCCTGCGGCCGCGAGCAGCGCGACGAGCGCTGTCGCATTGACGATGTGGACGAGGCACTGCGTGGGGGAGGGTGCGTGAGCGGGGGCGCGGCGGTACGTCGAGGAGCACGGGGGCGCACCTTGCTCAGCCACGCGGTGTGCGAGATCGTGATGCCGGCCTCGCCAAAGCGCGGGCCGGGCTGGGTGTCGTACTTGGCGCGTTCTTCCTCGTGCGGCGTGCTGTTCGGCGGCGTGCAGGTGATGTGGCTGGAGACGGAGCCGACCGCGAGGAGGGCCGCCTTAGCGAGGAGCGTAGGAGAGAGTGCCATTGCTGTTGGCCTCGACCTGGCGGGTCCTGCGCCGCGCCGTATATAGCGGGAACCTCCCGACACAGACACAGGCTCTGAAGCTTGGATGGTGACTAACGCAGGCTCCACCAAGCGTGTCGACACGCGTTCGGGTTGCGCGCGCGAAGGGAGCCAGCAAGAGCTCGTAAGGTGTACGGCGGCCTGTCCGAGTGTTGAAGGGTGGCCACCTGATCAATTCCGAGCGTACGGGAATTGAACAGGATACCAGCGGGTCCCGCGGAGGAAGCCCGAACCTAGCTACGCCACGAGGTACAGTGGTATAGTCTCCGCGTGAAACACGGTGCAGTGGAAACTGCGACACGATTCGGGAGTCAGGACTTCCTCACAGCTGGCGACCGCGCCACGGAGACTGACGAACAGGAGGACGGGTACTGGATCAAACCGTACGTCAGATCGAACCGTCAAATTCGAACGCTGATTCCGGAATTCGGCTTGATATTCCACCATGAATCCGCTTACTCATTACACAGCAGAGTGTCTACAGGCTAGCCTTCTTCAGCACCGTTCCGTCGATCCACTCGCCCAGGTCTCGCGCAAGGGCTTCATGGTGCGAGAGGATAAGCCAGTGGTCGGCATCGTAATCCCGGATAGTGACGCTGTGCTCCTTGAATGGCTCTGACGCGAACATGGCGTGTCCACTCTGGGCCAGGCAGACCTGGTCTTTCAACGCGCCCCCGAAGAACACGGGAGCGTGCTTGGGCGGGTAGGCACGCTCGGGCGGGATCTCTATAGGATTGTCAGAGCACGTGAACGGACGCAGACGAAGAGCACTTACGCTGGTCGTCACGCGCAGAGAGCCCGGTGGTCATGACCTTGTACCAACACGTCGGTGCCTCAAAGCCGTTGCGTTTGAACGTTTCCTTGAAGTGCTGCGCGTCCTCCTCAGACACGTACGGGGGGAGCGGGCCGGAAAAGTCCTCGAGCAGGCTCTGCTTAAACGCGCCCACGGGCGCGAGACGCGTAAGCCATATATCAGGATCCGCCGGCCAGAGTACCGAGACGAACGCGTCAAGCTACTCAAGTCGTGAGCGTCAGCGGCGAATAGATGCAAGACTGAGTAACGCACATGCGCGTCAATCACAGAGGCAGCGTCGGGCTCGCTGAAGAACAGCCAGTACCCAAACGTCTCGCGCCCAATCTGGGCGCGCTGCTGGGCAATGACCGCCTCGAACGGCACCGGCGGCATGATGGGCATGTACGGGACGGCGAGGAACACGAGGCCGCGCACGCGTTCCGGATAGTGGTTCGCGAAGCGAGACACGGCCTTCGTGCCCCTGTTCCAGCATCAGCAGTCTGTCAACGCCAGCAGAGACGCAGACGCACCAGTCGTGGCCGACGGCGATGACGGCATCGACGCCCGCAGCGTCGAGCACGTCCGCGAGGTCGCGCGACATCGCGCTCGGGACGTACGCCGCGGGGTCGGTCGGCTTCGCGGTTCCGCCGTAGCCAAGCATGTCTAGCGCGAGCACGCCGCACCCCTGCGCCTGCAGCAGCGGGGCAAGCCGCCTCCAGTCGTGTGCGGTGCCCGGGAAGCCGTGGCACAGCAGCAGCGTCGGCCGCCCGGGCTGCGCCGGCGCGTGGTAGTAGTGGTAGGTCAACCCTCGCGAGGTGACGGTGTCCTTGTAGAGCGACGGGTCCATGTGTGTGTGTAGCTGTCGATGCATTGCGGAGGTGCCGATTTTATGTAGGCCACAGCGCGGTAACCGATGCCGACTCGGCCATGTATCACATGCATCACGCCCAGCGCAGGACCCGCGCGCGTTGCAGCTTTTGAGACGTTGGTCGAGAATCAGAAAGGTTGATCGCAGGGCGTTGAACGAATGCCAGCGAGCACTTCGCGTTGACGACGAGGTGTTCACGACTTGCCGATGACCGTGGACGATGTGTCAATTGCTGTGACATAACCGGCACCCGGCGTCCGGTAAGCATCGCCAAGTAGAAATTCATACAAAGGAAGACTTACTGGGCGCCTGCAGGTAAGCAACGTTACTTATCAGCTTTGAACTCCCTTGTAGTGCACTCGACTGTATCAGCGGATGCCCAATTCAGAAGCATTGCTTGAATATACGAAGGCCCTCTCACAGCCGCAAGTGGGATCCCGCAACCTCCGTTACCTGCTGTCCCGCGAAGCCCTCGGTCGCCGGTACTCCTGCGGAATTGTTATAACTGAATAAAGCCGTCACGGTCACTTTGCGCGACGTTCTGGTCCTAGCTATGAAAGTGGAGTCCGAGGAGAAGAGCAGCTTGCCCTCCTCCAGTGTTTCCGATGTAAGTTTGCTTTCCCGGCGTTTGGCCTTGGCCGATACCCACGACTATGACGTCCCCAGCAATCAGACAGCGCAACCTGATTTTTGCTTCCTGATAAAAGAGCCAAACACGTTACAGACAGCTAATGTACATTCAGGGAGGTAGCAGTGGCGCAGCGCGGTAAGAACCCTGTGTTGACTGATCCCTTTAAAACTCCAGGTCGGTGTACCCCATACATCAGTCGAGAAGATCCTCCTCGACCCACTCGACCTTTGCTCCGGGTCCGTACGCCCTGGTGGAAGTATTCTTGACATGAAGATTGGCATCGCCCTCGTCAGGGCCTTCATAGGCTAGACGCGGGTTGCATGTTAGCCTGTATCCGGGGCAAGGCAAATAAACTACTTACGGATAAACTACATGTGCGAAATACGCGGTAAAATACGTCGTCTGTTAGAGCATGTTCTCGGTGCAATACATGGGTACGGAGACTCACGTAGGCAGTAAAATCCGTAGGATCCTGGTACGAGGCCCTCATGAAGACAATACGGTCATTATTATAGCTGGCGCTGACGCCACTGGATATGTCCTTGATGTTCTTGAACCATAGTTCCCCTTTGACGGCTGTGACAGTCCTGATTAGCACCTGCCATGCACCACATGTAAAGATAGCACATACTGAAATCCCCTGAGACCTTCTTCCCATTGAGGTCCTTTTCAGGAATCTTCGCGCTCTTGACGAGGCCTTTGGCAGAGAGTATGATAGAGGTCTCGTCGGAGCGCTTGTCGACAATGGCAGCTGCGGTGCAGATGGAAAGGTCAACCCACTTTCCCTTGTTACTGTAACCATTCATGCCCATGGCCGCTACATCTCTGGTCTGGGCTTTTTGCTTCAGAATATACTCGCCAAAAAGTTTCGTCGAGACGTACATAGTCATGGGCCACAAACTATCGGCAAAAACGAAATGTATCAGGGCCTGCAATACAGCCTTCCGCAGAGTATTTGGCATGTGCATACCTCCGCGTGACAATTGTCTACAGATTCTTTGTAGAATCCAATCCACATGTATTCCTTGCCGTCATGGTTTTTGCTCTTGATTTGGTATGTCACATGACGACCGTGCTTCAGGTCCTGAAGGGAGTCGTAGTACAAGACACCAGCGGGGTCTATATGGCGAGGTATAAACCGTGAGGCGTTGGGTGGAAATGGAGAGGCGCACCTTTGCCGATGGGAACGTTGTCCGTAAACTCCTTGCCAATGTCCGGGGCCTCGAGACGTAGCCCCTTCGTTACAATCGTATTGTCGCTGCTCGACATACGGAACAACAGGGCCTCAGCGCGGGTGTCGTGCCGATAATCCTTTGAAATAAGGGTCTTGGAAGCGGCATCAGCCAGACGTGAATAATGACCAGTAATGCTTGTCATGGTGGACGGTGGTGACTATCCTGAGATGAATACTCTAGACGAGCGTGTCTGCTGTTGAGGGCCCAAGGAGCAGCCTTTTATCTGCTCAAGTCCAAAGTTCCGAGCCTATACGTTGCGAATTGAGCGTGGGCGGGTATGGAAGCAGGCGTAAACTCTACCCATGCTCAACTACAGCGTAAGAGACACGGCAGAATTTGTCGTTCAGTTCTGTCACCGATGATATCGATCGAGAAGCTATATGAGACGCTTAGGATGAGTTTCGACCATTCAATGACAGTACACGGAGAAGGACATGAGCTTACGATGCACACAAACGCACATACCCTTTCGGCCTTGGCGCATAAGGGTTGTCCGAAGTCTGCAGATAGCCCCAACCATTCTGGTGGATCCCGTTTCCCCAGCCCTGGCAGTCGCGCTCCTCGCCAAATATGCAAGTCTCTGCCAGCGGCACAGCGCAGACGAGCGTATGAAGGCTCACAACTGCGAGCAGAGCGGCACTTCCAGTTCATGCTGTCCTGAACATGAGGGTCAGAAAAATGTGGCGTCCAGCAATACATAGCTTCTCACCTATGCACCGGACCCCTTTTCCATGCTTCCATGCTCTCTCAAGCACGTTCGAATGTCAGTTTTAGGGAGATACTGTCAGTTTGCCCAACCATCCTCGCCGACCCCGTAATAGCATGCTCACCGTCCTATGCCATCGATTGCGCAAGACGAGGACAAAGCGAGAGCCCTCCGCGAATAGCTAAGAGTTACGGTAAACCTTGGAGACGATCATATGGTGTAACACCAAGACGTAGCTAGTGTGAGCTATCGTGCCATTACTTCAGCAGCTATCATGGCCATGCGCGCAAGAGAGACTACCTGTAAATATATGCCTTAACTTCTGCGGAAGGGCGTACGGAGTAACCTCTTGAGCACGGTGGAACAAAACCTGCAACGCTCAATACCATGAGAACACAGCCTAGACGGACAGTAATGCACGATACTCACCATGTTCCCGTAACTCCACATGTGAAGCGCTCTGCTGACATCTCCGGCCACGCGGTTCGCAGTTCGCGAAGTCTGTTCACGGATATCGCACTGGAAATACAGTAGTTAGACCCTTTACAGCCTTCTACTGTCCTAGAGAATCCTGGAAGAGGACCCTAGACAGGCGCCATACTCTCATCATCCACGAGAACGCTACGTCCCACATATACGCCAGAGGGGGTTAGGCGGGTCTGCTTTCGGCGGAGATACTGTCTTCCATGAAGACGGTGAAGCTCGGCCCGGTGTCTGAGGTGGGGGCGTACAGGGGTTGGATACGTGCAGTAGTCCTCTCGAGTCCAGTGCTTGTAGAGGAGTAGGGCCTCATGCTCCCAGGCTGGACGCACGGTAAGTCCCCGTAGCCTCGCCACTCAGTACACGCCCTGAAACGTGGTGACATAGTGCTGAGCATTACAATATAATCGAACTCATGATACATGTTCGCAACAGCTTAAAGTGGGTGACAGCAACCCCCCTACCAGGTTTGAGACAGTCTACTGGATCCGAAAACGGCCAGGACAGTATCGGCTGGCGATGTCGAGGCAGTGGCGCATCAGACAGTCTGAGGTGTACGCGGTGCGTCTACGCCTGCGGATTGAGTCAGTCTTGTCTTGGTATTGGCCCTGGCAGGAAAATGTCACTCACCTGCAAGGTATTGCGCCGCCTGAAGTTTCCAATACCGCGGACCCTTCGAAATGTAGCATGCTCGCGATACTCAAATCCGAAGATAAACGCAGCTAACAACTCAAGCACCGTAATGAGAGTTCCCCGGATACGGCTAGCGTTGGCCTTCGTCTACGTTGAACTAGGTGGCGGGACGGTGCACAGCTGCAGAATGGACGCAGAGTCAGCTCGGGCTTAAAAAGACAAAATTACCACGCACCAGAGCATATACACTAACCTCTGCCTATAATACGCGCCGAACCGTCCACACACTGGTAACCCGACTCGAGCGACGTGCATTTCAAGTTTTGGATGGCACGAATATCCCAGGCACGCATGCGGAGGTCATCGGTTGGAGGGCCATACGAGCAGATATATAGCCTCGCGTATGCTCTGTGCATATTCGAGGAACGCTGAGCAGGAGTCTGAGGCAAGGTCACGCCGACATTGGGGAGGAGAAGGGTCGCAGCAGGTCGCAGCGAACACGCCCGCGAGGCTTTCCGTAGACGCGGGCTGATGGCGGTGATGGCGGTGATGGCGAGACCCGGCAATCTGGCGTGACATGCTCATACAGAGACGCCGCGCTTCCTCTAGGCTGCTTCTCTCCCTCGAGGCCCCATTCCCTTCGAGTTCTCCAATGTTATCAGTACCACACCAGGCTTGACATTGTACCGGTAGCATTGGCAGACCGGTTATTCCCAGGCTTAACTATCTGCCTCGGACGTGGTGTACTTGTCATGGGTAGGAATATCGGGCGAAAACGAAATGAACGACGTCCCGCTCCCCGCAGAGATAGCATACATGCACGACACCAGTCTTAGTCTACACCATGCCTGCGCTCTCACCCTCGCTCTCATGACTCTCGTGTGCAAGTCCTGCCTTCGGGACATAGTCGGATGACATTCGAGGCGCGTTTGCGGTCACGTCGCTCTCCATGGAGCGGCGCGCATCTCTGGGAGGCTGGCGGCAAACAACGCATGCTGCACACGCTTGGGACGCGCGCTGAGGACGAGAAGCAGGGTCGGATACATCGCCTTTGTGTGCACGGCCTATCAGTGCTGGGGAACAAGGGACAGAGCGGAGAGGACGTACGACGATGTCGATGAGCGCGCCGGAGTTGAGCGCGTGGATGCCGCTCACGAAGCCGCTCGTGCTCTTGCCGTCCCAGATGACGGCGCACCAGGCCAGAATCACGGTCTGCGGCACAAACGCGCTTGGTCAGAACGAGAAGCCTAGAGGTGGCGCCAGACGTACCCAGAATGCCGCGTACAAGATGCCGGACTCGAGGAGCAGCTCGACGGCGCGCACTACGCCCTGAAGCCCGTGCGTGCTGTTCATGATCTCGTTCCGGCGACGCCTATGCACAATGAATGGTGAGCAGAGGGACTCTGAAGACAGCGGACGCGACGTACCAGATGTCGAGAGACCCGAGGGCCGCAATCCCCAGAGCGATGATCCAGGCGATGGTGAGCGCCGCAGTGCCGAAGCCGCTCTCGAGCCCGTCGTCGACGTACGTACCAACGATGCACATTGCTTCAGTCCATGCCAAAATTAGTCAAGGAGAAGGACAAACGACGGGGAGACCCACGGATGAGTGCCAGAATCGCGACGACGGACACTGCGCCAATGGCCTTCTTGTGCGTCTGCGCACGAGCGTACTCACGCCAGAGCAGGATCCCGGTGCTCAGCACGATCTGCGCATTCGCTATCAGCACTACGCCTTCTTTTGCTGGTCCACGAACTCACGTTGATGACGAGGAACATGTCCAGGATCCAGCCGTGCCCCGCGCGCGCCAGCGAGGCCCTTACCGCATTGTAGTCGCTGCCAAAGTCGAAGCACGTCGCGCCCGAGCCCTTCATCGCGAGTTCGCGCATGCAGATCGCCGCGATGGCCCGCAGGTTGCTTGTCTGCCCGTAGTCGAACGCGAGCCACCGCAGGCGAAGCGCGAGGTGGGTCGTCGCAAAGGCGTACATCGCGACGCACACGCCGAGCAGCGTCCAGCCGGCGCGCGTGCGCGGCAGGGCCGGTCTGCGTGCGAGACGGTCAGTGGGGAGGACGACAGTGGCACTGGTGAGGGACGCACGGGAAAGCGCGGTACGCTCCGAAGGCAACAGTGGTATAGAGGCCTAGTGAACAGTGAAGAAATTAGCTGTGAGTACACGACGGTGTTGGGGCCGTTGACGCACCAAAAAAGAAGCACTCGAGCATGGTCCCTGGGAGGGACATGCCGAAGCCAGGAATGGCGTTCACGACGTTAATGGCGACTTGGAAGGCCTGTGTGGTGCTCATCGTTGCGGTAGGCGATGTACGGGGCAGGGCTGGGGAGAGGCGCCGCAGACAGACGGGCTTTAATGGAGGTGTTGGGCACGGCTGCGGAGAACAGGGCGAACAATTGACGGGCCCGAATGGTGCGAACTCAACGCGGAGTTGCCTGTGGGCTGGCCTGAATGAGCGTGTGCATGCAGGTGACGCACGTCGACTGCGCATATGTGCCAAGGCAGGCGGCAAATGCCCGCCCGTTTGATGAGCCTGACATGAAGCGCAGCAGGTCAGCGTCGTTCTCGAATGCTCGTGAGTACAAGGATGCGTACAGTCCGGGCAGGTCCCCCGGGAGTTGGAGGTGATGTACTGCGGAAGATGAGCGTGCAGGCAGCGCGGCCCATGAGGTATCGCTGCGGACCCTATCGATGATGCGGAGCCGAGATCTTGCCCTTGGACACCCGCATAACGTCGAGGCGGCCTCGGGCGATTGAACGCAGCAAGGGTCATTCCCGAGACACTAAAACGTCTCAACGCGGGAGATGGTGTTGGTGACATTTATGTCAGCATCCGTGGGGCTTTCTTCCTCTTGGGTAAACCTCGTAAAGTTATCGACACGAGGGTTGTGGGTAATCGAAAACGCTCAGTCGTAGAATTCAGAGCACAGAGGCGTATATATCGCTCTCGGAAAATGTTGTGGTACCTGCTGACACTGTGATGAGTATTACGACCTGCTGTAGTGTCAGACAGAAGTGGCATATGAGAGGAAGGTGCAACGACTCACTCCGAGGGTCTAAACTCCGCAGCAATAAACTCGTTTACATTCTATACCTCAGGACCCAGCATACCCCGAAAGTCGCTCGCTTGAGACTTGGAAGGTTAGTCTGCGACAAGAAGCCTCTCTCTCTGACCAACTACACGTCGCAGCCGGGCTGCGCAAGGCTTCGAGGAAGCCTGCTCCTTCCGTAGGGCTGTAGATGCGCTGAGATGAACTTTCGGAGTGAAAAGATTCATAAAAAGTATCGAGTGGTAGGTCCAGCGTAAGACTATAGAGGTCGTCGGACTTCGTGAGCTCGCGGCTAGTTGATCGTCCAGGTACTCCAGTATTCGGAATTCAGGTTGCCCGAATGAGTATTGACTAGTGTGATTCTTCTTCTTGGTAAGCTAGAATCATGCCTACGTATACCCGTAGTAGGCGCAACGGGAGCGTAGTAATACTGGTACTTCAGCCCCCTCGTGGTCACCGTGCTTCTGTACAGCGCTGGGTCGAGGTACTGCGTCGTGTTCGTGATGGGAACGGCGAGAGCAGAAAGCCATAGGAGCGCGAGTGCAGCCAGAATGCGCAGTGCGTGCATCTTGGCAGGATGCTGAAGAAAGACGAGACGAAGTGCTGGGGACTGGGCGACAACAGCGACTCGGTTCGCTCATATAAGCAGTGCGTTTCTGTCCAGCATCACCTGCACTTCGACAGAGGCCAATATCGTCCACGTCCGGCCCCGTCGCGAGCGCACGGGCACGAGTATGTCGTGTAGCCTAATGATTGCTAAGTCGCTGGCTGTTTCAGCATCGGCGCTGTAGGCAATGTTCAGAACGAGAAAAGTGGGGGACGCGGTGAAGAACAAAAGCCCAGCAAAGCCCTTTGATCGTGCAGACTTACCAGGCGAAGAGCGTCGCAATGTGCTATGGACATCGCAGAGCGCTTGGACTCGCCCCGCCAGTGCCGCGGATTGTCCATGGGGTCCACAGGGGTTCAAGTTGAGAATTATAGGGCGTACGCGAAGTACTCCATGATCGGGATCGCGAGGCCAACAGGAGAAAAGGTATGTAGATTGCTTGGATTTTGAGGACGTCGTGAGCGGTGTGTACTGAGTGCTATCAGTAACAGCATGTGTTGATGAAGTGGGTAAGTGGAAAGGGTACACACTACAATCCGTCATCAAATTGAGTGTAGTGGCGAATACTCTCTCTACTTATCTCGGCGTCTACCCAATGTAACTCAATAATTACCCTTAACCAACGTTGATCTTATAAGCTGACTAGTGAAGGCGTTTTCGTAGTCTTTGCAACCTCGACTCGGTTTTGCGCCAGCGCCCTTCTCTCCTCGCGTTTCCTCGCTCAAGTGCCCGTCTTTCAGGCTGTATAGCCTCGATACAAGACATCAGCCTACTGCAACATTAGTGGCCTTGGTTCTATGCGGAAGAGTTGGTCCCTATGACTAGCGAGTAAAAGTGCTGGAGTCATGCCCCTTCTCAGATTCAGATTCGTCTAGTGAAGATTTGTAGAGGCGGTGTTCGCTGTACTACATCGACACTATCGATTTGGCCCTCTGACCGATCGACGAAAGCAACGCGCCCACTTCGTCTGTGCCGTATGGTGCTCATCGTCTGCAGCGAAGGTATGGCGAATATCGCTGCTGCGCAATTCAGACTCATCGATAGTCCGTCAGCGCCGCCTTTTCGCCACGTAGAGAAGATCGCACTCCAATATGGATCTCGCAGCCTCGTGCAGGCCGCACCGCACAAGGGTCCGTAGCCCAGACTACAAATCGCCCTTTGCATCTGTGATGCTCACAAGATGTGCAGATCTTCGCTCAGACCCGGGTTGGGTGGGCCGCCTTCTACCGAACGCCACAAAGGAAGCTTTCAGGGCTCTGTATGGCAATTGTCGTCGGTCGGCATCCACACGTGTCTCATCTAAACTTCGTGGTCAATGCTTCTCCTCAGGCCTTGATGCACGCAGGTCTCCTCCCAGACACAAGAGTCCAAAGCGCGATGGATTAGCTTGTCGCATCTTGTTACACTTCCTCCGGGCCTTGAGCAGCATTGCACCTTTGGCGGTGCACACTATATCGATGTCAGATACGGTGTACGTCAACATCTCGAGCTTGTTCAGATCTAGGGATCATCGTGTTCAAACCCCTGATGCCACATACACCGGGTATATCTCCGACTCGCCCTTCCATCAGGCACACGACGTTTTCACCTGCTACTCTGCGCCGAAGCTCCTGTAGCATGCACGTGTAAGTAATATCAACAATATTGTCAACGCAGACGATGAACTTAGATTCTTTTCATGAAACGTTATTCTCTACAGTTAGGCAGCGACGAGCACTTTGGTGGTCCTCTGACCTCTGCATCCCCGCGCAACGTCACCCAAACTGCGTTGCGTCGTATCGATGGTCTGCGGAGGCTACCCTCAGACACTCTGCCTTGGCGGGGCGATCATACGTGTTTGGACTGTCCAGCGTCGAGACATGTATAAGTACAGGAAGACCGCCTCACCACTCAGTAGCACTTTCACCCCAGGAAGTCGCACCCATCTCCTCCTTGCACTAGGTCCCAAAAATGCCTCTCCCACTTGTGAGTACCTTGGATCTACATGTGTGCCGTCACTGAAGGGTGGGTGCACAACAGCGCAGCACCACTCTGACCGCCGCGGTCTACGGCAATGGCATCCGCGTCCACACCAAGACGAGTGAGGGCTTCGTTCGCGAGGTCGGCAACAACATCACCCGGCAGCAGTTCGCGGACGCGATGAGGCGGGGTGATATCGGTAAGGGTCGTCTCTCGTACAGCCAGGCTTGCACGCTGACACTACGCCAGACATCGTCAACCACTCCCAGGGCTGGTTCACTGGCGACACTGCGTTCCAGTGCAACCCCGAGAGTGCTCTCTGCTCATTTGGCGTACGTTCAATGCTGTTCATTGTCCATCAGATGGCAGATGCTGACGCTACCGTATCCAGTGGGGTGATTCTTCCCTCTCGGTATTCTGCCAGGACGAAAGCGGCGACATCCGCGAGCGCCGCTACTCCGATGCCAGCGGCTGGGTGCTGACGGACTACGTGGAGGAGAACACGCTCATGGGCACCAACATTGCCGTAGTGTACGCAAGCGACGCCAGCCGCGTCATGATCTTCTGGCAGGACATCGACGGCTACGTTCGCGCGCGGTACGCCTCGCCTGTCATACCATGAGACACTGACTGACTGTCAAATCTAGGACTGCTCGCAACGGGTTGTGGGAGGCTGCCAGCACCGTGATTGGCAAGGGCCCGTGCGGGTGCGGCATCGGGGCTACAGCATGGAACGGTGAGGCCGGCGCCCTTTGCTCTGCACACCAGCGCTGAGCCCAATCTAGACCTGAAGGAGATCCGCGTCTACTTCCAAGACGAATTCTTCCGCATCTGCGAGTATCGCGGCACCTTCGGCGGCTCATTGTACGTACTTCGTACGCACAATGGGTGTTATTCCTGCTGACAGTCTCCTACCCAGCCAAAACCTGAATACCCAGTTCCCCTTCAACTTCGACTACTGCGTCGGCGACATCACGGCCGTCTCGTGGAACGAAGGCGCGCAGATCCGGTGAGCCGCTCTCGTGCACGGTGTATGCTCTAGTGGTGCTGAACAGACTTCGAATGTTTAGGCTCTTCATCCAGGACAAATACAACAAGATCGTGGAATGGTCATACAGCTACCAGATCTGGTCTCGGTAGGAAACATCCTGCCTCCTGTTTGGCGGTAGTTGACCGAGCATTCAAGCGGCGGATTTGAGGCCGCTGCTCTACCAAATGCAGATGTCATCGCCTTCGTCCGTGACTCTTACCCTGTTCCCGGCTTCTGCCTGTTCGTTATCTGGGCCGGACAAGATCAGGTATGCTCGTCGTATCAAGATACTATTTCGTTGCTGAAGCAGGTCTCGCAGAAACTCTACCAGAGCGTGTGGTCTACCTTGCAATCCAAGTGGTCTGCCGCGCAGGAAATCGCCAGTGTGCGTTCGACGGGCAACGTCGTCGGATCCTTCATCGGGGACTATTTCTCTGGTATGCTCCGCCCTAGCTCCATGGGCTAATGTCGCTCATGCATATGCGGACAGATGAGGACGAAAACACCGACCGCAAGGCGATTACGTCCGTCCAGGTCTGCGTCGCCGGCGGTGCCATTGTCGGTATCGCACTGTCGTACACCGATCAGACCAGCACGGGCTGGCGCGGCAGTGCAAACGGCACCGTCTACACCTTCGACCTCGCCGACACTGAGGACATTACCACAATCTCGTACACCGAGCAGGAGGACCGTCTCCTGGGCCTGAGCTTCACCACCTCCAAAGGTAAGCATCCACCGATCGTCGCAGGGCAGGATCGCTCACACAGGACGCAGGCCGCCAGTCGCCCTGGTACGGCCTGCAGCCCACGGCGACGGCCGTCACCACCTGGTCCTTCGATGGACATGCTCTCGGCGGCTTCTACGGCACGGCAGACACCATGCTGCGTGGTCTCGCGGTGCGACCCTCTGTTACTCCTTCTACCGTCCGCGCTGACACGGGCCCATAGCCGATCTGGACGACACGCATCCGCGGGATCGACGCCAAGCGGCTCGACGAGCTCATGCGGCGCGCGCTCGCGCTCGCAGCAGGCGTGCGCGAGTCCGAGGCGTACTTCGCCGCGCTGCGCACGCGCGCGGACGCGTACCGGATGCGCCCGCGCGGCGGGCTGACCGAGCTCGCGGCGGCGGTCATGGACGGCGTCGTCGGCGCCGCGCGGTCGATCGAGTACCTGTACGACCTCGAGGTCGCGCACCGCAAGGCGCGCCTCGGGCCCGACGCGGACCGCCGCTCGAACCTGCGCGCGCAGACGGGCATCGCGAAGACGAGCGCGGACGAGGTCGAGTTTGCGCTCAAGCGGCTCGTGGACATGTACACGACCATTCACTCGGAGGGCACCACGGTGCGTGTCGTTCTTGCAACGGGCGCCGCGTTGCGACTGATTTGCATCTGCGCCTTCCAGCTGTCCCACGAGGTCGACGCTGCGTACGAGCGCGTGCAGCGCGACACGACGGCGCTGCAGCTCTTCTTTGCCCAGATCGTGACGACCATCCGTGATATCGACCACACGATGGAGTCTCTCAGGTGAGCATACCTAGTTTTCTCAGTAGTGCTCTTCGCTGAACGTCGCGCAGCGCGAGCATTGCCCTCAGCGAGGAAGAGGAGACAGAGGCCCGCGCCAAGGAGCAGAAGCAGCGTGCGCTGACAGAGAAGGTAGGCCACGCCTCCCGCCCGCGGCTGCTTCCCGCTGACGATCCCGCACAGGCTGCAAAGGCCGACCTGCTCAACGTCGCCCGGTACACGCAGCTGCTCAAGAGCGCGCAGGAGCAGCTCGCGGAGGACATGAAGCGCACGCAGGACTTCAAGGCGCAGTACGCGCGCCTCGAGGGCGACAAGAACAAGCTGCTCTCCTTCCGCGCCGAGGCCGAGGCCGCGCTCGCACGCATCGAGGAAACGCGTGCGTCGCTGCGCTTGCTCATCAACGATGAAAAGGCGTCGCAGCTTTCGAGCGTTGCGCTCTCCGAGTCCCTCCGCGAGATCTACAACTCAACGATCCCGCTCGACGACCACATCAAGGCTCGCGGGTTTGCCGCCGCGTTGCTGTCTGTCGTCCGGCATGCGCTCGACATCGAGCTCCTCCGGAGCCAGCTGCGCTTCGACGCTGCTCACCTGCAGCAGGTCCTCTCAGACATTGCCAGCAGCGCATACTAGGGGCCGGAAGGGTATCATATCATATCATTTGTACAAGTAGGGTATCAAAACAATGCGAATTTCTGGGTATTCAATGCTAGAGCTAGTTCAGGTCCTGAACTAGGACGCAGCGGTACCTGACCGTGTTGTCACCAACTGCCTCGATGGCCTTCTTAACGTCCTTCATCGGCATCTCCTCGATCCACGGTTTGACGCCTTTTTCCGCGGCGAGCTTCAGCATGCGTAGGCACTCCTCCTTTGAGCCGATGTGCGACCCGCCAATGTACGCCCCGTTCGGGACGAGGTCGAATGCGTGCAGCGTCGGCAGCGGCTTGTCCATGTCGGGGATACCGACGTTCACCAGCCGGCCGTGCACGTAGAGCATGCTTAGGAACTCCTTGATGGGCAGCTCCGGGTGTGCGTCCATCGTTGTGACGATGAGGTCAAGCTTGCCCTGGAGCGGCTTTGCGAAATCCTGCGGAGACGTCAGTTCGCGCAACCACACAAGTGAGGCATGACACACCTTCTCGTTGGTGTCGATGACGTGGTCCGCTCCCAGCTCGTTGGCGTCCTGCATCTTGTCCTTCGTGTGGGTGAAAGCATACACCTCCGCGCCAAGTGCCTTGGCAAAGAGGATGGCGTAGTGACCGAGCCCACCGATGCCAATGATGCCGACCTTCTTGCCTGGCCCGGCCCGTTCGTGACGAGAGGTGAGAATACGGTGAGGCCGCCGCAAAGCATAGATGCGGCGTGCTTAGACTCGATGGCGTCAGGAATGGGGAAGACGAACTGCTGGTGAGCGCGGATGGCGGTGGAGTAGCCGCCCTGGGAGATGGTGCCGTCAGGATATTCTGCGTTCTGCGCAGGAGCGTCAGCGCGATGTGTTAATGTGGATGTATGCGCATACATACATAGGTGTCGACCTGCTTCGGGCAGTAGTTCTCGTAGCCGTCCTTGCACTGACGGCACTGCATGCAGCTCCAGATCTGCGCACCGACACCGACGCGGTCGCCGACCTTGAACTCCTTGACGTTCTTCCCAACGCGTACGGCTTTGCCGACGATCTCGTGGCCGACGACGAGCGGCAGCTTGCTTTCTCCCCAGCCCTGCTTCAGCGTGTGCACGTCGGAGCCGCAGACGCCGCAGTGCGTGATCGCGATCTCGACGTCGTTGTCGTCAAATGGCTTCGGCTTGAACGTCTGCACCTTCAGGTCGGTGAAGTTCTTGGGATCTACAGGTACGTCAGAGCGTGAATCAAGAGTCCCAACGTCGGCTAGCATACCTACGAGGGCGTAACCCTTGAATTCGAGTTGCGACTGCATAGCTCAGCAAAAATGCGAGTGGTCAGGAGGAAGTCGGAGGTAGAAGACTCTTTCATTAGGATCGACCCTTATATACGTTTTGCAGAGGGATGGCATGACGTCGTGTCCCTCCGAGTCCGTCCAGTAGCAGGCATCAAATCGGACCTAGAGCACCAATGCCCACTTGGGCAAGGGCAATGACGACCTTGAAATCCGCCTGAAGGCAACAAAGCCAAGCCCGCGGGCAAAACTTCAGACCCGGTGCTTGTCAGGATTCCCAACGTCGGCGAGTGCCCAGCCATGATTTCGAACACGCCAGCAGAGCTCTCTCTGTACGCACCTGCTCTCAATAAACACACACTTGTGATGGAAATGAAGTCATGGAACATACTCGCTACATGCGTCTCTGAATATGGTCAACAGACTTGTCATCTGGCGACGTGGCGGTTGCAGCCAAGGCCAAGGCGCTTGCCGCCACAAAGCCCCGATGTAGCCCGAATTTGGTAACAAGGCGCATCACTTTCCCACGAGTGCTCATTTCGGTTGAAATGCGTTCGAGCCGCGAGCGTATCTTCAATTGTCCTCTTGCCACTTGCACGCTATCCACCATGTACTTATATATCTACGACGCTTTCTTAGTGATTCTGTAAGTACCAAACCTTGGCATCGATACCCAAGCTGCACGCTAAAATGAAACGTTGATAGCCCGAACCTCGCTCGGGCCTACACCGCCCATGCCCGCGGTTCCCGCCCGCACATCCTGCCTAGTCGGAACTACTACATTAAACGAAGTGGCAACTTACTGTCACAGAATTTACGGGCGCAGGCTAGGTGTCTCATTCAATTTGGAGACGGCGTAAGACGGTATTGAACGTTGTGCGGGATATACGCGAGCGACAAGGTCAGCACAGCCAACGGCTTTTCCATCATCATGAGCCACGGCCAGTCTAATGCCAATGCCGAACCAGACAGGTCCTAATTTCTGTTACTGAGCCTGTCAAAGCGTTTCGAAAGGCAGGCACATCCGCGACAACAAGTCGTTCACATTGCTAGACCGCCGCCCGAAGACAGAGCGCGCGTGCGGGACCAGCAATCCTCACACGCTCTTCATGGTGCTCCTCTCGGACACGCGCCATGTCTGTCGCTTGCCATAGGGCCGTTAATTTTGCTCAAGTCGCCGCTCTGGCCACCTGTGTCATTCGTTCAATGTCGGATCCGACTCGCGACGTAGCACCCATGACGCACGCACAGCGCGTGTCTCACCTGGAATGCGGGGCGCGACGCATATAAAGTGCGGGGTACGACCCTCGGGGAATCTTCGACCACCGCCTGCGACCATGCCTCAGACATACACCCACCGCTTCGACACGCCCCTCTTCAAGAAGGATGTCGCGATAAAGACAGGTCTCTTTATCAACAATGAGTTCGTCGATGCGACCGACCCTACGCCTATCGAGTGAGTGCATCGTCGCTCTTAGCCCGTCGCGTTCTGACTCGCGTGTACCAGGGTGGTCGATCCAAGTACGCATATACCCCATCCGTACCTTTTGCAAGCGTCCTGACCACCATTCTTCTCGTAGCAACCGGCAAGGTCATCACTAGCGTCTCTGGTGCCACCGCTCCCGACGTCGACAAGGCAGTAGCCGCAGCACAAAAGGCGTTCGACACCGTCTGGGGCCTGAAGACGCCCGGCATCGAGCGCGCCCGGCTGCTGAACAAGCTGGCGGACCTCTGGGAGGCGCACCTGGACGAGCTCGCTGCTATCGAGGCGATAGACGGAGGTGCGCACTATAGCGGAAGGGAGAATAACGGCTGCTCATGAGCACCGCAGGCAAGCAGTTCTTGCAGGTCAAGGCCAATGACCTCATGAACGGCCTCAACACACTGCGCTACTACGCGGGCTTCGCGGACAAGATCTTCGGCAAGACCATCGAGGTGCGTGTAGCGCGCGAAATGTTGGCGGATGCTGACGACGATGCTCGCAGACCGACCCCTCGAAGTTTGTGTACACGCTGCACGAGCCCATCGGCGTCGTCGGCGCCATCATTCCGTGGAACTTCCCGCGTGCGTGCGCCCTCCTCGGCCGCATACCCCGACACTGACCTCCCGCAGTCATGATCATGGCGTGGAAGCTCGGCCCGCGCTCGCGACGGGTAACTGCGTGATCCTGAAGCCGTCAGAGGTGACGCCGCTGGGCGCGCTCAAGGTCGCCGAGCTCATCAAGGAGGCGGGCTTCCCGCCGGGCGTCGTGAGCGTGCTGCCGGGGTACGGCAGCAAGGCCGGCCAGGCGATCATCGACCACCCCGCGGTGCGCAAGGTCAGCTTCACGGGCAGCGTCGCGACGGGCCGCAAGATCATCGAGGCGAGCGGGCGCACGAACCTGAAGCGCGTGACGCTCGAGCTCGGTGGCAAGGCGCCGAACATCGTGTTCGACGACGCGGACGTCGAGCAGGCGATCAAGTGGACGGCCATGGGCATCTTGTGCGTCCCCACGCTCTCCGACTCGGACAGTTTGCTGCGGGTGCTGACGAACGCCGCGTCGGTAGCGCGCACGCCGGGCAGATGTGCAGCGCGAGCTCGCGGATCTTCGTGCAGGAGGGCGTCTACGACGTCTTCATGCAGCACATGGTCGCCGCGGCGCAGGCGATGCAGCCCGGCACGGGCTTCGACACCGACATGACGAAGGTCGACCCGATCGTTTCAAAGACACAGTACGAGGTGCGTGTCTCCCCCTCCCCTCACCTCTTCGCGCGCACTGACAGCGCCGCAGCGCGTGCTCGGCTACATCGACGCGGGGCGGCAGGAGGGCGCGACGGTGCTCGCGGGCGGCGCGCCGGCGGGCTCGCGCGGGTTCTTCCTGCAGCCGACGCTCTTCGCGACGTGCGCCCGGACATGCGCATCGTGCGCGAGGAGATCTTCGGGCCCGTCGGTGTCGTCGTGAAGTTCAAGGACGAGGCGGAGGTGCTCAGGCTCGCGAACGACACCGACTACGGCCTCTCGGCAAGCGTGTACACGAAGGACCTCGAGCGCGCGACGCGCCTCGCGAGCCAGCTCGAGGCGGGTAGCGTCTACGTGAGTGTGGATGGGTGTGTGCTGGGAGTGGCGGCTGATGTGGGTGTCTGCAGATAAACCAGATGGCGATTCCCGACTGGCGCGTGCCCTTCGGTGGGTTCAAGATCTCGGGTCTTGGCAAGGACTTGGGCGAGTATGCGCTCGAAGGGTATGTCTCTGTCGAGCTTGTGGGCTTCCTGGTTGCTCATAGTTGTTCCTTCGCAGTTTCACAAATGTCAAGGCTGTCCACGTCAACATCGGACAGAAGCTCTGAGGACAGAGAACCGGTGTATTTATGGATACAATGTACAGTGGAATCCTGGAATTGTGTGTGTACTCTACAGGTGAAGGAATAAATAGCAACAATCATTGATCTGGGCTACATGAAACGAAGAATAGCGATACAACAACTGCGGCATACGGAGCCATAAATATAGAATATGAGGAAGCAAACAAGTTAAATACACATCACAGCTTGCGATCCAGCCAACAGATCTTCTCGTCTGCGACCCTAGAAATCGTCGTCAGTATAGTGCAATAAAGAAGAAAGGGAGACGCGTACTCTCGAGATAGCAGCACGCTCTTGTACTCTTCGACATTCTTGCTGGCGAGCGCGCCCACGCTCTTCTCCAACCAGTCTCTGACCGCCGGTTTGACCGGGACACTGTAGAGGGCGTAGCATTTCTCCAAGTCTGGGGCAGACTTCGTTCAGTAGACAGCTGGACAGGAATAGGTGTCGAATACGCACCGCGGACGACGTTGCGCAGCTGCTTGATGTGCTGCAGGTAGACCCACCGCCCGGCGCTTGAGCCCATGTCGGGCAGCGGGCCGACCTCTTCCTTTGCCATCCGGCGGAGCGCATATATCTTGGTGATGTCGCCTTGGAGAACGTCTACAGCGTGAAGGTCAGTTTCTAGCGTCACGGCTTGGAGGCGGAAGGACTGACGGAAGAGAGGAACGGCGGGGGCCACGTTGCTCGTGATGTCGGCACGGTAGGTTGAGTGATTGAATCCGGACTGGTTGAAGTACTCATTGGCCTTGGTAACCATTCTCTTGCAGGAGACATGGGCAAACTGGAGAAATAGGAGGTTAGAATTTGCATGATAGGAGGCGTGTAGGGTGATGGTACGTACGCGTAGAGTTCCTTTCAGGCGCTGGACCGCCTCTGACAGCAGGCCATTCATAATCGAGAACGCCGTCGAATAGTTACGGAGCTCCAGACAGCGCTGAGTCTCTGTTAGCATCCGACAGCAACTTCAGAAGATGAGACTTACGTTCATGACTCGCGCAAGCAGGTTATATGCGTCCGCACGATCGCCCATAGTCGCCTTTTTAATCACCGATTGCATCGTCCAGAGGTACAGTGCGTTCGACCACACCTTTGCCTTGGCAAACATGGGGTGCTGCTTGTCGTCGCGGTGGTAGTACATCGTAAACGGCGCCGCATCGTGGAAGATTTCGCTCTCGATCAAAGTGAGTGCACGCGCGAGCTCCTCCACGCCGCCGTCCTCGCGCGCGAAGAACAGCAGCGTGACGACCGCAGGCGCGTCCCGGACTTTTGCCTCGGCCGCAGCGCTGAATTCGCTCTCTTTCCAGCGCGGCACGTTGCCCTCGCCGACACGGAGCATGCGCTCGAAGGACGGCGGGTAGAGCGCCGGCGTGCGCGCGGCCATCCTGCGCTCGCACTCGACGAGCGCAGCGGAGAGTCTCGTGACGATGTTGGACGGGAGGCCCGCGTCGGCCTCCGCGGCGTCGCGGATCTTGCGGAAGGACGGGAGCAGGTCCTTGGCGTCCTGCGGCATCAGGTGCTGCTCGAGCCAGTGCGCAACGAGCCGCACAATCTGGATGCGCGCGACGACCTGCGAGGCGTGCCACCGTGCGGCGACGCGCTGGTCGAGCGACGACGGTGGACGGGCGGAGAAGCGGTCGGCAAGGATCTCGAGGACGCGCGCGCCGTCGGTCATGCACGGGAGGAAGAGGAAGAAGGCATCGGTCGTGGCCAGGACGTCCGAGTCCGCTGCGGCGCACTCGAAGCCGTCAACGATGTGGTTGAGGAGCGCGCGCAAGGTCATCGCTAATGGTCTGCCGCTGGCGTCGACGCGGACCTCGGGGTTGTCCGTGAGGGGCGGAGGGTCTTCTCGGTTGAGGTAATGCCGACTGATTGTGTCGAAGACAAACTTTGTGGATTTGATGTCGATATTCAGGAGGGCTCCAGCCTCGGCTCGTGTGATGAACCTCTTCTCTGACCCGACTCTGCTGTATGATCGACCACAAGCCAGGACATCTCAGAGCCTGCGGGAGATATTGCTTCATCGATGGATGTCCTGGGCAACACCCGTCGCACGGCACTAGCCAGGAACCCTTTGATACTCTGCCTGCTGTCACGGCGCAACTCCTTTGCGAGTTTCTTCTGCACCGCCCTGACACTGTCGTCTCTGTCCTTGTCATTGAACCGCCCATGTTGCGGAAAGCCCTGCTGGTCGGCCTCGTGTGCATCAACAGCGACGGCACACGTAGTAACGAACTCTCCGAGGGCGGTCCAGAGCAGCGCAAGGAGCCGGAGGCCTAGGCAGCAACGTTCCTCGAGCTGGTCGGCGTTCTGCGCAGCGCTGACGCTTGCGCAAAAGCCAGAAAAGACGTTCCGGTACGTGTTGACCTCAGCCAAGGCGTGTTCAACGGCCTCTGAGTCGCGGACGGCGTCGGGAAGCGTGTTCAGGAGCATCATCCCGACGTCGACGGCCGTGAGGAAGCCATCCTTCGCCTTCCGGATGCCGGGCACGTCTTTGCGCAGGAAGGCTGCGTGTGCGTCCTCGAGCGCATCCAGAATCTCGCGGATGTCGAAGCGGTAGTCAAGGCTGCTCCGGCGATAAAGGGCCTTTGCCCGTGCGAGCTCGTCAGTGTTCGATACGCTATCTGTTGGAGTCGCATCGGTGTCCTCGCTTCCTTTGGACTCGGGCGCAGAGGCTTGCGAAAACGTGATGTTCGGGGGCGGGGCGTTCAGGGAAATGGAAGTGGGTAGACCTCGGTGGGTCTCGAGATGGAGGCTCAGCCGTGATCGGACGCGGCGGAGAATCGGGGCGCTGGGGAGCGGCTTAAAGAACGACCCCAGCGAATCTACGGGGGATAGTGTGCAGGAGAATGACGTGGTATACGTGAGGTCTTCCTCGGTAAAAGAACTGATGGCCAACGGGGAAGTCGCTGGCGACTTGTGGGATGCCCCCGAGAGCGTGCGCTGTACGGCACGATACTTGCGAAAGCCGGTGGACTCAGAAGAAGACCGTGAATGGCCAGGGCGGATTGTGACATCGCTACTCGGTGACAAGCTGGGAGGATCTGTAGGTGACCGGAGGGGCGCAGGGCGGTGTGTACGTTGGGACTTCGACCGAGCAGGAACCCTACGCTCTGCGGTTATCGCAGGGTGCGATGATGTGGACACTTGCTTCGCGCCCTGGTTAGTCGGGCGATTACGGATTGTAGATTCCGAAGATTCATCTGCTTCCGGACGATAAGCTTTTTCATGAGCTAGATTTCGAATCCATTCGTGGCTAGTAACAGTCGCTTCAGAATATCTAAGAATTGCCCGTGTCAGATTGTTATCCCCGCTGAGAACAAGGGTGACATACCCTGAGTCGAAGGAGGCCCTTCTTGTCTTCGTCGGCAAGTACTCGCCAAACTCTGAGACATGGCCACGACTTGTGCTCTTGTCAGGTGTCACGCCTATTTCAGCGCCATCCGGGTACCAAGAACCCCGTTGCCAGGAGGCGGACCATTTGCATGGTGGCCGTATTCAGAACGGTGGCGGGAGTGCCTGACAGCTTTGGATATGGGCTTGCAGGGCGCGTGGTGAGACATGGTTCCGATTGGATGCGGGGGAATGTGGGGAAGTGCTTGAGAGCAAAGAACAGGTTCAAATCACGTTTAGGGGAAAGGATGGTATTTAAGCTATGACAAACCGTCAAGCGGCCCAGGCCTGTGGCGATGTGGCGGTGGCCTTTGTCGCCCTGTCGAGCACATTGTTCAATGCAAAGAAGTGGCCAAATATAGAGCGTAAATGATCATTGACAACCACGACTTAAGTTGAGTGCGGTATGAGATCCGACAGCTGCAGAAAGCAGGAAGTTAGAGAAGGCCTTGGACTTGGGTTTTCCGGTGACCCTGCGGGCTGCTTTACACGACAACTGCAATAAAGGTCAGCCCAATTGTTGTGAGGTAAATCGGTACTATTCCCGTACGTTAAAACCCCTCATGATACTCCTGCCAAACTTGCAGAGTGGGCCACAGCGGGTCAAAGCTCTTTGGTGCTCAATGAAAATCACCAAGTTCGGTTTCAGGTACGATCTTGATCCTTGAACTGAGGCGATCAATTTCTCACGGTCACTTCCTGCATCCTTCAAGTAATTAAGCTGGGATGAGATCGAAGATTCTGAAGATATACATACAGGTCAGAAAGGCTCGATTTCTGCATTTCTGTAGGTTAGTGAGGCAGAAGGACGATGTCAGATCTCGAGGCAAAACTCTTCCAGCCCAGGCTCCATCGTACTCACATTCCCGCTTGTCAAGCTCCGTCGCGGTGTGTTGCATGTAATCAAGTGTGAGTTTCTGCAAGTTCCCACGCCTATCTTCCTATGACGAACCTTCGTCAGGATCAGCATCAGGCATAATACCTACGAATGGCACGGTTGTGGGTCGAACTCCCAACCTTGGGTTGTCTAGTGCGCTCCGCGGTGAAAAGTTAAAACTAGACGCGCGTGCAATGTCCACCTCGAACTCCGTGCATGACCGAGGTGAGCACAACCTGATGCACGAAAGCTCTTGCTGCGATCACGAAGATAGGGTTCGTAGTCGATCATGGCGGGTGCGCTCAGCACGGGCGCGACACAGCAATTCACGTTCTGGCCAGCATTCTACGGCAGGGAAACCGGTTTCAGGCTTGGCGGATGGCATTGAGGACAGCTTGGCTTCGAGTCAACCCCTCGCACCCGCCCCGCGCCTCGCCTCTCTGGGCGACATGAACGCAACCCACACATAGACCGCCAGACGGCGCGGGGATCGCGGGAGCGCTGCGATATATAAAGGCCCTTGATGGACTAGACTCGGTACCAATACTCTCACACCTCTGCCTCGTCTGTCATGACCGTCTCATTGCTCGACGTCGCTGGCAAATCTTTCGACTATATTGTCATAGGTTGGCCTCTATAGAGTCTGTTGCGAGGTGGTGCTAACGTTGGCGTTGCGATCAGGTGGCGGCACGGCTGGTTTGACACTGGCTGTCCGTTTGAGCGAGGACCCTGACAAAACGGTATGCGTGCTTGAGGCTGGCGACGCCAACTTGAACGATCCAGCACTCCGCAAGTACCCTCAAATTCGTGTTGTCACGCTCACTGACCTCTATCAGTCACTCCCGCATCCTTCACGAAGCACTTCGGTGACAAAAAATACGACTGGGGACATTTCACGGTACGTGAAGCAATGTACGCGACTCTTCACTCATGTCTGATGCCTGTACATCGTCAGGCGAAACAGAAACTCAGCGGCGACAGGGCCTTCCACTGGGCCAGGTACGTATTCCGCGGCATGCGCAGCCTCCGCCGCTCATCGCCGCGCCAGAGGCCGCGGACTTGGTGGATCTTCTGGCATCAATTTTCTAGTGTGGACGAAGCCCTCTGCGGATGAGATCGATGGTGAGCGAATCTCCACGTGTTGCTTTGCTGTGTCTCACTCGGGTCCCCGTAGACATTGAGCGTCTGGGCAACCCGGGATGGAACTGGAAGAATTATGACAAATACGCAAGGAAGGTTGAACGGTAAGTCTTCCACCTGAGGAATGCATTATTGGTATTGCTGATTGCATGATGGCTTCAGCTTTGTCGAGCCGACATCCGAGCAGAAGCAGCGGTTCCCAGATTTACCGGTATACGAGGACGATATCTCGAGAGACGGTAAATGGCAGTATTGGATTACAACTAGCGCGTATCCAACTTATGTTTTGCAGGTGCCATCCCCATAGCGTTTCCGAAGACCCTGAGCGACGTACAACGGATCGGGATGGAGGTATGCACAGTGCTGCGTGTGCGATATCTATTAAGTCCCAATATCTAGACATTCGAAAATGCTCATATTCCTAGTGCACCTCGTCCGGTATGCCCGCCGTCGTTCCAACTGACGCACTGTTCACTCAACTTTGTTACAGTACGGCGGTCAAGTATGTCCTCGACTTCGTATATATGCTATGGAGAGTTAATGGGAGATTCTAGCCCACGGGTAGGTTCTGGGCACCCGCAAATATCGATACGCGGACTTCCACGCGGGCGTATGCTGTCACAGTAAGCCTTGTTTCTCACCTCCGGGGCTGTGATCTAATAAAACGGTCACAGGCCTATTATCTACCCAACAAGGACCGTCCGAATCTCACCGTCTTGGTCCGCGCGCTCGCCACGCGTGTGTTGACCGATGCTGGCCCGGATGGAAAACTACTCGCAACAGGCGTAGAATTTATTCACGAGGACCAGGCGTACAAAGTTCACGCGAAGCGAGAAGTCATTCTTTCTGCCGGGTGAGTACTTCGAACTATTCTCTGGGTGAGCTGAATGGCTGATGAATCCTTAGCTCTGTGAAATCACCACAACTTCTAGAGCTGTCGGGCATTGGTCGTCGAGATGTCCTCGAACGCGCGGGTATCCCGGTGAAGGTCGAGCTCCCAGGCGTCGGCGAAAACCTTCAGGAGCATTGCGTTGGCGCAGTCGTCTTTGGTGCGATGCCTCTCGCTTCCGATAGGACTACTTTCTGATAGGGGTCTCGCAGAGCTGAAAGACGGCTACGAAGCCCCGACGCTCGACGTCCTCAAGTCACCGAAGTCCCTCCCAGAGCAGCTTGAGCTCTAGTGCGCGACGTTTGCCAGCTATCTCCGTCATTCTGCCTGACCGTCTCTGCAGCAAACGCGGCGAGGGGGCGTTCACGATGGCCGTGTGCACTTTCGCGTTCCTGCCCCTCGAGATCGTCTCTCCCCGTCACGAGCAGATTTTCGCCAAAGCGAAGGCAGAGGTCGACCAGCTCGCGCGACAGGGTCTCGCACCTGGCCTCGCTGAGCAGTACGCAATCCAGCTGGAGCGTCTCAAACCCGGAAGCGGGCGTCCTGGCCCTGGGTGCGAGCTGATCTTCATTCCTGGATCGTTCGGGCCAAGTTCGTGGAATCTCTCTGTAGCAGAGGTTTAGTGACTGATCATCTGTCTGAATCCCATAGCCGTTCCCGAGGAGGGAAAGAAGTATATCAGTTACCATTACGTGACCCATCATAACCTCTCCCGCGGGTCCTTGGTGCGTCCCATTCGCATATGGGTCCCAGTCACTTCCTCATCATAGGGTCCACTAGCACATCACCTCCAGCGACCCAACTCAAGACCCAGACATCGATGCCCGCTATTTCCAGTTCGAGACAGGTCCGCCCAATATCGCGCGCGCTTTCCGTCGACATACTGACTCGGCGCAGATGCCGACGTATTTCTTGAGACGGTGAAGCTCGCCTGCAAGCTCGCTCGTGAGGTGTCACCGCTAAAGGACATCGTGGGTGCGTCCGTACGATACCGAGATATCGACGTTTGCGCTCAGATTGCCTGGTAGAGCGAGGTGTCGTACCAGGACCAGAAGTCCAGACTGACGAACAGCTTCTCGAAAACATGAAGGAGCACTACAGCACGGCGTGGCGTGAGTATGGCACGGTCACTGGGCGACTCTTATTGATGTCTATTGCCGTAGATACTTGCGGTACATGCTCCATGCTGCCTAAGGACAAGGGTGGCGTGGTGGACCCCACCCTGAAGGTATGTCTATACGCATGCTTGCACCACTATAGAATAAAAAGAGCCTTGTTCTAGGTCTACAGTACCCATAACCTTCGTGTGGTCGACTTGTCTGTCATTCCGCTGCATTTCGCCAGTCATACCCAAGGTACGGTTAGCGTCGGTTGCATCTAGCGCAATTTGGCTTATATCTTTCATTGAGCCACGGTCTATGTCATCGCGGAACAAGGTGCCGTACCGTGTTTCTGAGACTTGCACCGACAACTTACCTTGCGCTTCTAGCTGCTGACATTATCAAGGGTACGTTCGTCGCTTAGAGAATTGACACACGCTCTTGTTTGCCCTCGGATAAATGTTGTGTATCAATGACATCCATTGGAAAATATGAGGAGGACTGGATTGTACAATGGTGGAGCTACACACAGTAAGAGGATGGCCAAAAAGGAATATTCATTAGAGCACATATGGCGCGGCACTGTACAGCAGAGACCATCGAGGTATTCTGACATCTTCCAGCGGCCAGGTCGTCGAGGCCATTGCCACCGCAGACCAGGGGCCGTCGACGAGGAAAACGGTGGCCCTTTTCGTAATTGGAATGCGGAGTGGCATATTCTGTGGCGTGGACAGGGAGAGTTGCATCGCTTTTCATACGGCTAGCCTGGGTTCGCATCTAACCTCCAAATTTTGGAAGAGGCGAGGACGTTGTTCCGGCCTATAGACCCTCCTCTGAAAGATGTAGCTCCTCTGCGTAGTCAGAGGACGGTGAAAGGTACCACGGTGATTTTGCATTCTAACTCCAGCAGTCGGCGACGAAGAAGCCGTTCGACACGCGCGCTAATTTTTGCCGACCATGACCATCCCATGAACCTGCACATCCGCAAGTGAGCCGTGGAGATGGGTGACTTGGACTCATGCGCAGGTCGGCAAACCCGCGGATTGTCGGCCCACAGCTTGGATTCTGTCGACCTTGGGCCGGTAGACCGGACGGGCGACAATGCTGAGTGTATCGCTGTCCCCGTGTGCCAGCAACAACGTTCCCCAATCGTCCGCTGCGCTCCAGCATGTCTTCAGACTCGCAGCCTGAGTTGAAATCGGCGGATCCTGGAGCAACTCCTGTGGTGCGAGGTTCTAATGTTTCCGTGCTCACGTTCCTTGTAACACTGATGTCGTCCAAAGGAACGCGTACGCTATGTCGAGGTCCAGCAATCGACAGGATGGCAGACCATGGCAAAGGCCGTCCGAGAGATCGACGTTGAGAAGATCCAGGATTGTAAGGAAGACATCGACACGCTGCTCGTCTTCGTGAGTCGTATCTTCTGGCCATCGAGCACAGTTTACGTGATCTATAGGCTGGCCTATACTCCGCAGTGCTCTCTGCTTTCCTCATCGAATCCTACACCAATCTGTTACCGGACACCACGTCCCAAACCATCTACCTGCTGCAGCGCATCGCCAATCAGACCCAGAGCTACACACTTGCTGCCGGCCACCTGAACACAACGGCAGCACCATCCGATGCTCCGCCGAACGACATCCCGGCCTGGGCTCTGAATGTCAACGCGCTCTGGTTCGCGAGTCTCATCATCAGCCTGTCGGTCGCCTCCTACGGCATGCTCGTCAAGCAGTGGCTCCGGGAGTACCTCGCAGAAGCTTCAGTTGGCTGGGTGACCCAGCCAAGGAATTATCTAAGGGGCCTTTACCTACGGTTGACCTACCGTTTAGCGCCCGTGCAATATTTATTTTTTGGGGAAATTGATGACAAATCCCCCAAAAATGTGAAACGACACGGGTTCGAACCCAGAGCATCCTCGAAACCAATGAGTCGGGTAACCGTTGAGCTACCTAAGCTTACAGACCTTGTTGTCTAAAGTACATACATACCACTCGCGACACCAAGCCACCACGCAACATCCACCCTTCGTAGGCGCTGACCTGCGCTGACCTGCGCTGCTGCCCTCAGCGCTTTCCCTCAAGGGCCGCTGGGCGCTCCCCCTTGTCTTTGTGGCGCAGCCGCCATCACTCCCGCCATCATGCCCGCCATCACTCCGCCTCCAGCGGCTGAAGTCGAGTCCATGTCTACCCCATTGTGCACACACCGCGGAACAGCGGGGACCAGATATATGTGAGGGAAGATGCTGTCCATCTGGGTACAGTAGGATGAATGACGAAGATACTTGAGAGAATGGGTGTGTAACCCCGCCGCTTCCGCTTTGGGCTTACTACCCGTTTTGGTACGCTTACATAATCATATTCTCTTCCTGCTTTCTCTCTTTCTTCACTTCCCCCATGTACTAGACACGAGATCCCGCTATGCAGAGCCTGTTCTTGCTCTGTCGTCCGCTCTGAGTGACTTGCCGCCCCACACCGGGGCGGGTTTACAGGGTGGCACCAAATCACCGCCACTTGAGAGCAAGAACTGCACATGAGGATGGGGTGTAACAGTGTCGGTAGTATACTGTGGGAGAGGCTTGCCTCCATGGTACCATAGGTAGTTCAGGTCTGCGAATTGGAACCAGGGGGAATATTTGACACCTGTTGTGCTGATAATGATGTACTCAATATGCACGTAGAAATATTTATTTTAGGTGTACACAATATGCCGGTCTAGCGCACTTGGTTACTGCGTTGGAATAACAATTTTGTGTTTTCGAACCCGCCGCGTGCGTCTTTTTAATTATATTTTCCCTGTTTTTCCTGCAGGTCAATTGTAGGTCGGCGTCTAAGCGTAGGTTACCCGGTCTTAGATAATTCCTTGGCTGGGTCACCCAGTGAACTGAAGCGGCTCTACCTCGCGATGGAGTGGACAGCACCGCGGGAACGCCTGCGCGCGCGCCAGTATCGCAAACCCTCTCTCGACCGCTGGCGCGTCTTCGAAATCGCTGCCGCCCTCCCGCTTCTCCTGCAGGTCTCTCTCGGCCTCTTCTTCGCCGGGCTCTGCGTGTTCACCGCCAATGTGAACGACCGAATCTCACGCGCCACCATCGCGCTTGTCGGCGCGTGGGCGGCGTTCTTCGTCTTCGCCACCTTAGCACCCTTCGTCACCCCACGCTGCCCGTACAAGACGCCCTTCCTAAAAGGGACCCTTCGCGCAGGACGCACCTACCTTACACGTCCCTTGTTATATGTAGCGGAGACTCTCCGAGAGTTCCTATTCTCCAAACTCGGACGATATAAACGTTTCATCAACAGCGGCATAGTGATGAAGATGAGTCGGGAGGAGGAGGACCTGATATCCCGCGATGAGGACGACGCCGCTATCCTGGTGTCTACGGATCGGTACACGGCAGACGACAATTTCCTTCCCGTCATGATGGAAACTTACAAGCAATACACACAGGCTACTCCGCAGGGTACGATCTGCTTCGTCATTGACCTCATCAGCAATCGTCTTGGTGGCGATAGACTCCAGTCGCCACTGGTGAGCCTCCCCAGCCTACTACTGCTCTCGAAAAAAGCGTATACCGTGCTTCTTGACGCTGTTGCCACCACAATCACATCCTTTTCTGGGTCGATATCCCTCGCAGAGCACCCCTGGCAAAAGGACGCGTGGCTACTTCTTCTGTCGAGTTCATATCACCCCCTCCCCACACTGCACTTGAAGCCCGTCGGAGGCTCCTCTCTGGTGACCCCCTCGGTATCACCCTCCGTTGGTCCGGAGAACTACAGGCTGCATATATTCGCAGAGCCTGGAGGGATATTCAGTGGAGCGATATCGTGCGATCTGTCCCTGTCATGACTGCATACATTGAAACTCATGCCGATAACCATGCAATTGACCCCATCGTCGACCAGCTCTCTAAAGACATTGTCCGGTCTGCAACCGTTCATGACGGGTCCCCTACGGAAGACGAGATCCAGATTACAAAGGAGGGTTGGGAGTCTACACATGCTAGCCCAGTATTTCTCGCTGCGAGTTGCGAAGCATCAGGGACGTTCCAGGGATTGTGCTACGTGCACCAGCTCTTCAACACCATTTACAAGTCCCCGAGGGAGTCAGGTCAGAGCTGTTGCACATTATTGACACCGCGCTACTGACACATCTCGTAGCACGCCTTGCATTCCTCCGAAACCTCATACGATTTGTCCAGTCGCTCTCCTATGAGCCTGCCGACGCAGTCGCCGGTCTTAGGACCCTGCGCCTGGTCCTGCAGCTGTACGACACCGAGCACAGCGCGCACAGCACGTCCGCACCCGCCGAGCCGGACGACACGCGCACGCTGCTCTGGACGCAGCTGTGGGACGCATGCGCGGCGTGGATGGCCGCGGCCCCCGGCATCACGCTCGGCTGGCGCCGCTGCCAGTGCGCGACGCTCGCAGACATCTGCCTCCGCCGCATCGCCAGCCTGAGGCTGCAGGACGCACCCGGCGCGGGCTTGCCCGCGCACATCGCAGACGGCCTCACTCTCGTTCTCGGGCCGTACGCCGCCCTCAAGCGTGGGTGCCCCGCGCGCATGTTGGAGGTGGTCCGTCGCCGTGAGGGGGCGCTCACGCCTGCGGAAGTGGAGGCGCTCGGCGTACAGGACCTTTGGGTGGATGCTCACGAGCGTAGACCGCAAGTCCAGGTGGTGGATCCTGGCCGCGGCAGTATGGTTCACGACGTGGCAGGCGTAGAAGGGGCAGGGCCACATAGTAGGTAAAGTGTATGCAGAAACGGTAACAGCGCGGCTCTGCAATGCGTGGGCAAACTAGACGGTTACCATATTTGGCTACCAGTGTCCGAAGCGCCTGATGACAAAATGTGTTTGACTACCCAGCTGTCAGGGGTCTGGCATTCCCAAGATACGTGGGCGACCGATGACGGCGGTCGTCATGAGTTCCAGAGGCTGTATTGCGTCGTGAATGACATTACATGCTCTATACTACAGAGGCACGGGCATGCTCGCAAGCCCCACCGTTAACTGTACAATACCTGTAAAGCCTTGCACTTTATAAGAACAGACGAGCACACAGACGAAATGTTATACATGTTCTGCCGCGTAGTCGGCAGGATGCACGCCCGAGTCCGTCTGGGCCTGCGCAGGACCTGCGGGCGCAGGCGGAGGGCGCGTGCCCTTCTCGTGGTGCTCGCGCTTCTCGATGGCGCGGCTCGTGGCGTCGCGCCTCCACTGGATGGGGAGGCGGCGCTGGCGGTAGACGGCGCGGTCGCCGCGGCGGGCCCAGTGGGCGGCCTCGAGGGCGAGCATGTAGCGGGCGTAGCCGATGGTGAGGGCGGTGCCGGCGATGGCCCATATCCAGGGGACGCCGAAGCCGAGGCCGTACGCGGTGTCGCGCGGGGCGAGCCACGCGGCGGCGACGAGGCCCGCGGCGAGTGCGGTGCCGGAGACGCCCCAGAGGAGCGCGGTGTTGCGCAGCAGGCGGCGCATGGGCGCGGACGCCTGGTAGCGGTGCGCCCAGGCGTGCCGGAAGCGCAGGCCGCCGCTGCCGTCGACGGCGATGACGTCCTCGACGATGGTGTACGTGAGCGGCGGGAGCGGCATGTACGCGGGGAGCGAGGACACGCGGCAGGGCATGCGCAGGCGGTGCGGGAAGAGGCCCGTGAGGAGGAGTGGGACGGAGAAGGTGAGCATGACGCAGGGGAGCGCCATCGCGACGGTGCGGGGCGAGCCCGGATTGAGCGAGGAGCCGACGATGAGGGGTATCAGGTAGACGGTGAGCGCGACGGATATGAGGACACTGGGAGGCGCATATAAGCGCGAACACGCGTGGCAGGGATACGGGGACGTACTGGAATGCATCGACTCCCCAGCGGCCCATGCCTATCGGGCGGCGACTCTCGCACCCTGTCTTGAACCAGAGCAGGTACGTGCGCTGCGTGATCTTGCAGCCCGACGTGGTGCCGACGAGCGAGGTGATGATGGCCAGGTTCTTCGTCGTCGAGAGGTGTGCGCCCCATTCGAGCGCGTAAAAGAGGATGAGCGGGAGGAGGCCAGAGTCGATGAAGAGGAGGGTGAAGAAGATGACGATCCATCGTATGCGCCCGGGGGTATAGACGGTGTAGTTCAGGGCGGAGGCGCGGCGCTGTAGTCGACCTCCTCGTACTCGTAGAGGCTCGCATGACTCGTGTCTGATCTGCGCGAGCCTGTGGATGTGACGGTCTCGGAGCGATGAGCGGTGTCGTTCGATGAGGGTGCTGGTTCTGAGGGTTTCTCAGAGGCGTCTCGCGCCCCTGTTGGCGACGATGCAGGCTGTGGTTGTGAGGATGGTGAGTCGGAGGCTACTTCTGGCATAGCGACATCGCGATTCGTGAAGGGTCGTGAAGAGGACGAGAGGCAAGAGACATGCTTATGAGGAGGAAGTCGAGTCGCATGGATGGTTTATGTTCTCCACCTCGAAACGCCCAGGCAAGGGTCGAGGACCGCGCCCGGATCTTCGGTTCAGCCACTGACGCAATGCCGCCACCATTCTCCTGCTTGCCTTTACGGGATCGTCACTGGGGTGCATCCTCGCGCCTCGACGACTCGTCACCAAAGATTGGTGTATGGCCTGTAGAGCAAGTAGTACGAAGACGACCTTTCTCTCGTTGTCAACAGGCAGACAGATCGCAACAAACCCCAACGCTTTCCACGGATGTCATACGTGATGACTACTTGCCTTTAGCTGGTGACGTACTTGTCTGGAGCGTCGGAACAGCAGCCTACGATTATCCCAGTCGCCATGTGTCAGAGGGCCACAACGGAGGCATAGCGCGGGCTCCGCCAAGACGATCACCCTACCACTGCAATGACACGCCTCGGGGCCGACCGCGAACAGGTCCGATGACATCGCTATGTGCACCGTGTATGCGAGAGAGGATCTTGCTACGTGTACATACAGACTTTTCTAGCGACTCGTGCCGTACAAATACATTACTGTCGGACAGTCCGTTCATGAGGGCAAAGCATGGAGAACGACGAGACTTGCAGCTATGCTCGATCTCAGCCTTCCATCTGCCCGTACCGCTTGTCCACGAGCTCGGTCGAGTCGGACTCGTACCCAAGCCTGTGGCGTGCGGCGCGCTCCTGGCGGTACTGGCGGGGAGGAGGCCGAGGCCGACAGAGTACCCTGTGATCATGAGCTGCAGCCCGCGCCCTCACTCAGCGCAGCCCCTCGCGCAGGATGCACGAGCACACTCACCACGAGCCAGACGATCCACGCCGCGTTCGCGCCGCCGGCACCGCGCGGCCGGTGTACAGCGGCCACTCGCTGCGGAAGCCGGTGCGGACCTGGTAGAACGACACGGCGATGATGAAGATCCGAACGCGGCGTGCGCGTAGTTCTGCGCGCGCGGCCCCGGACCTGCGCGAACGGGCGCTTCACAAAGTGGATGAACGCGCCGAGGCCGAGCTGGACGAGGTACAGGCCGAAGAGCGCGACGCCCCACCGCTTGTGCGTGTCGCTCAGCGGGAGCCGGTCGTTCTTCGCGACGGACGCGACGCCGAGCGCAAAGCCCGCGAGGATCATCGGGAACGCTGTGGTGGCCCGCGGTCAGCGGCGGCGCGGGACTGTGCGCGGGGACAGCCGTACCGAGCACCCACTGGATCACCCAGTGCATCCGGAACCAGCGGTCGCTGTGCGTGCGCACCCAGCGCGCGACGAGCGCGCCGATGGGGAGCAGCACGAGGAAGCCGAGCATCGACAGGATCGCGTGCGCCGCGATGTACTGCTGAAAGGGCAGGAGGCCCGCGCTCGTCGCGGGCGCGGTGCCGCTGCCTGACCCGGCATCGGTCGGCGCGGCGGACGAGGCGGGCGGCGCAGGCGACGCAGGGCCCCAGCCGTCCTGCCGCCTGCTGAGCAGCTGCATGTCGGAGAAGACGTCCATGGTGCGTTTCACGGTGTAAGCAGGGCGGCCGAGCACAGGCAGGTCCCGCGCGGGC
The DNA here is from genome assembly GCA_001910725.1 of Phanerodontia chrysosporium. Taxonomy (NCBI): domain Eukaryota; kingdom Fungi; phylum Basidiomycota; class Agaricomycetes; order Polyporales; family Phanerochaetaceae; genus Phanerodontia; species Phanerodontia chrysosporium. Next base: position 327,818 of record MJGA01000025.1, read on the forward strand.
ACGCCAGGCGTTCGCCACGTATTTATGACGGCGTGCGGCCCACTGCGCCGGGCATGGTGGCTCCCAGGGGAGACGCGGGCGCGGCAGGGCCACGGCGGCGGCTCGCCTGGCCATTGCAGTCCTGCAGTGCGGGACGCGAAAGCGGAGGCCGGCGTTCCCATGGTGCCACCGTCCTGGGAGGAATCAGCGGGAGCGGGCGCGGACACGGTGCCGGCGCGCACTGGGGTGTGTAACAGCGGTGGTCTGGCTGGCGTGCGCGTGGAAGAGCACATAGGTGCAGTCGGGCATCTGGCTGCGCTCACCGCTCCCTTGGGTGGGGCCTGTGGGCGACGCCCTTCTGTAGGCGAGCGTTCCTGGCGAGGGTGTATTCATAGTCGGGATCGGCAGTGCGGCTGCTGGCAATGCTATAACGCAAAAATATCGAGGTGCCGCGGGAGGGAGAGGCACCTCGTCTAGCTGGGCTGTTTAGAAGACTTGAGCATTGCATGAAACGTTCATGCCACAGTACCAGCACTGCGGCATGCCGATCTACTGCTTGAAATAAGGCTCAAAGCCAGAAAGATCCGAGATAAAACGCACCGCCAACGAAAGCGAGCCGAGTGTACTGGCTCGAAGGCGGACGGTTGACGTCCAACCACGGTGGCGGGAGGAAACAGGCTGCTGAGTCAGATATGCTCTGTCAGCAAACACCGACGGCTTGAATCGGCAATCGCAAAGTTTGCGCGCGCTTGCGACCTGCTTGGGGCGTCGTTAGCGCCACTTTTACTCGTTGGTCGTAGCTTCTCGTCGACGCCACACTTCGCAAATGTCTCCTAGGATGCCGGTGTCTTCACCTGTCTACCTTCCCGCAGAGCTGGTTCATGCTATCCTGTTACAAGTCAACGATTGGGATGCAGAGGATAACCGACTGAAGCGCGGTTTTACTACATGCAGTTTGATCTGCCGACACTGGGCCACAGTGATACGACCACTCCTGTTCCTGGAGCTGACCCTCCGAAGCGCAGAAGATGTCTCGAAGCTGCTCGAATTCTTGGAGCATCCGAACTTCCTGGGTCGTCCACTGCGCGATTGCATCCGGATGCTCAACATCGTCAACAACCAGCAACGGAAGAGGCACCCTGGGTTCACCATATTTTGAAGCTGAGGGGCAAGTTTGCTTTCCTCAACATCACAGTAATACCAGCACACACTTCCGCTCCAGAGATGCAACTCGCCCTTACCGAAACGAACCATTTGTTGTCAGTTCCTTTTGCCTGGCTGCCAAAGACCCTACCCACGTCCCGCGGTTTTCTGCGTACCCTCACTCTTTCCAATATTCGTTTTCCCTCTATTTGCGTCCTGGTCGACGCCATCGCCCGCCTGCGTGTGGGCGAACTCACATTGGACCATATATCTTTTTTCAACCAGGAAATCGAGGTTCTTCGGGCCCGCCGGGTGCGCCCCACGCCCGAGTTCTACTTGACCGTCTCGCACTGTTTCCGAGTGCAGCGGACGATCTTGCATGCTGGTCCAGGATTGCGAACCTATTGTTTGCCAGCCAGGGATACGCGCTGCTCAATGATGCCGCATGGGAGCTACTCGACAAACATCTGCCACTGCTTCTGTCATTCATCCCTGAGGACTCCTCACTCCAGCACTTGAGCGTGAAGGAGATTGGCAGCATCGATGACGCTCGTGAGTTGTCCTACAGCAACATTATGGCCCCAGACGCTCATCAGCATACTATACTATGTAGGGAGAGGATACACATACGAGCTTCACAGAGAGGACAAGGTCATCTCTGCGTTATCCATCTTTGTTGTCAAAGGCCAGCCAGACCATGCAGAAATCGCCAACGCACGCTTTCTTTGCCCTGCCCTCGACCCCGTCGAGATGCCCTCCTTCTTCAGCGGCCTCGAAGACACGCTACTGGAGCTGAACGGCCCGAGCCCGCCGCTCACGAACGTCGTCTGTCCCACTCGGGCCCTAGCCACGGAGGTCCTCGAGCTCCTGCGCGCAGGCGCCATCTTCCCTCGGCTCTTCAGCGTGCAGCGCAAGGTCCACGTCGAGGCCCCCACGCGCGACGGCGAGGGCCGTTGCGAGTTTTTCGCCGGCCAATCGTCGCATCGTTCCGCCCGCTTGCCGTCGACGGCGAGCGCATCACGCTCGACAAGACGCAGCGGGTCGAATGGCTCCTCCACCGCCAGAGCAACGGCGCGCGGATGGCCTATCTGCGGGAGCTGCTTGCGACGGCCCGCGCAGCGGGAGGTGCGGTGAGCCTGGGAGGGCAGTAGGTGCTGGAAATCGCGGATCATCGCACATGCCATAAACGTTTTGTGAGTGGTTTCCATGGCCCTTATGACATGTTCCCAGACAATGCACAAGCGGAAGGCCGAATACAGAAACGCTTCTTGACCTCGTCCCCCATATGAACGTCAAACATACCCGCTTCACGGTGCAGCATTTACAGAGAGACGTAGACACTTGTTCGGGTTGTATGATACGTTCAGTAGGCCTTCGTTCGAAGCAGATAGCAGAAGCAGTACAGATGTCGAATATGTATGAATATAGCTTGGCAGGCATGAGGGCTACAATTGCTCAAGTCCGACGATACCATGTGCGGGAACTGTGCATAGGCGGCGGGTCAGTCCGAGTGATACAGCGGCTCCTTCGTCGGGTCTTCGTACGCATACGAGAGGTCCTCGTAGGGTAGATCGGTGAACGTCGACGCGCGGCTCGACAGACGCTTCTTGACCTCGTCGCCCATCTGCACGTTGAACATGCCCGCTGCACGCAGGTTGTCAAGCTCGGGCGACACGACGTCCGCGAGGTGCGGCTCGTTGCCCAGGAGCCACGTGTACTGCAGGAGCCCGCCGCTGTCGACGACGATCTTCGGGTCGAACGCCGCGCGCGCCGACGCGGGGACGTGCGTCACCACGAAGCAGAGCACCAGGAGCCCGAGGGACGCCGCCAGCCCGACGACGATCTGCTCGCCCGCGTTAGCCGCGTACATGCTGACCGAGGGCGCAGGGCTTACCGGAGCCAAACTCAGCTGGAGACGACGCCGTGGTCAGCCAAGCGATCTGTCTACAGCTAGGCGGCACCCACGTTCAGACGCAGCCGCTGCGCAGACACCATGATCGTCGCCTCTGCGTACGCTCCTGAGGCGTCCGACCCATTGGACGTGAGGTTCAGCGCCACACGCGTAAGCGAGATGTATGCGCTTTCAGGCCGTGCAAGCCCGCGATGGCATGTGAGCTGGAGTAGTTGACCTGGTTCCCTGCGAACCGATATCTGAGCCTGGACGCAACCGCATGTGGACCGTACCCACCGTACCAGAACGTCGCAGCGAGCGCGCGTTCGAGGCTGCGGTTGATCTCTGCAAGCGTCACGTTCGTGCGATTGTCTGCTAGAATACGGAGGTCCTCGTTCAGAAATCTGGATTTGAAGTAAATCACGTGGATATGAGGGTCGCGAAAGAGACGCACACGTCAAAGGCAGTAGGATATACCGTCTTCGTCGAAGAGGATTGCATGATCGCGTTGGGATGGGATTCTCGTCGACGGGAGCAACCTGGAACGCCTCGAGCTCGAATCCCGGCAGCGCCACGGGCGCGGCAGGCTCTGTGCCATTCGCAGATCCGGCGATGACAGTATACGAGCTGCTGTGCCCGCTTGGCGGCGAGAAGAATGGGGCTGACTGTGCCTGATCGTCTCGACCAGTCAGACGCACCGCGATCAAGGCGGGAAGAGACGCACGATGCGCAGTTGGTCCGTCAGCATTGGGGCCTCCGGCCACGTCCAGTTCTTCCAGACGCTTTGCGCCAGCGGCTTCTGCATCTTGACTGCAGGCGTGCGTGTGTTGACGGAGACGTCGACTTTGACATTGGTGATGTTCACGCTGCAGGCAACGAGTTGGAGGCCGGTAATCATCACTGAGCACAAGTCGGCTCTGTTGAACTAGAGTCGAGGTGATAGAAAGCAAAGACTCACTGGCTGGCTCCGCCACCGGGATTGGAACAATCACTTGCGGGTCTATAGATAGCCAAGCGCCACCTGGAATTGGCGCCTCACTACCAGAAGAGTCCACGATGGACACCGTGGATAGGACGAGGATCGGCGCCCAGCAGCTGCCTGGAGTGTATGGCGCCGCAGTTTTGCAATCGGCCCCAGTTGGTTCACTTGGCCTGTGTAGATCACTGGGCCATGTCTGTGCAGTCATTCTTGTTAGGCAGTGCTCATATCAATCGTGACGAGAGCGCACATGGAATACTGGCCGTGTACCAGTATGCGTCGGGGACCGAGGTATCGATGCTGAACGCCAGCCATGTCATATTCGGTTGACCAGCACGGTCAAGCGTATGGAAGGCCTCGATCGGCTGTTGCGCGAAGGGCAAAGCGGCGCAGTCGACGTTGTATACGGACCCGTTGACGGTGGCCGTCCACTGGCAGAGGACACCGGTGGAATGACGTCGTAGACCATGTTGTCCTGGAGCCCTAGCGTCGGCATTTGATCGTAGACCAGGAGAACATCGTACGCGGAGGAGTAGCTGAAATAAAATCAGCATCGAAATAGTCGGGCGTCGCAATGCTCACTCCGCGTGCATGGTGGAGTTCGCCAAGGTCGTGCGGAAAATGGTGGGGACGGTGGCGTTGTATGGCACGACGTTGAGTACGGTCGGGATTGTGATGTGAAGGAGCCAAACACCAAAGAGGTACGCGGTGATGTAGATGACGCCGACCATGGCTGCCCGGAGCTTGAACTGGCACCACAGGGACCCGCATGCTGCCCCGAGACCAAGCCAAGCGTTGCTTTTGTCGTGCAAAGAAGTGAGGTTTGTTGCACGTAGAGATCGCTCCGGAAGGCGAGTGACTGCGTGTACATGACAAGGAGTGCTAGAAGAATCTGCGGCGTCCTTGGATGAGCGGGCCGACTATCGTGCGACAGACCGACGTACCGTTCCGAAAACCTGCATGATAGTTGTGACGGCCAACGGGTACCACTCCACTGTAAAGGAGGTGATCTCAAACGATATGGAGTGCTCGTATTGCCCGAAATAAATGAAAAGGAGTCCGATGTGCAGAAAAAGAGAAGGGTGTGTAGCCCGACGCATAGTGACGCATGTAGCTTGTATGCCGATGAACCGGACTTTCGAGAATAGGACTCTCCACCGGATGGTAGGTCTTGCCCTGTTCTGAGGGCATGAACCTCGCCTTGTGTAGGTTCCCTGCGGTCTGCGAGGAGGATAGTCCATGGTGACTGGGCGTGGTTGCGGAGGAGAGCTTGCCCTATGACTCCTCTCCTTACGCTCAATATACAGCAAGGCTTTCGCCGCGGTGCTAATTAGTAGAGACGCCAGATCTACCAACACATTTTCTCCGTTATCGACGTTGCAGCGGGCTTCCCGGCTCTTGGAAGCCATCTCGTAGGTTCGAGGCCGCGTTTCATGACTGTGCCACAGTCCCACCAACGCCCATCTGTCATGACAAACTTGCGCGAATTGGAAACGCATGCGTGTTCTAAAAGAGGTCATGCAGTCTCAGTGCTTCTGCGTGATATGAGGATCAGAGGATGCGGGAAGAGCTTACTTGACCAGGCATTGTTCAGACGCTTCGTTTCCCGTAGCACGAACCGGGTGCCGCTACCCTCGGTACGTGTATAGTACCTGGTTTAATGGAGTCCATTAAATGCTCCTACGGAGCCACTTCGAAGGGAGCAGCGGTGCCATACCGTGCGCAAGAGCGGGAAGGTTGGCGCCGATAATTGACGTATCGATATGCTGCAAGGCACAAATCAGACGTGTTCATGGTACTGCTGAGTAAGCATGACTGAACCTTAGGACATGATGTGAGCAGGGAAAGAGGGGCACGAGAAAGGCCCGGCTAGGTCGGGTGCCGGTTGCGAGCCCAGTTCACGCTTCCATAGCGTCTCGGCAGCAGCTTTTGTTCTTACAGGTAGCAGCAACGCGGAATGAAGGAGAGAATTGGATCTGTGACCACGTACTCTCAGCGACTGGATGGTGCGGAATGGAGTCTGTTTTCGTTAAAGCAACCGCGGCCATGCGAGAGAACTGTTGCATGCTTGAGATGGTATATCTCATTGCTATTTTCTAATTTACAATCCGATATGGTGTAGTGGCTAACATTATCGCCTCTCACGCGATAGCCCGGGGTTCGATTCCCCGTGTCGGAACTTTTTTTATTCCTACTATCTGACTTTCTGCTGACTAAGCAAGCACACGCAGTGCAGAAGCTTCAGGTATTGCTGGGCGTCTACCGTACTTTCCTTCGTGCATCATCCCCTCACTCCGTCAAAATGCAGGCAGGCGGACAGACACCAGTTTTTGTCATGAGTATGCGAGATTCATCACTCATGAGTCCGTAGGACTGAATTCATTGTTCCCAGATACGACGCCTGAGCGGCAGTCAGGCCGCAAGGCTCAGGTCTCTAACATTACCGCTGCGAAGGTGCAGTCTCTCCTGTTCGCTTTAACGCGTGTCTCTAAAGCTAGGAACATGCACAGACTGTAGCAGATGTTATAAGAACATGTTTGGGCCCAAAGGCGATGCTGAAGATGATTCTGGACCCTATGGGCGGCATCCTGTAAGTGTCCGCGATGGAATGCATGCATGCACGCTAACCGTTCTGCCCAGGCTGACGAACGATGGAACGCAATTCTGAGGGAGATTGATGTTGCACACCCTGCAGCGAAGAACATGATTGAGCTGAGTCGGACGCAGGACGAGGAGTGCGGTGACGGTACGACGAGCGTCATCATTCTCGGTGCGTATCCAGTCGGTGTCATGCTGGCGCGTGCTGACCGCTTTGCTCGAAGCTGGTGAGATTCTCGCGCAGTCACTTGCACAGCTTGAACGCGACATCCACCCCGTGGTCATCATCTCCGCATACAACAAGGCCCTCAAGGAGGCCCTCGAGATCGTGAAGCAGATCTCCGTACCCATCGACACGTCCGACGACGCTGCGATGCTCGCGCTCATCAAGACGTCGATCGGCACGAAGTTCGTCTCGCGCTGGTCCGACCTTATGTGCAAGCTCGCGCTGCAGGCCGTACGCACCGTCGCGCTCGATGAGGATGGCGTCAAGTCTGTCGACATCAAGCGGTACGCCCGTGTGGAGAAGATCCCTGGAGGCGAGATCGAGGAGAGTCGTGTGCTCTCGGGTGTTATGCTTAACAAGGACATTACTCACCCCAAGATGCGCCGCCGCATCGCGAACCCACGCATCATTCTGCTCGACTGCCCGCTCGAATACAAGAAGGGCGAGTCGCAGACGAACATCGAAATCTCCAAGGAGGCCGACTGGGCGCGCATTCAGGAGCTGGAGGAGGAGCAGGTCAAGGCGATGGTCGACCGTATTCTCGAGTTCAAGCCCGACGTCGTTATCACCGAGAAGGGTATCTCAGGTACGTACATGCTGCATCGCAGTGCGCGTTGCACCTCATTTCAGTACAGACTACGCCCAGCACTTCTTCTACAAGGCGAACGTCTCCGCCATCCGTCGCGTGCGCAAGTCAGACAACAACCGTATCGCGCGTGCTGTTGGTGCAACGATCGTGAACCGTGTCGAGGACCTTCGCGAGTCGGACGTTGGCACAAAATGTGGCCTCTTCAACATCGAGAAGATTGGCGATGAGTGCGTATTGGCATTTCCACGTTCTTGCGTCTCCCACTGACTGCTTGCAGGTACTTCACCTTCCTGACCGAGTGCTCAACCCCGAAAGCGTGCACGATCCTTCTGCGCGGGCCGTCGAAGGACATCCTCAACGAGATCGATCGTAACCTCGCGGACGCGATGTCGGTCGCGCGGAACGTGTTCTTCAACCCGCTCCTCGCGCCGGGCGGTGGTGCGACGGAGATGGCCATCAGTGTCGGTCTGCACGCGAAGGCGCGGAGCATTCAGGGTGTTGAGGGCTGGCCGTTCCGCGCAGTCGCGGACGCGATGGAGGTTATCCCGCGCACGCTCGTGCAGAACAGCGGCGGCAACGCGATTCGTGTGCTGACCGAGCTCAGGGTGCGTCTTGCACCGATTCTACGATTGTCGAATTTTCTAACTTGGCAGCAGGCGAAGCACGCGAACGGCGAGCACTCGTGGGGCATTAACGGCGAGACCGGTAAGATTGTCGACATGAAGGAGTATGGCCTGTACGAGTCCGCGAGCGTGAAGGTATGGTGGTCATCTTTTGTCCTTCTTTCGCCCTGCTAATCACGTCGATCCAGATTCAAACGTACAAAACTGCTATTGAGGCTGCGCGGGTGCTCCTCCGCGTCGACGATGTTGTGCAGGCGACAAGGAAGGATCGTGAGCAGGGTGGTGGTGCCCCCGTTCCGGAAGAGATGCAGCAAGAGTAAAGTAATCATAGACGTAATGTAATGAAACAGGATGTGCGTGCTTGAGCACATGGACTTTATGTGGCAAACATCGCCCGGACTGGGTGGGATCTGGTGTGAAGGTGCTGCCAAGACCTCGAGAGTCGGCGCCTGATGCACATTCCCGAGTTCCGCGGGCTCAGCACCTCTCTCTCCTGCCTCACTATGTCTAGAACGATCCCACCCTTGTTGGCCAGCCTACTACATATGTCGGAATCAGAGTGCTCAGGTTGAGCTCGTGGTCTGGCTGAGCATGTAGACCCCATCGTGGTGGTGCTACAACTAGAATTATGACATCGAGTACCGAGCTTCACAGTGGGTGAGTGTTCAATCATTCCCTACAGAACGTCTCTGAGGCTGCTGTTTCCTCAACCCTAACTTACAGGTAGCATGGCTTTACCAGGTGCTAGAAGCCACCATCAGTATGCGCGTGAACAAATTGCGAGAGCAGACACCTTGCTCATCATCTATGTCATTTCCCACATCGAGGACTCTGCGCCACCAGCACGAGAGCCAAACGTGCACGGTGCTTTGCTCCATGTGTCATACCATGGGAATTGACGAAACAGTGCGAAACCTTGGCCTACCCTCAAGCCTGTCGTTCTGACTCCTTTGCAGCCTTCACCCAATGAATATCTCCAATGGACTTCGACAGTTGCATATAAGCGCATGAATGTGAGTACCAGCTCTGCAGAAAAATATCCGCCGAACTGAGCAAGTCCTTCAACGGTACGACAGATAACCCACAGCTCTCGACGGACGTCCACCAATTGAATTACCCACGACTGCGCGAACGTTCTGCAAAGCTGGAGAGAGCCATCGCTGACCAAGCCTCACTAAAAACCGTCCCATATGTCGTCACCAACACATCTCTGGCCCTTTTCTCCCATAACAAGAGCGGGTGTTGCTCACGGCGTCCCGCATTCCAACTCGTCTTTCACCAGTCTCCGCAAGACAATCTCGCCACACATACACCATGTCCCTCCCTCTCGCAGGTAAAGTCGCCGTCATCACGGGCTCCTCGCGGGGCATCGGCGCGGCCATCGCCAAGAGACTCGCAGAGGACGGCGCGTCAGTAGTCATCAACTACGTGAGCACCGCGGACGTCGCGGTTGCACTCGCAGAGGAGATCAACAAGGCCGGCAAGGGCTCCGCGATCACCATCCAGGGCGACATGTCTTCCGTGGCGGACGGGAACGCCGTCATCGAGAAGAGTGCAGCACATTTCGGCAAGATTGACATCCTCGTGCTGAATGCCGCACACATGATCAACGCGCCGCTGGAGGGCGTCACGGAGGAGGAATTCGACAGGCATTTCACGGTGAACGTGAAGGTCCCGCTGTTCCAGGTGCAGGCGGCATCGAAGTACATGAAAGAAGGTGCGGTCATATACACTTGGGCGAGGAGTCACCGCAACTCACGACTTCGGTTTTGCTTAGGCGGTCGCGTGATCTTCCTCTCTTCAACTGTGACAAAGAACTCAAGCGTAGGCCCTCACTCGGTCTTATATGCCGCAACGAAGGGCGCGGTAGAACAGTTTGGTCGCGTACTCGCAAAGGACCTCGGTGCCCGGGGCATCACCGTGAACACCATCTCCCCAGGCGCCACTGCGACTCCACTTTTCCTTCGTTCATTCAGCAAGGAGGTCGTTGAGCGCGCCGCGGAGAACCCCCGGCGAAGCGTCTCGGTCAGCCGGAAGACATTGCGCCCATCATCGCTTTCCTCGCTCGAGACGAGGCTCAGTGGGTCAACGGACAGAATATCTATGTTAACAATGTAAGTCTTTTACTGTCTCCGATCTATGGTTCCTCACGGCGTATCTGCTAGGGTGCTGTTGTATGAGATGTGCGAGATGAATACCGATGATATATTACACCAGGAATAAGACAATTTTAGTGGAAGAATTCCGATCGCTAAGTGCCCCTTTCCCCAGAGGATTGAATCATGCGCTGAAGCCAGCGGCGATACCGTTGAAAGCGGGCTTCTTGACGAAGTTCTGTCGCAACCCCTCTGTCAGATATCGCCCTAATGGTCGTCATAAATAACGTACCTGGTCCCACGGGCAAGCAGCGCCCTGGCCAGAGAAGGTGTTGGGCACCCAGGAGTACTTGTCAGTCCAGTCCCAGACGGTGACGCCAATGCAGGACTCGACGTTCATGCAGGCGGTGATGACGCTGTTGTAGTCCGTCTGCTGCTGTGCGAGCAGGGCAGGCGTCGACGGGAGCGTCATGCGGATGTCGAGCTCGGTGATGGCGACCTCGACACCCTGGGCTGCGAACGTCGAAAGCTGGGTCTGCAGGCCCGGCCCGCTGAACTCGCCGACGATGAGGTGGCACTGGAAGCCTATGCCGTCGAGCGGGACGTCCGCGGCCTTGAGCGACTTCACGAGGTTCAGCAGCGACGTCGCCTTTGCACCGGCGAACTCGATGTTGTACTCGTTGATGTAGAGCTTCGCGTTCGGGTCCGCGGCGCGCGCAGCCTCGAGGGCGATCTGCACGTACGAAGTGCCGAGCGTGTTGTAGAAGACGTCCGTCCGCCATGTGCCGTCATCGTTGAAGGGCTCGTTGACGACATCCCACGCGTACACCTGGCCCTTGTAGTGTGTCACGAGCGTCGAGCAGTGGTTCTGGATGATCGACGTGAGCTGTGCGGCGGTGAAGGAGCCGCTGGACACCCAGCTCGGAAGCTGGTTGTACCAGACACAGTTGTGTCCTACGGCAGAATGAGTATCATGCTTGCCCACCGCAGTTGCATTCGATTACTTACCACGCAGGAGCATGCCGTTGGTCTTGGCGAGCGTGGCGATCTGGTCTCCTCCGCTGAAGGTGAATACGCCCTGTTGGGGCTCGGTGGCGTCCTATCACCGTTCACTTGGTAAGCACGCGATTCACGATCTGGGATTCAACCATGCACTGACCCATTTCATGCTGTTCGCAGGGGTGATCTGGCCGAACATGGTGTTGTCATCGAGGATGGCGGTGTAAGCCGTGTCGGTCAGCTCATTGTTGTCGGTCGCGGTACCGAAGTACAGCTTCCCAGCAGCCTTAGCGAGCGTGTGCAGCTTGGCGGATGAGGACGGAGTCGATCCGCCGGCAGAGGAGGTGCCACTAGGCGGTGGAGGAGCAACCGATGCCGCCTACAGGAGTGTGAAGCTGTAAGTCTCACCGTCTAGTCGTTGTTGTGTACGGCTTACCCCAGGAAGGCACTGCGAGTAGTACGGGTTTGACTCTACACAGGTGGTGCCGGCGACGCAGGTAGTAGGGCCAGTCCAACCGATACCGCCACCTGAAACATTTTCATGGTTAGCGAACAGTTAATTCAACGATTGGGCAACCTTACATTGGCCCCACTCTGGTGACTGTGCTGCCACAAAGGGGACGAGAGCCGCAAGGGCTGCGAGGGACGCGGAGAACTTGAACATCTTGGTGACTCTGGCGAGAGGTAAGCGTGTCTATCGCTGCTGAAGACGAGGACTCCATCGCTCACCTTAAGTACCAGCCGTGCTTGAAATCGCGCTACCTGTATGGGAGCATTTTCGCAGAAATCGTGGACGGACGTCTTGTGGTGACCTGGGCATGTGAGGCCTCTGCGCTGCCCCGTATAGCTCCGCCGGCTGAAGATTGATCTTCATCGTGAAGGCTGACAGCGCACCGCCCCGAGTTTGGCCCATGACGGCCAGCATGCGTCCTCTGGCTGGCCGGCAATACTTTGCAGTCGGACGTGCAAGCGAGCACACCCCGTGCTCGCTGTCGTCGGGAGCTATCGCGCAAAACCTCCTGCGCCGGGGAGAAATTCGGCGTGTCAGAGACGTGCCTCTGGCAATTGTCCTGGTGACAACGGAGACAGAAGCCTTCGCTTCATGATGGACCAATCGTAGGCACCAGCCACGGACGATGTTAATCTATATATAGCTCCGCAAGCTTCTTTGCGAGCGACAGAAGGCGAGACAGCTGCGTGACCGCAAGCGTCTGAAGTTGCTGATCTTGTTCACGTACTCGCCGACGAATACTCTCGTTCGAACGAGGTCTTGTGCCTCGCGAATACGGTGTTCGGCGGAAGGGATATGTCAAAATGATACCATCCAATATCTTGCCCCGTTCTGGTGGTGAGAGAGATAGACCATATACAGTACGAAGTGGGTGAATTCTTCGTGCTCTGTTCGGCTGCCCTCCCGAGAGATGGTCACAGGCTTAGTCAATTTCAAGAAGCGTGAATTTGAACATACATATGACGGAGGGCCACGCGGGGCAGCAAAAGCTTTGTAATTGCACCCACCGGGGCATGCCTCGTAGTAGCCTCTGATCGCGCCTGTGGTCTGAGGCCGCATTCCACTCTCTGAACTTAGACAAGCATTCCCAACGGAAAGTGTTGCCTGGATGACTGCCTGCATAACTTCAAAAGTGTCCAGTTTTTGAGTCAAATATTCAACAATGAGGAACCTTAGTGCTCCGCGACCCACCTTACAATTATTGACACTGTACAACTTCTCCATGTCCTCTGACGTACGCTCAATACGCTGTCTTGCACGTTCACCTACGGCTTTACATGATCGCAGGTGTTCGATTGGCCTCGACAGTTTAAGGTTCCCTTCGAGGAGAACAATGACTCGCACGGATCGTAGTACTCAACGTACTCGAGACGCAATCAACCATGACCAGCAGGCTATCGTTTCGATATGATGCACGCACCGTCAGCGTCAGATGGCCAGCCATACCTTAGATGTAGAAGCTCATGCGACGGCTTGAGTCTGGTATTGCATTGAGGTGCTGTGAGAGCGACACACTGTGTTATTGTCTCTGTATGGTGATCGAGCTCTGTTCGAAATAATCTCGACTCTCCTGTGACAGTACTCTAGTAGTCACGGTTGATAACGGAACGAAGTCAGCGTCGGCGACTGATATTAGTGAAGAGTGCAAAAATTTCCGACACGGGGAATCGAACCCCGGGCTATCGCGTGAGAGGCGATAATGTTAGCCACTACACCATATCGGATGACTGTATATTGAATCAGAGACCATCTAACCAACCAGTGAACCATAGACCTCTGTCGCGACCTCGACCTGCCTTTTCTCTTCAAGACCACAAAGTGGGCACCGTAGACCCTAGCGGCACGCCGGTCTCTGCGTGGCGTGCTCGAGATTGAAGCGTGCAGCTCTCGTACCAGACAAGACAGGCTGACAGGACGTCTTCCTGGATAGACAGAGCTACCTGGCTGCAGGATAGATAGCCCAGCCGCTGTCCGATGGCCGTCTTCAAGGCCCTGCTTCCATATCCACGATCTGACCCTGCTGGAGAAGTCGGCATGGGCCGATTCGAGCCAGTGAGCGTGTCCATCTCCTATGCTGTACGTGAGACATTGCCATTGAACAATGTGGTTTCCACAGGTACCCTCGCAGTCAAGAACCTCGAGATAACCATTTGCCACCGATGCTAAGGCACGAAGCACATAGTAAGTACGCTATCGTGAGTGCAGAGGCTTGTTGCACGCTACAATCTCTGAAAGGCTACGGAGTAACAGAAACGTCTCCTCTTTGGAAAAGCGGACATCGTGGATACGCACCTTCTTAAACCCTGGCATCTGAGCGTGATGCTGGGTAGGTCGCGGACCGTGCGGCCCAACCTTCAATGACCAGTACGGAGCCGGTATGACTGTTGTGGTAGGTTGTTCTCGGGTATAAATGCTCATTCTCGCGGTGCTGTGGACGCCACGAGCCTTGAACCCTTCAAAGGATCGTCCAACACGAGCGCCCCAAGCCTCTTCTTGTCCTAACGACCGCCTTGTGGCTAGTCACACGACATGATGCAGATGTTCACAAGGCGCGACGACGGCTCGCTCAACTGCGGCTCTGGTGGCGGGGCTACGAGTAACACCAAGCTTCGCATCGCCTCCGTATTCATTATCCTCATCGGGTCGATTGCTGGGGCGCTGTTCCCAGTCCTCGCACACCGCTCGCCCCGCCTTCGTCCGCATATCCCGCAGAGCGTGTTCGAGTTTGCAAAGTTCTTCGGAAGCGGTGTCATCGTGCGTGCATAGCCTCAAGGTTTAATATCCAGTTGCTAATCTAGCATATACAGATAGCCACCGCTTTCATTCATCTCCTTGATCCCGCACTCGACGAACTTGGATCTCCATGTCTATCGCCAGCATGGTCCGAATATGTAAGTAACAGCATCTTTTCGCAGGTAACATTGCACTGATCCTCGACTCGAATGACCAGCCCTACGCCCTTGCTATCGTCATGATAAGCGTGTTCGTCATGTTCATCGTGGAGCTCGTCGCCTTCCGATGGGGTACAGCGAAGCTCGCCTCGATTGGGATTGAGCATGACGAGCCCGGACTCCCTGCCTGCTGCGCAACCCCTGGCCTGGGTGCTGCGACTGTGCCCACCTATGGCTCCACTTCGTCAGCCCCGCTATCGCCCAGCACTGATAGTAAGACGTCCGCTGAAGAAGTTACTCTTCCGGAACTGGAAGGACAGTCGCGCGGGATCGTCGACTCTCCGGCGACGCAAATCCTCGGAGTCGCTATTCTGGAGTTCGGTATCCTGCTGCACAGGTTCGTCAACTGTAGTACAAGATTCATGGCTCGTTGATGACGCTATTTTCTCAGCGTACTCATTGGAATGACCCTCGCCGTGACAGAAGACTTTGTTATTCTCTTCGTGGTCATCGTCATTCACCGTGCGTGTTTTCTCACCATATTTCCTGCTGGCGCTTATGCCTAATTCTACCACAGAATTGTTTGAGGGAATGGGTGTCGGCTCCCGACTCGCATATATGAAGCTGCCACCAGCCTACTCGTATGTGCCAATCATAGGTGCCCTGCTGTACGGCGTCACTACTCCGTTAGGTACGCCTTTCCGTCTTCTGCACAACCAACCAAGCGACTCACGAAACGATACAGGGGTAGCGATAGGCCTGGGCGTCCGAACGTCGTACAACCCAGACAGTACCACGGCAAGCATCGTCAGCGGGATCCTCGACGCGTTCAGCGCCGGAATCCTCATCTACAGCAGTCTCGTGCAGGTATGTCTCCGATGCGCATCCGCAGCAAATTGCAGCGCTGACCGACGTGCTTCCAGCTTCTCGCACGAGAGTTCTTGCACAGCAAAGAGATGATGTGTCGTTCCAACACGAGCATTGCGTACGCGCTTTGCTGTATGGTCCTCGGGTCAGGGTTGATGGCTCTTCTCGGACGCTGGGCATAATCGCCCGCAGATATGTATATATGTATACCTAGGTTCGTATTTTATTAGAGAAGACAGACACATTCGTATGGATACGAGTGCCTCGCCTATGTCGACTCTCGGCGTGTAGTCAAAGCTTTCGTGCAGAAATCCAGAAAGTCAATGCGAAGGCACGCAGTGGAAAGGGACATATCTTTTCTCACATGATGCTGTAGAAATCAATAAACGTATGGCATGAGGCGGTATGGTGTGCGCTGCGCCCAACTCGTCCACTCTTCTCCGAAGTGCTCTCGGAGCACAGCGTCCTCCCGAGGTAGGCGAGTGAGCATCACCACGCCAATGTATACAAACGAAGCCAGCTGGAAGAGGCCGACCACGGACCCAAGCGTGCTGTCCCATAGCCCGAGCTCCGTGTACAGCGAGCCGGGCCCGAGGTGCGCCATCGCCAACCCGGCCATGCCGACATACGCGCCGGTATACGCCGGATGCCGCACGACGGCGTAGAGTCCGCTCGTCACGAGCCGGTGGTCTTTCCGGATGGCGAGCTCGAAGGTGAAGTTCTTGCCGAGTTGCTTGTACGCCATGACGCGCAGGGCGGTGCCGAGCGCCATGGCGAGCGTACCGAGTGCAAACGTCCGATGATGCGCAGGGCGTCGCTCCTGCTAGGATGCAAGGAACCCAGCTTCAACGTGGGCAGCAATCCCATCGTCAACACGATGGCGTGCAGTTCCATGGCGTTCACAAGATGTATCAGCAGCTGCAATAGGATACTGTGAGTCAGTGACGGAAGCGATGGGATGAACTGATTGAATGACTGACTCCTGCCGTAAGCACTGAACGCGTCATGGAGGATCCATTGTCGCCTACGCGAGACGCAGCTCGGGTCGCGTACTTTAATCGCTCGTCTTTCGTGGGTGAAGCGTTGGGAGGTGTGCACGTCAGATGTGTGCTGACGGAGCCGACGACGAGAAGGGCAATCTTGAGTAAGGCAGCAATAAGAGATTGCATGAGCGGGTGTCTGAGGTCGATGATCCTAGCACGCACCTGCTCGCCTCTAGGTGGGCTATATGGTATCGACAATAGATAGCGAAGCACAGCCCCGCAGCGTCTCGCATTGTCGTTGAAGGATCAACCCTTCGAAAACCAGTCAGTCAGCAAGTGCTTGCCGAGCTCACCCAGATCTGCCAAAAGGGTCGACAAGCCAAGTATTGATCATCCAGCAGGGGCAATATATGGGCTTTTCACCTGACGTGAACTTGTGAAAGCGTGGGTGTAAGCTTGGTATGCCCGTCAAGTCTACAATTGGACAGAAACGCTGGAGGATGTCTGTTGCGTGCTATGGGAGTTTGACTGCCGTCAGCATGATCTACGGTGAGCAATACATAGTCGGCTTCAAGGTAAGGGATGCATCTGGGAGCTCACTCTTTGCATTCACGCTTGTCGGAACGTGGTCAAGGGTCGAACGTGGTCGCACGGGTGAACACGCGAATCTGAGCGCTCTACTGGCTGCTGAACCTTCAAGCTCCAAGGATGATACAGGTCAAGTAGCTACCTAGATAGCCCCCATTAGCTCGTAGTCAGGGCCGCAGAGTGGTAGGAGCTCACATACGAATATCCTAGTAAAATCCAGGCACGAGGCGGTCTGGCGTACTGCGAGCCCACGCGACCCATTCCTCGCCAAATTCCTCCATGAGCATCGCGTCCTCCTTCCTCACACGGAGGACTGCCACCACAAACGCGATGTACGCGAGCGCCGCGAGCTGAGAAACCGCGAGTGCGGCACCGAGCGGGCGCGCCCACAGGCTGAGCGGGGCGGAAGCGCCGAGCGAGCCAGGGCCGAGGTGCGCCGTTACGACGCCCGCTGCAAAGACGAGCACGCCGGTGTATGACGGGTGCGCACGAACGCGTACGGCCCACACGTCACGAGACGATGGCCCTTGCGGATTGCGAGTTCGCCGGTGAAGCAGTGTCCAAGCAGGCGATAGCAGACGGCCCGCAGCGTGGTCCCCAGCAGCATAAGCAGCGTGCCTATGGCGAATGCGGGGCTGATGCGCAGCACCCCGGCACTTGCACTTGCGGATTGCAGTAATTCGAGTTGGGATGGAGCAGACGTCGGTCGTAGCGCAACAGTGTGGCGACCAGCTCGCTGGTATTGACGAAATGGACGAGAGCCTGCGTTGTATGTCTGCTATGTCAAATACAACTCGGCGCAGGGGTAGTCATAATGCAAGTGCTGACCATTGATGCAAGACCGGCGTGCAAGACTGTGAATCCCCTTTCCCCGAACGTCGATGCCGACTGCTTGCTATACCTCGCTTGCTCGTCTTCAGGAGGAGGAGCATTCGGCGATCTCAATGAGATGTGGGCGCAGGCAGAGTTGATGGCGAGACAAAAGAGTTTGAATATGACTGTGCAATGAGGGTTCATGGTATACCACAGAGTTGCTCGTTCAATCTGTATGGTCGAGCCGTTGAGACAGTTCCTACGGAAAGGGACCGAGGGAGCTCTATGACGAACCGCAGTATCTCCACCCTCCGTATATCCGAGCGAAGTCTACGCTGAGAGGTACTAATAGCTGCAGCAGACGGCAGCATCGCATGCGGTGCGCAGACTGATCCATCTCCTCCTTGGGGTTGGGAGCATTGGGAAGTCCTCATTGTATGCCGTACCTGCCCCATTATCAGATGCCGAGCAACTCAACGAAAGCATACTTGCCGAAGGCTACCTGCGGAATCACGTACGAGTTCCAGATGTTCTTGTGCGCGAGGAGTCAGGATTGATGCAGCTGGCATTACTCACACTTCGTAGTGCAAACATCTCGACAGGATGCAGCGAATCAAAACAATAGAAAAAGCACCTTAGTATTGCTGCGCTGATCGATACAGAATCAAAACAACACATTTCGGCGGCTGTGTGCACGACCAGGCCCTATACATTGCTTGAGTACTTGCGTTCTTAGGGAGCTGCGGCGATGCAGAGGCCTGCTCGGCGCCTTATGCATCAGATGAAAATGAGATCAAGAATGTACAAGTGTTAAGAGCAATTCCAGGGAGCATACTGAGCCTTGCGGTCCTCGATCTCGCCCTGAGCTGCATCCATCTCTGCAGTGGTAGTTCGTGCAGAAACATGCAGAGATCAGGCGCCGTCGCTGAGATAAGATTACGGTCTACAATCTGATCTTATCAGCAGGCTTGGCCTGCACCGTCGGTTGCAGCTTCGTCCTGCAGAACAGAGAGACAGACACAGAGACGTGAAATAATCTCGTTAGCTGTCTGAGCACATGAGATATCTAACCGTCCGAAGCACAGCTTATCATTCGAGAATCCCGCTATGAGTTAATGTCCGTAAGGTTTGTTCAGTCCGCGTCCGCGACACCGCCCGCAATCTTTCTCCTAGGTTCAACCCCTCAGTACATCAGGCTCACGCGTTTGCCCTCCCACTTCTCCCACTCCGGCAACGCACGTTCGACAATAAAGTGTGCGACGTCGCGTCTCGAGATGGTCCAGCCCTCGGTACCCGTCTCGTCCGCGTTCACGCGGTACGGCGCCTTTGCGCCCTCACGCTGCGCGTCGCCGCGCGAGGGACCGTCCGTGAGGAACGCGGGGCGCACGACAAGCACGCGGCGCAGCGATCCTGGCGCGGGCATGCCCGGCGCGGCCTCCCAGCCTGCGGGCAGCACGTCCTGGCGGTAGCCGTCGTCGACCCAGCGCGTGCCGTCCGCCCACGCGAGCACGCGCTCGACCGCGAGCTTGTCGACGTGCGGCTGCGTGAGCAGCCACCAGTAGAAGAGCCGCATCGGCAGCGGCAGCCGGTCGTGCGACGAGCGCGTCGCGCCTGTCGTGCTCACGACCACGAACCGCGGCTGCCGCGCGGGCGCACGCAGCTCCTCGGGCATCGTACGCAGGACGTTCAGCAGCGAGGTGCTGCAGAGGTTCGCGGGGCTGATGGTGCCCCGCGCAGCCAGTGGATCTTCAGCGCACCACCTGGCAAAGGATGACTCGTCAGCGACAGGCGGAGCCTGCACGGGCAACAGGGTACGCACCGACGGAGAAGAGCACGAGGTCGATGTCCCCTGTGGCGCTCGCGGCCTGCGCCTCAGCCCAGCCACGGGCGACGTCGTCGATTTTGAGCGCGTCGCCCTGCACGAGCCGCGCTTTGCCCTCGCGGATGTAGTGTTGCATCGTGTCATTGCGTCGAAGGCAGACGGGCGACGGAGGAGGAACGTCACTGTCGCGCCTTTCTCTGCGAAGGAACCGGTCAGCGGTGCACATGAGAGTGCAGACAATGCAGGCTGGCGCACCTAAAATCCGGACGGCTGTGAGGTATCCAATGTTCTGAGATGCACCAATCGCAAACACGTTCATGGCTAGGAGTTTCTGTTGTAGTTAGGAGAGCGTAGGTGGGTTGTGACGAACTCCTGTCGCTCAGGAGGTCTCATATATATGCTCGAGGCCCTACATTGCGTCCGCAGCTGCATCCGATGTGGCAGGACGCGCTAGCCGCTACTGCCATCGCCCCGAAGGTGTTGGCGAACTCGTCATTGTTGGGACAACACTGCCGTCCGCGGAGGAGATGGTGGGTTGGCACAGGCTGCGCGTGATGCGCGTGGCTCACTAGCTGATCGTGACCGCGCACCCGAGAGCGCGCGTAAAGCTGCTGACGCAAAGCAGGCGGCTGAGCTGCGGTGCGCTTCGGGACCGCTGAACCACGCTGATGAACGGCTGTCGGTGCTCCTTGGGAAGGATAGATGAGAGGCTAAGCTTGCGATGGTCGCAGTGCGATGGTCGGGCGGCGGGCTGTGCAATAGTGGCATTTTTGTCTTGCCCTCGGTTATCTTTGATACGACTTCAGACCTCAGCGATGTGTCGACCTGCAAAGAGACTTAAGTTTAGCACGCTGTTGCCCCTTCGAATGACGGGGAAAAACTCAGCCTATAAACCGTGCCAGGCAGAACACCGAAGGCGCCAGGTCTCGGGTGCCGCTTTATGGCGCGTGTAACTATCTCAACTTGCCTGACAGGGGCTGCCGCGTTTTCGTGGTGCGTTATTTGGCGGTGCTGAGCGTCGTTTTCTCCTTGAAGAACATTGCCAAGCGTCGTGGCGTCGCGTTCATCTCCGGAGATAAGATATCATCGACCAACCCGCGCCTGGGGCCTTTGCCTTCGCACCTGACCACATCAAGCAGTGTGAAGCGCAACAGACTTGAATCGATAGATTACAGCAACTCGCGCTATGTTTTGGCGTCATGCTTTCTGCTCTGCTGGCTACTGTAAATAGGGGCTGCCAGTGAAGTTGAAAACGCCAGGATGAGTAGTCCCGCAATCTTCACAACCTCGCCTTGCAGCTAACCGCCCCGGGTGTCGTGTGCGTGTTCTCGGGATCGTACAGTCCGAGCTCAGCAGCTTTGATCAGGATGGCCTTCACAGCTATGTCAGTCTCGGCCATTGCGCAGCACCTCTGACTCACCAGTTGTTTCGACATGAATCGACAGTTGAAGAAATCGCCGATGGCGTACCAGAGCTGTTGCAGGCTCAGACGAGATGCACGCAGAGCGATAAGGGGCGGACGCACCGCTGGATGGCCAGTCGGACGATAGCAGCCGCGAATCTCGCTCTCGGCGTCGAGCCCCAGCCCTCGCTCAAGCGGCTCATGACTTCCGCGCCAAATGTACGCTCGTGGACCTCGCGCATCCGGCCATAGCCAGTCCTGATGCATGTTAGTACGGTCGAGTCCGTTCCCCGAGAACCAGACGTACGCAAAGATGACGGCATCCGCGGGTAGCGTCGAGCCATCCGCAAATGCAAGGCCGTCGGTTGTGAAAGCTGTCGGCTGCCCGCGCTTGATCAGGATACGCCCGTCGGCGATGAGGTCCGCGCCCCCCTTGTCCATCCCTGGTAGACTATAAGCAAGAACCGTACGCTGGCGTTAAGAGTGCTCACAGTATCCTGTTCAAATCCTTCATTAGAGAATAGAGCAAACGTACCCAGGAGACACTTACCACCACCTCGCTCGAACACCATGAGGAACTGCCCCTCGCCCTCAGGACCAATGTGCAGCTCGACGCCACCCTTGCGAAGCTTTTCGTGCAGCGCCGCCTCGCGCCCCACAACGCGCCAGGCATGCTCTGATTGAGCTGCTTGAAGAACCCGAGTGGCTGCGCCGAGAACTTGAAGTCGCCGACGCCGACGGGTTCGCCCGCAAGCCAGTTGTGAGCCATGTCCTCCGCGACGGACTCGCGCTTGACGACGACCGTCGGCGAGCGCTGCACCATCGTCACGCGCGCCGCCCCGCCCAGCGCGAGGTCCTGGCAAATGTCGATCGACGAATTCCCCGCGCCAACAACGATGACGCGCTGCCAGCGAAGGGTTCAGGCGTCTTGAAGTCGGCGGCGTGCAGCACTGCTCCGCCGAACGAATCGCGCCCAGGCAGCGTTGGCATGCGCGGGCCCCCAAGCATCCCTGTCGCGAGAACGATATGCTTGGGATGTAGCGTGACCAGCGTGCCATCTCGGTCGACGACGACGCGCCACCGTCGCGTACCAGAATCGTACTGCGGCTGACCCACGAACGTACTCTTCGTCCAAACGGTGAGATGCTGGTTCACAGCATAGGACTCGAGCCAGTTGGCTACGAGGTCTCGAGGAGCGTAGAGCGGCCAGTGGGAGGGGAAGGGCTGGTATAGCACTGTCTCACGGCTCAGTAAAGCACATGATATGTCTGTAGCTGTATCACATACGAGGAGAGTAGAAGTTGGGCGTGTGCAGCGCCAGGCTCTGATACCGCTTCCTCCAATTGTCGCCGACCCGGGCATTCTTCTCGATGACAAGCGTCGGAATGCTCATCTGACGGAACCTTGCAGCAACTGTAACACCGTTCTGGCCCGCACCGACTATCGCCCATGTAAACTTACAAGAGCAGAAGACATTGTGCAGACGACGCACCAACCAAGACATCCGGGTCCGCCTCGATTCGCGCCTTGCGCTCCGCCTCAAGCGCGTCCCACGTCCGGCCCGTCGCTTCCCAGTTAGCGGCAACATTCACAGGCTCGGGGTGCGCCTTCAGGTCGAGTACGATCATGCCAACCGTAAGCGCACGCCAGACGCCGTCGTCCCCATGGCGGAGATGCGCGTATCCGCGGCCGACTGCGACGCGCGTCTCGTACGCAAAGCCCGCCTCGACGCCGACCCTTTCTCCGGACGGCGCGAACGACTCGCGCGGCGTATAGTGTGGGTCACTCTCGAGGGTGATGTTCGTGGCCTGCGCGATCGCGAGCCGGTTCTCCTCCGCGAGGTACCCTGCAATCGCCTGTGCCCCTGCAGTGCCCGCGTGTCCCACGCGAACGTGAGCACGTCGCGCAGCCAGCCGTCGGATACGAACATCGCCGCCACAGCGTGTGGGTCGGCCGCGCTGACGGCACCAGCGAAACCTGCGAGCCACCGCGCCGCAATGTCGTGAGGGTTGGCCTCGTATGCCATCGTTCGTCGTGTTGCTGGTTACTGACAGCTCTGAGCCTTCCTTATCGCGAGCTATATGGGGCCTATGCGCAGGCGAAAGCGCGGGGACTTGCCGCCCGTTCTGGGATGACCACGGCCGATCGGTGCTTCTCATACTTCGGAGTGGGAAAGGATTTGGTGGTGCGATGTACCTGTGACCGCCGGGAGGGGATCTGCAGGCGCGGGTACCTCCACCCTGTCATTCTTCGAAGTTGATGCCAAGATACCGTGGCCCCTCTCACATGCCTCATAGACACTCTGAGATCGTCCTGGGAGTCGTAACTGGGCTGGCTCATGTGGAGGCCTTCAAGCTTCTTTCGCGCCCATAGATTCGTTGTCCAAGGGTCCATTCAAAGTTCTGTCATTCTCCTATCAGCACCTGCATATCACGAAGGAGCGCCAGAGGCGCGCGTGTGCTCGACATACCCCAATGGTTGTGCAAAAGAATGGCGTACACGCGGTGCGTATCGTACGACCGTGGAAGCCGCCATGGCTGGTCACATTGTCTCGACCGAAGACAACAACATGGAAGGCGCCACAGAACTCGTGCTACATCGTCGCACTCGCACCAGGCATGAGCTCGTCGACACGCCCTTTGGCAGGGTCATACAGCCCCAGATCGGCTGCTTTAATCATCATAGACTTCATGACGAGATGAGCTTGGGTTCACCGCGCTACGCCCACGCACTCACCAGCTGCTTCGTCATGAACCTGCAGTTGTAGAATCCACCGGTCGCATACCACAACTGCTTATCTCGTCAGCTCATTTCCTCCATACTACTACCCACAACGCACCGCAGGATGTCCGGTCGGCCTGTAAGACCCCTTGAGCTCACCCTCGGCGTCGAGGCCCCAGCCGTCGCATAACTCGTCGACGACGTCCTTTCCAAAGATGTCAGCGTAGACGTCGCGAATGGACCCGTAGCCCGTTCTGTGCGGGAGGTCAGCAGGCCGTCGAGCGCAGGGGATGGTTTAAGGCGCACGCAAAGATCACAACGTCTGCAAGTAACTCCGTGCCGTCATCAAAGCGCAGGCCGTCGGGCGTGAAAGACGTCGGACTAGCGCCATGCTTAACTCGTATACGGCCGTCTGCAATGAGGTCCGCAGCGCCCTTATCGAGCCCTGCCAGCAATCAGTTGCCTGCCATGGAATAGACAGGGAGTAGCTCACAGTAGCCTGCGAAATACAAAAGGCGTCAGCGGTCGTTCTGAACGGGAGTACAGCGCGAGACAGACCTCCATAGCGCTCAAAGACGGTGATGAGCTGCCCACCGCCGTCAGGGCCCAGCGACAGCGCGACGCCACCCTTGCGCAGCTTCTCATACAGCTCTCTCTCCCGCTCCCACAGCACATCCTGCATACTCTGGTTCAGCTGCTTCAGGAACCCGAGCGGCCGCGCTGCGAACTTGAAGTCCCCAACGCCCACAGGCTCGTCCGCGAGCCAGTTCCGCGCCATGTCGCGCGTGACCGACTCCCGCGCGACAACGACGCTGTGCGAGCGTTGCACCATCGTAACGCCTGCCGCGCCCGCGCGCACGAGGTCCTCGCAGATGTCGACTGCAGAGTTCCCCGCGCCGATGACGACAACGCGCTTCCCAACGAAGGGCGTAGGCACGCTGTACTCCGCCGCGTGTAGGACCGTGCCGGGGTAGACATCGCGACCGGGCACTGTCGGGACGTATGGTGCGCCGAGCGTGCCAGTCGCAAGTATGATGTGTTTCGGGTGTAGCGTCACGCGTGTGCCGGCGCGATCCACGACGACGTTCCATCGACGGCAGGTCGCGTCGTACTGCGGCGGTTCGGCAAATGTGCTTGACGTCCAGACCGTGAGGCGTTGCATCATCGCGTAGGTCTCCAGCCAGTCTCCGACGATGTCTTTTGGCGCATACAACGGCCAGTGGGATGGAAACGACTGGTAGAGGACTGCGCCCGTGTCAGATAGAGCAGACGGACCGAGAAGAGAGACGCATACATGACGAGTAGAAGTCTGGCGTGTGCAGTGCCAGGCTCTCGTACCGCTTCCGCCAGTTGTCGCCGACGCGTGCATTCTTGTCTATGATGAGCGCAGGGATGTCCATTTGGCGGAACCGTGCAGCGACCGAAACTCCGTTCTGCCCTGCACCAACTGCATAAGCTGAGCACTTCCCTTATGGACGGAGACAAAGTGGACGTACTGATCAGAACATCAGGGTCGGACTCTATCCTTGCCCTTCTCTCCACCTCGAGCTGTCCCCATGTCCGGCCAGTCGCCTCCCAGTTAGCTGCGACGTCTCTCGGTTCGGGGTGTGCCTTGAGGTCCAGCGCGATCATTGCCAACGTCAAGGCCAGCCAGCTCCCGTCTGCTGTCTGCCGCAAGTGCACATACCCGCGGCAAAATGCGTGCCGCGTCTCGTATGTGAAGCCGGTTTCGACGCCGACCTTCTGTCCGGTTGGCGTGAATGAGTCGCGGGGCGTATAATACGGGTCCTTCTCGAGGGTAATGTTGGTAATGCGCGCGCTGGAGAGACGACCCGCCTCCACGAGGTATTTCACGATGGCCTGGCGTCCCTGCAGAGACCGCGTATCCCAGACGAACGTGAGCACGTCTCGCAGCCACCCGCTTGGGAGTAATGTCGCCGCGACAGCTTCGGTGTCACCCAAGCTCACAGACTGAGCAAAAGCCGCGAGCCACTGCGCAGAGACGGTGTGTGCGTCGACAACACAAGACATGGAGGGGATGATAGCGAGACGCAAAGCCGCGAGCTCGTGGGATGGGAAGACCTGGAGGCCCAGTATGTCATCAAGATCGCAGTCGCTCGTACGTCGGTGATACACTGCCGCCGCACAATCTCCCTCGACGATGGTTGCGGTTCATCCGTGCGCTGGTCGTCTGGTGCATGCGAGTAGAAGATATCAGCAAACCAGGTGATTTGCACAGACACGACGCGGGATGCGAGAACGGAGACGCGTCTCGAAAGAGTTAGCACGAGTGTTGCCTAATTGGATTGTCATGTTAAACGCTAATAAATTTCTTATGGGCACATGGTGTAGTTGGTTATCACATCCGCTTAGCATTTGATGCGCTTGCGGGGGGTGCTGGGTTCAATTCCCAGTGTGTCCAAAATTATTGCGGCTTCTTCCTTTTGCTCTTCGGCACTGAGTGACGTCTTGCGCCTCCAGACAATGGAACACCTTGCCATCCCCTTCAATCAGTCCATAGGCGATGCAATACATCTAATGCTCAGGGCTACTCTGCTAACACATCAGCAATGTGCACGAGGGTGTCGGGCTGTTTGTGATATGTTTATCTCGTGTTTTAAGAACTTTACACTGATCTAATCACGCGCCCTCCGCTCGGTGTGTACACCCCGACAGCGTCGGGTCCTGACCACAGCGCGGTCTTGTCCAGCGAACACCTCCCTGCCGTCCGGCCGAGGTCTCGGGTCTGCCGCCGCTGGTGTTGCGCGGCACACGGCAGGAGTGGAGCCCCTCGTCAGGGGAGTACGCAGACCGGGGGACAGTGAGGGGTGCAGCGCACCCTGTCTCGACCCTCACCCTGCTGCTCTCAGGTAGGCACTCTCCGTCGTGCAGCGCACCCGGTCTCGATTCTCACCCTTTGCTCGCACAAATGATGGACAAAAAAACAAAGAGGAGAAATAGAAAAACTTTGGACACACTGGGAATTGAACGCAGCACCCCCCGCAAGCGCATCAAATGCTAAGCGGATGTGATAACCAACTACACCATGTGCCCTTGTTGAGCGTCTCTTTTGACAACTATCTGAGGTGACGACATGCTCTTAAGCTATGAGAGAGCAAATATTCCATGTTAAAAATGTAGCTCCCGACAGAGTGAAATAGCTGTGCAATGCACATCAGCGACGACCAAGCCCCTCCAGGCCTCCCATGTGTACAAAACATGGAAAAAATGGACACACTGGGAATTGAACCCAGCACCCCCCGCAAACACATGAGATGCTAAGCGGATGTGATAACCAACTACACCATGTGCCCTATGTGAGGTGTCTAAACTCATGTTATAGATCCATATGCAGTACCGCTCCCGCAACAAAGTCTGTCGAGAGCCAACTCTTGAGCTCTTTCTGCACGGTAGAGACTTCGAAGGCAACGACAACGTGAAGCAGACAGGGGTGTCGGAAGCACGAGCACTTCTCTGTTAGGTGTCGAGGCTCTCCATGTACTTTATGACCGCCGCATCGTGCTCCTCTGAGGCCTCCACAATTGGTGCGTGCCCCGCATCCTCAATCCAGACCCACTCCAGCTGCTTGCCAAACTGCTCCTTCAGGCACGCCTCCATCTTTTCGGCGTCCACCAACTTATCATGGCGTCCCTGCACGACGAGGAACCGCATGTCCCGCATCGCCTCCGCCCACGGCTTCTCATCCAGCGCGCGGCTCGATGCCTCGATGAACGCGCGCGTACAGGGCGGCGCCAGCATGATCTCGCCGAGCCAGCGCAGCTTCATCTCGTACGGCACTTCGTCTGGGCGCGCGAAGAGGCCCTCGACGAACTCCACATTCGCGCGCGCCGCCGCAGCCGCGTCGGACCCGAGCATCGTAGGCAGGATCCCGACGATCCACGCGGAGATGTAGGCAGCGTGTATGGTGCGTGTCAGCACGCCCCCGCCGGTGTACACGATGCCGCGCACGTATGCCGGCGGGAGGTACGCCGTGATGCTGACCAGGATCGCCCCTGCGCAGTTGCCCGTCAGGCGAGCACAGAACAGATATCGTGCACGTACTCACCGCCAAGGCTCCAGCCAAGCACCACTGGGCGGTGGACGCCGAATGCTTCGCAGACGGCCTGGAAGTCCTCCGCCAGGCGGCGGCCGTCGTATGCTGCGGCCTCCTCGGGCTTGTCGCTCCGCCCGTTCCCGCGGCCGTCGTACGCGACGAGGAAGACGTTTTCGAGCAAGACGGGATTCGCGAACTGCTTGTGGAAGGCGAACGACGTCGAGGCGAAGCCGTGCACGCAAACGAGAGCAGGCTTCGCAGAGTTCCCTGCAGCAATGGCGTAGATGCTTGTGCCGTCGGCAGAGATGACGGTCTTTTCCTGTGGGCTGCCATGTCTGAAGACAGTAGACCTACGGGGAACCTGCCATCGTGGCTTACCTGATATACTAGCGACCTTGATAGACGCAGAGCGACATGCGCAAGATAGAGTTTGGATCGCTTGGTCACAGTGAAGATCGCTTGGAGAGCTCAGAGTTGCGCTCCCACCAATGAATTCGGACCCTTAGGCGTACACATGGGAACTATGCCAGATCAGCGTGGCCATCCTTCGGGGTTACTAAACACTGCATTCGAGTTTTTCTCAACACGTATAGATCAGGTGCAAGTATACTCTGAATCTCCATCACGGTCTTCTTCAATCCTCACGAGTGAGGCCCGGGTGTACCTCTGCTCTCTTCACAAGTCGCTACTCGATTGCCCAGGCCGCCCGACCTGATTGTCCCTAGCCTTCTCCCGGAGCCCAGCGATCTCCGCCTCCAGCTCGGCATTCTTCGCCTTCATTCCGGAAGCCTTCGTGCAAAGGGCCGCGTGCTCCCTTCGGAGGCGCGCCAGCTCGCGGTGCAGCTCTGCACTGGCGCCATGCAGGGTCGCGTTCTCGCTGTGGAGCCGTGCGTTCTCGCCGTGCAGGCCTGCCGCCTCGGCGAGCTGCCGATCCTCCTGCTCGGCGGCGTCTGCGTGGAGCGCAGCGACGGTCTTCTCGAGGGCAAGTACCGTCGCCTCGCGCGCAGTCGCCGCCTCCTGGAGGCGCGCGAGCTCGGCGCGGAGCTCGGTTTCGCGTCGCGTGCCCTCGTCTCGCCCAAGCGACAGCTCGACGACCTTCTTCCACACCTCCCGGTTGCCCTCGTCGTGTTCTCGCCGCAGTTGATCGAGGGTCGCGTGCAGCTCAGCGGCCTCTTCCTTGGCGCGCGCGACGTCATCCCTAAGTGCTGCCTCAGCTGCCTCGTGCGCATCCCTGTCACTCTGCAACTCCGTGTTCGCTTTCTCCAACGCCTCAAGCTCGCTTTGCAGCCCTGCGTTTGCCGTCTGCAGCGTCGAGAGCTCTCCCTGCTGCGATGATGTTTTGGCATTGAGCCTCTTCACCTCGTTGCGCAGCCCCGTGACCTCGCGATCGTGCTCCACAACGCTGACAGTCGGTTGCTCGTGGACTAGTGCGACGTTGGGCGACACAACCAGGGCCGCCCGGGTTGTTCTGTGGCATCCTTGCCGCCAGGGGAGGGTTCACCACTTTCCGTGATGTCGCGCTACTGAGTTCTTACGGTTCCAAAGCCGTGATATCCGGGATGAGTTGCTGCTATAGTGGGGAGCTTAGCGACGTACCTGCGATGGACGAGGGGTCCTTGCGGGTCTGGCGTTCTTGCTCCGTTGTGCGGCGACGCTTCAATGGGTTGTCATTATCCTCGCCGACGCCGTCTCTCGTACGTCCCTTCGAGGCTTGTGATGAAGCCCCTATACATGTATGTGCGTCGACGGATGGTCAGTACTGGAAGAATAACGACTTACCGCTACCTCCTGTGGTCCTTGTGACTCGTCATGACCCTGAGGATTACTGCGTTTTTAGTGGTGCAGATGTAGAGGTCAACGCCGTGTGCAAGAAACGCTGGTGCCCCTGAGCCGATGAATTGAGACCGATCACCGACGTTCACGACCCGTTGTCTCAAGCTCTTAGATTCGGTGAATTGAGCGATCGCAAGTGTCCGAATAGAGCCTTTGGGGAGTACTAGTAGCTTGCAAAGCGAAGTTTTTTGTCGGTGGTCACTATGTCATCAGACCTACCACAACAGTCCGCATACGGATTGCCATCCCTCGAGCTCACGACGCAACACGTCCCGCTCCTCTATCAGTTTGTCTCTCTCGTCCTGCGGCACCTTCGCCCTGACCGCAGCCCTCTCCGCGTCATCTTCCAGGGCACGGTCGCGAATGCGCAACGCTTCTTCGGTGGCGCGCAGGAACGCGACCTCCTTCTGCAGATCGACGATGCGTCCGCGCAGCTGGTACAAGAGAATTTCCTTCTCCTTGAGCATGCGTGCCTCTGCTACAGCTCGCACGCGCGCGTTGGCGCGCTCGAGCGCAGGAGCCGCGGCCGCCATGTGTTCCCTCAGCCTCCGCGCCATCTCAGCAGGGGCGCAGGACCCCTATACGTCCTGGCCGGTGAGATCCTTCGCCTCCTGGAGCTCGTAGCACCGCCAATTGCACCGCTCCGTGATGACGCGCCGGACATTGAGGGATAAACGAGCGAACCTTGAATATCTATTGTGGGCTGAACAAATATCGGCTTCGGGTTTCCGTGCCGTGAGCTGAGTCTCGCTCCCACTCTTTTCATGTTCAGGCCACGACATTCGAGTGCGCAAGTGAGGTCACGGCATGGTGGACGGGTTACACATGCACAGCGGCAATGTTCGGGCGCTCCGCTTTAAACCCTAACCCCAGAAGCCAGCGTGGCGTCCCTCATCCGTCAATAATTCCACTTTCCACTCGAGATTCCTCCCACCACTTCATCCCTTCTCTGTACCCTCGGTGCGGCGACGATACTTTTTCCCAAGGCTGGCCGAACGGTGGTGCCTGTCGCTATCAGGTTTCGTGGCTGGCCTCGGGCAGGCGGCGGGCAACCCCGCTTCACATCAACGTATTATGTGCAAATACGCTGAAGCAATGAACCACGATATCCCGACTGCTCGGCCTTTCTCTGTCAGCCGTGCTAGCCCTGGCGAATCCGATAGAGGCATCGTTGTGGTAACGCAGGGTCTATGTGTCAGTCTGGGGAAACGTTTCCGTGGTGCGTGACACGCACTCGACGCCTCTGCAGTATGCTTACTCTCCCTGCAGGTTTCGCACGCCGAATAGTTGAACTCACACAGCTCCGTTTAAGCAGACGTTCTCCAAGCAGAGATGCCTCCACTTCCAATTTTTCCTGGACAGGACTTACTCTGAGCGGACTATGTCACATCCAAGCTCAATGGCAAGCAGCACGACTGCGCGATATTCACGAACATCGTTCTCCAGGTCGACTCCTCGGTCCCTCGCGAGTGGCTTCGCGCTCGGCCGCGCTCTTACTGGTCAGAGCATCCTGCAGCACAAGGCGGATTCGATGGCGGAAGTCGCGCGTGCAGCACGCGGCCAAGTGGCAGTGCACGGGATGTGATCTGCTATATGCGGCCGAACCAGACTCGTGGGTCTAATCCCGCGGCGCGCAAATCGTCCTCGCGTCAGCCTGTAACCAGCCAAGCTGCATCCTGTTCTGGGCACTGCGTCTGCTCGCTGCCCAGCACGATCCACCGGGCGCAGGCAAATCACCGCCGACTCCACCGGGCGCTGCAACCGGCGTGGCGCGGGGATGCTGAGACAATGTCGCCGAGTCGCCAATCATCCGCGCCCGGGAGGCTGGACATCACACCTAGGAGCTAAGCGGACGCGGACGCTGCAGTATGCCATCAGGAGGCCTGCGGGAGATAGGCCTGACGCGCTGGGCGACGCGCCCTCCCGTATATAAACCCGCGTCGCGGCGCAGACGCACTCACCATTCCCGCATCGCCCCTCATGCGCATCCACGACAAGCTCGTCAAGTCGGCAGACGGCACCGTGCTCTACGCGCAGGCCGCGGGCGACCCCTCGAAGCCTGCGCTCGTCTGTGTACACGGCTTCGCGGGCACCTCGTACTCGTTCCAGAAGCAGTTCGTGGACCCGCACCTGCTCAACACGTCCACCTCATAGCCTACGACCTCCGGGGGAACGGCGCAGCGACAAGCCCGAGAAGCCAGAAGCGTACGAGGGCAAGCCGTTTGCGGAAGACTTCAGGGCGGTGTGCGAGGCATTCGGGGTGGCGAGGCCATTCTTCCTGGGTGGAGCCTAGGAGGTGCGCGCCTGACCCGGCCTCTGTGCTACGCTCGCTGACGCCGGTCCCAGCCATATTGCTCCTGGACATCCTAAACGACCTCCCGCCAGGGTACATCCGCGGCGCGATCTACAGCGGCGGCCCGTCCCGACGCGGCCGATCCACGCGACGTACATGTCCGACTGGCTCGCACGCACGCTCGCGCCCGTGCTGCACCCCGAGGCGCGATCGCGTCGGCCGCCGCCGTCGAGTTCCTCGACGGCTGCTTCGCGCGCCCGCGCGAGGTCACGACGTACGAGGAGCGCGCGCGCTGGCTCGGCGAGATCCTGCTCGCGCCCCCGCAGACGCGCGTCATAACCGAGGCGAAGACGCGCGAGCGCGACACGTCCAAGTACCTCGAGCGCGTGCGCGACGTGCCGCTCCTCGTGTTCCAGGGCACCGCGGACGTCATGGTCGACCCGCCCAAGCTCGAGGCGACGCTGAAGACGATATTCGCAGACAAGCCCGACTTTGAGTTCGAGTGGTTTGAGGGTGTCGGGCATTGTCCCGCGTGGGAGAGGACGCGGGAGCATGACCAAAAGGTTGTGCGCTTCATACAGCGTTACACATAGCATCGGTTTCAGGGGCTTGTATATCGTGACCTGCACGCGTTTTTCTTTGCTTCTGGGCCGTCTGAGCAAGGCCGCATTGCCCCACAGATAGGCAGCAATGCAGCTCGGTCATGCACCGAGGTGTGGATCAAACGCCACAAAGGGTGCGACTCGGTACTGTCCGAGATCGGGGAGGAGCACTCGGTGGTTTCGGAGATCCACGACGCGGGGCCAGGCCTCGCATAAATTATACACAAACATCGAGACACAAGACAAAACACATCCCGCAACATACTCTCGGCCTTCCTCAAGCTTCAGCCCGAGCCATCGCGCCGCCGCGGGCCCGCAAACAGCGACTGCTCGTCGGCGAGGTCCAGGTCGAACAGGCCTCTGTCTTTCGCACTGTGGTACACGCTCTTGAACCACGCCTGGTACGTGCTCGCACGTATACCCCCCGCAATACGCTCGAGCTCGCCGAGCGCGGCGCGCGGGAGCCAGTCGAGCGTGCGGAAACGCATCCCCTCGAGCGTGAGCCCCGCAGGGAACTCGCTCTCGGAGAGACGCTCGTCCGCGAGCACACGCTCCGCGACGGCCCTGCCCGTCCCGCGGTTCAGGCGCAGGACAGTGTACTCCGGCAGCTCCTTGCGCCGCCGCGTGCGCGTCCCGCTCTCGTACGCGATGCACCACACCAGCTCGTCGTCCGGCGTGTCGGGTGCGCGCGGCTTCTGCACGCACAGCTTGAGCTCGACGGCGTCGGGCGGAAAGGCTCGCGCGGCGGGGGCTGCGCGTTCCTCGGTCGCACGGACCGCTGGACGCGGACGTTGCGCCTCCACGGGCACGGTGGCCGCCGGCGCTGGCGCCGTGGGGGCGGTCGGCGCGGCGGAGGCCCGAGCTGCTGCGTATCTCATCCTCATTTCCTGGTCGACGCGTTCTATCCACCGTTCCACCTGCGCCTCATGTTCCGGCCAGTCTTTCGTGACAAACTTGTGGTGTATCTCCGCCAGCGCCATCTGCAGCGTCCGCGACATGGCCGGCTCCTGTGCCGGGGCGGGAACCGAGGGCCGCCACACCGGTGTCGAGGTCTGTCTGGTCGCCCGCGACCTCCCGCTGCTAGAATCTGCGTCCCGGAACCAGTCATGCGAAACCGGATAGTCGACAGGCTCTTCGACCTTCTTACCCGTGCGAGCCGTCTCCCGAGAGCAGAGGGTAGAGCCCGACATCGCAGAGCGTCCAGATCGTGCGGTGCTGGTCGACGCCACCGACGCAGCGCTCTGCGGCCTCGAGCTTGGCGCTACGTCATTGTCGTATGGGATCCAGGTGCGGTCGGACGCGATGCTGTCGCGGGTTCTCTGCAAAGGAGTCGAGGTAGCTAGCGGCGGAGGCCGGAGCAGTTCAAAGTCTTCGACAGTCCCGCGCGAGGAGCGGAAGAGGAGGTGATCAGCGGGCGTGGCGCGCTGGGAACGCTCCCGCCCTGGTTGCGCATCGGGTACCCATATCTCATATTTCGTAGATGACGATGTTGTTGCTGCTCTTGGCATGTTGGAGTTAGCTCGTTGTCAGTGTGATACACTTGCGGTCAGAAGATGAACCCTTATATTTCACGAGGGCCACTGAGAAGGTGGCCCGTTGCGAGTGAGCAAAGCGCGGGCCTTATGTTTTACGACGACAAAGCCTTTGGTGTCGATGGAACATATCACTGCAGACAGCCCAAGATTTCAGGAGAGATGCAGCAGGCACGGGAAAGGTTTCATTTTCCCCCCAGGAATGAAAATTTGTCTCAAACACGACAATTTCAAAATGTAAAAAACGAATAAAAAACTTTGTCTCCCCTTTCTGTGACAGTTCCATTATACCTCAAGTCTGCTTTTCTTGCGGACCAACTAAGCGACACATGGTGCATTCAACGTGGCCACAACGCAGGGTTCTGTGTTGCGCTTGCTCCAAGTGATGTAGGACATGTTTCGAGATGCGTGGGCTTGTTCTATTCGCAGGATGCGATGAAAAGTATTCGGTGCGTATCTTTAGGCGCATAATTACTCTGTACGCAGGTTGCTAAATGTATTCCGCGTCGCCGAGTTGGTATCATCCAACCATGCCTTGTGGACGCGACGAGAGAATATGTGGCGAGCCCCGGGATCGAACCTGCGGACCTACGGCTTACGTCAGGATTGGCGCCTATCAAACCCGCCCCATGCCTCGTTTTGGCCAGGTGGAGTCTCTTTCCATTGCACCGACGGCTGCAACCCGGTACGCCATGAACGCCCTTCACCACCACGAGCTCATGCTGCCTTCAGCTGCGACAGTGTGAGCCACAGGTTCTGGCAGAAAGAGATGGAAGACGATCTGCCGTCTGTCCTGCAGACGGGATACATCGGGCTCGCGGTCGGTGGACCACCAAAGACCCGCAAGAAGCAGACCGCCCGTACGAAGCAGACCGCCCGCAAGAGCACTGGCTCGCGCCCGCCCAGGAAGGTCCTTGCAGACGCTGCACGATTGCGAGGTGCAGAGCCTGAAGAGGTCCTCGATAACCACGACGACCTAGACGAAGATGAGGACGACAGCATCTCGCTGTCGTCTCTCCGGGCGTACCTCGATACACATCAGCCTCGTCCACGCCTTAATGGAGGATTGGCGCTGTCGGATGTGTCGTGGTCTAGTCGGCAAACACGTAACGCGGGGCCCTCATGATGTTCACACTGTGGTGACTGACGCCTTCCCTTCTGCAGCTGGCGCAGGATCGACTCCCGGCAGTTCCTCCAGCGGGCGTGCTGACGACATCTCGCTGGCTCAGCTTCTAGACCTCGCGCAAGCGTCCGGACAGACGACCCAGCTGTACATCGAACGGCTCAGAAAACAGGTCTCTGAGCTGGAGAGCAAGTATAAAGCGGCACGTGCGGAGATACAAGAGCTGGAGGGAGAAAACTTCATGCTGCGCGAAACTAATAACAATCTGTACGACGAGCTCATAGCCTATCGTCAGAGAGGAGCAGGCCCCACTCGTTGAGGATTCTCTGGTGCGTCGCTCATTCGCCCTTTAGTGCAAGATTAGCTGATCTTGGAGTCGCAAAGTGCAATCATCTGTACGCTGTACGTACCATCCTCTTAGTTCGGCTCATGTATCCCTCATTGGCTCATAGCGTGGCGTAGCTAGCTCTGTATGCGCTTCCAAATTTATACTCGTGTTCACACTCGCGTCTCGGGAGATGGGCGACATCAGCGGTCTATATTTTGCGTCGACCTAACATGGCTGCTGGTGTGTGCGTCCGCATGGCGTGCCTGGCGTCGGAAGATTCGGATTACACTATATCGCCGGTGTGCCCCAGCTGCCAAAATCGTCGGGAGACGGTGGTACCAGAACCCGCAGGCGTAGAAACGCCACGCCTCCGCCCGCGGACCAGCGCGCCCCGGCGCCTGCCGCGACCACCCGCCCAGGCGCTCGCAGACCAACGCGCGCCACGGCCTTCGCGAGAGCAGACAGGTCAGCGAGGGCCTGACGATGCTCCCTTGTCTGGAGACGCGCCAGAGCAGTGCGAGGGCTCGACGCTTTCTGCGACTGGCGGCAACGCTAGTCTTGCAGCTGCATGTGATTGAACTGGGAAAGTCGTGTTCGAATGGTATCCCGGGGTTTGCGGTGCGTATCCATATTCTGTCTGGACATCTGGGTATCTGAATCGCCCACAGATCGTGGTTCACTTCACGAGCTTTGTGTCTGGCACAGAGCTCGCGCGGTGCGACTACCTCGTATATTTTGCGCCCATGCGACGGTATCCGCGACCTGGAAACACAGCTCAAAACGGGCTGCGCTCGGAACGAGCAGCATCTGGACGAGAACGACAGGAGCCGTGCGATGCGTGAGGGACTATATGCCGGAAGCGATGTAGAAGATACTTGCTCGGGATGCCTGGATCTGTTCGTCAATATATGGCGGCTATCAACCCGCCAGCTGTCTCGTTTTGGCTAGGTGGATCCTCTTTGCAGTGGGCTATTCATAAAGTGAGGGAGTTCGTGGGAAATTTGAGCTTTGGCTTTAGGTTTTACGCACAGCACGACCTCGCCATACCCACCTTCTCCCCTCACCAAGCTCGCGTTTGCTACCCGGTACGCCATAAACAACCTTGTCCACCACAAGCTCATGTTGCTTTCAGCTGCGATCTTGCGCTAGAATGGAGGACAGGAGTTGGGATGAAAGATGGAAGACGACGCGAAGTCGCCCTCGCCAAAGAGGAGGCAAGTCGCGCGTAAGAGCACTGGCGGGCGTCCGCCCATGAAATTCCTTGCAGACGCTGCGCGATTGCAAAGTGCAGAGCCCAAAGAGGACACCGGCGAACTCAGCGACTCCGACGACGTTGAAGACGACAGCATCATATTGTCTCTCCGAAAGCACCGCGATACACACGAGGCCCATTCACGCTGCAGTAGATGTTCGGGGCCGTTGCATATGTCATGGGCAAGTTGCCAAACACGTAAAGCAGGGTTTATTGATTTCGAGACTGGCGAAACTGAAACATCCTCCTCCTCAGCAGGCCCAGGGTCAACCTGGGGTAGTTCGTCCAGCGGACATCGCGACAACGTACCGCTAGCTCAGCTTCCAAACCTCACCCAAGCCTCTGTACAGACGACTCAGCTGTACATCGAACATCTTAGAAGTCAGATCTCTGAGCTAGAGACCAAGTATGAAGTGGCTCGCACGGAGATTGAGAAGCTGAGCAAGAAAACGTGACGCTGCGCGAGACTAACGACAATCTGCACGATGAACTCTTCGTCCTTGGTCAGCTGGAGCAGCCCAAATCCGGCGAGTACTCGTGGTGCGTCTCTCGCTCGAATTTTCTGATGCAACGGATGAGCTTGCCTTCTCATTCGTACAATATAGAAATCTGTATGCTGGACATGCTGGCTATTCTCTGGGTTCATATACGGCTCTTTTGCTGCGGGCGGCTGCGCGACGTCGATGGTCGAGGTGTAGCGCAGAATTATAAATACATGTAGGAGTTGCAGGAAGTAAATAGCATATTCTTAAATGTGATAGAGATATATCCAGACGTTTACTCTCAAAAATACAACCAGTGCCTCGGGATTCTGACTGGTGCATTGGAATGAGCGCCAAAGGCCGTGCTTATGTCAGCACGAGTAGCACGCTGCGAACGCTCAGACTCGCTCTTCGCGCCTCATGCAAGCCGCCCGTCCTCACCTGCAAGCTCCTGATATGCTCTTCTGCTTCTTGCCTCTCATTGAAAACCTACACAACCCGTCAGCGTAGGCAAGGCGGCGGTGAAATGTGATGGAGACCAAGGTGTCCAACGGCGGCGACACCAGCGATGCGCTGAACACGAAGGCGAAGCCTGAAAGACAAAGCCGTACTGCGTGAAGAGAATCAGATCGTGCCCACCCTGTAAGGTCCTTGCTAACGCGTCGTCGCGACAGCAGACGAGCCAGATGGCCCTTCCAGCTCAAAGGCGGTGGTACCCAACTCGTCCTCAGGGTTGAAGCGTGCCGAACAGGACGTGAAGCAGGTTGAAGGTACTGTCCGGTGATCCGAGTCGTACCTGATATCACTCAGCCTTTCCTTGCAAGGCTCCCGGACCAACACGTCATCTGGCCCTACCATTGACCATCTTGTGCAGCTTTGCGACCTTGCGCCAGCATCCCAGCAGACTACGGAGCTAGTTGCAGAGGAGTTAAAATGCAAGATGCAACATATGTTAACGGAACACGAGAAGGTTCAGAAAGTGGCCGAGAAGTCTCGCGCTGAATACGATGAGCTGAAGAAACCGTACGAGGGATTGCGATCAAACTACAATTCTCTACGCGAGAAGAACAAACGGCTGATATTCGAAAAAGTGGCGCTCCAGCAGCAGAAATCGGATACGGTGAGATTTCCAGAATTCCGGTGCATCCGCGTAGATATCTAATCGAAATACAGCGTCCGTCTGCCCACAGCTCGATGCCAGGCTACCCGGTGCACGACAGCGATATCTAGAGGTATTTACACCTGAATGGTATTGTATCGCCAACATGTGGCCATGCCAGTCTTACACAAACCCTGGAAGATCACAGTGGCATATCTTTCAAGTGATTCCTCCCGCGCTGGCCACGAAAGGGTCCAGAGAGTCCTTTGTCTGTCTTTCATACACCGTTGTCAGCGCATCCCGGATACTCAGGGGCTAACTGGTCTCATTGTGGAGAAGCGGCCACTCGTTCCTCGTTGGTTCTGTACTATATAAGGGTTGCCGGTACACGACCGTTTCTCAGCACCATGAACGCCCCTTCCAAGCCCCCCTCCTGGCTCGAGCTTGCGACCAAGCCCCAGAACGCCCACTCTCCGCCCGGGTCACCGCGACTGCCA
This sequence comes from Phanerodontia chrysosporium, assembly GCA_001910725.1. Taxonomy (NCBI): domain Eukaryota; kingdom Fungi; phylum Basidiomycota; class Agaricomycetes; order Polyporales; family Phanerochaetaceae; genus Phanerodontia; species Phanerodontia chrysosporium. The sequence continues at coordinate 366,634 of MJGA01000025.1, forward strand.
TTCTCGCGACCGCCCTCGAGCCTGCGCGCAACCTCGACGCTCTCCATCGACTCCGTCTCCAGCACAACTTCCGAGTACTTTGCCGCGCGCCTCAGCGGCTTCGACTTCAAGTTCGACTCCCACGACGGCGGCCGCGCGCGGTCCTCCCGCGAAGCCACCCCGCGCGCGCCGCGCGGCCCAGGCGCGCCCCTCGTGGACCACACCGGCGAGCGCGGCTTCACGGAGCCGCGCGCGTCCGCGACGGTCTCCCTCTGCGTCGAGCCGTCCGTCGACGACGCCGAGCCCGACCCGCTCTGGATGCTCGTCTGGCACCTCGCGAGCCCGCAGGCGGCGCGCGTCGTCCGCTCGCCGCGGGGCATCCCCGCTGCGCAGGCCCGCCTGCGCCCTGAGGCACCCCGCGGCGCGGCGCTCGTCTACACCGCGAAGACGAGCGAGCAGGTCGCCGGACGTGCGTTCCTCAAGCTGAGCCACATGCACCAGCACTCCCTTGGTACCCTGGCGCCTGCGCGGCGCGATGAGCTCATTGCCCTTGCGCTGGATGCTGATCGAGACTGCGAGCCCTTGACGTCTCCCACGAGGCATGGGTTCAGGCGGCTCTTGGACAAAGCTTGCGAGCAGGGCATCTTCGACGCCGATCGTGTGCACGAGGCAGTGGCGTACATGGAAGACCAGCGTTTCGTTTAATCATTACGACCCTGTGCATTGCCAATAGATTTCGTGCTACGTTTCTGACAAGCTCGATTCCGTGTGTCCTGTAAGCTCACCCGAGACAGCGCAGTGGCCCTTTGTCGCCCAGGCTTTTGCCGTGGCGCGTATATGTAGCCACCGGGATACATACAACTACTGTACGAACACGACCAACTGTTCACGTCACGTCACGGAGGCGTGACTGGCCGTCTGTGAACTGGGTCCCGGTCACGGGGCAGTTTGCGGCGCTGGCGCGCCCGCGCCTTTGACGGCTCTGATTGGCTGCTTCGGCGCTCGGCGAGCGCTGAACTGTGAACTCGACTGCTCGCAGTGTCACGGTCACAAGCGTGAACAGTTGTCGTGTTCGTACAGTACTCCGTATCATTGTCCCTTCTACGACCGACGGAGCCCCAATGAACGGACGCAAGCACACCCGTATACCGCGAGGCGAACCCCTGGTACGTGTGTGACAGCGTTGTTGACTTTGTTGGATCTGAGGTATTGGATATAGGACAGTACGAGAGTCGTACGAGTCAACCAAGGCATGTTAATCCCGTCCGGAACCTACCCTATCGCCGTTGTGCGGCCCATACTATTAGACATGAACGCCAAGCATCTGAGCGGGCGAATGTCCTTGCCAGGTACCGCGGAAGAAGAGGATATTCCTGTCCATGTTTCCCTGTGTGTCATCCCTCGACGTCCCGCCAACATCATGGCCCCGACTGCTGCAGCCGCAGCCGGCAGCTACGGCGACGAGGACATCGCGGACTCTGCGCGCTGGTTCATCGCGTGGCCCTGCGCACTGCGCCACTGCTTCACCGTCCTCCATCGTGGTACCGGATCTGCAGGCGTGCGCATAGCCGGAGAAGCTCTTGCACGGATGAAAAGGCTAGGCCTGGGCGAGCTTACGCTCGATCAGAGAGAGAAGCTGAAGAAGATTGTCGGCGAGACGAGTGGCACACTGTTATGTGGCAACGGCCGTGGCAAGGGTATACGAAAAGCTGGGGCACTGAGCCACACGACGTGGGTACAACTCGTGCTGCTGGATGCAGCGGACACTGGGGTTATCCCTCGGGAGGTGGTAGACAAGGCAATTGGCTGGATGTGTTACTAGGCAGAGCATGGTAACTAATAGAGTTTTGCCGCAATCTGCAGTCTGAGTGGCCACTGCACGTGAGTCTGGAGTACATCAGGCCTCTACAGGGCCCAGAATCGACCGCCGCCATGTGTCGCCACATTGTGGCAAAGAGCGACAATGGGCAGAGAGAGGCGCGCAGGGCTCGGAATGCCACCAGGGTCTAGACCGCCGTTCCAGAGCGCCATACCATTCAGACATAGGCAGATCCTGAACCCGCCGTCCAATCGCGCGATATACAGCGCGCCCGGTGATGGTAAGTCGGTATATAAGGGGCAGGGTTCCTGCGCACTGATCCTCAAACCTGAGACTCACTGCCAATTCTCTGTCTTCTACCATGGACACAACTCCGAGCCTCCTCCCGACTCTCAACTGGAGGAAATTCAACCAGAACGTCCAGTGAAGCTCATCGTCGCCACTGAGAAGGCTCCACGATACTCTTACCTCGAGGGGACCAATCCGCTTTGGGTCATCGCCTGGCGCATCACCGGCTCTTACTACTTCATTCTGCGGCGTCCGCACTGTGTCCATCTCGGGACTGTACGAGATGCTGGGAGCCCGTCAGCGTTGTACACGCGCTCGACGAGCTTCCCGGAATGGACTTCTCCTTCTCCGACATGCAGCACATCCACCTTGCGACGCTCACCCCAAAGGAGCGGCGTACACTCCTCGAAGTCGCGGGGCACACCCTCTGGACGGAACCTGTTGGCCGTCGGCGCGAGCTCATGCCGAGCAAGGACTGGATCGCAGCCGTCCTCCGCAACGCCGCGGGCGCAGGCGTGATCCGAAGAGAGCTCGTCGAGCTCTGCATCGATCTACACCAATATACTCGCGGGCGAACCAATGGCATTGGCATCACGTGGATGTGCCACAGACATCGTCACCCTACTCCCGATCCATAGTAGCATAGACAAAGGACACTCTTTGTACACAGTATATGTACACCTCATATTTGTGGCCACATACGACCAGTATGCGGCCAAGGCTTTGACAACGGACAAATACCCTGGACATTCATCGTGGCCACTGGCCTTCTCTCTTGTTCCTCATGTACACTGAAATTATATACACCTGCCTTCAACTTGCTCAAGGGATCCGTACACATACTCACCGTCAGCGCCCTCAAGGAGGCATGGCCAACCCTCCTAATGGGTTCATCTACGACCTCGTATCCTACCAATTCTACCACCCAAAGCTGCTCGAGCTAGAATCAACCTCGTCGCCGGCAAACGCAAGGACCACGGCGATAATCTGCACAAGAATGTGCGCGTGCTTCGGTCGCACGACAAGGGCAAAGCAGCCTGGTTCTTCACATGGGACACGGCTCCGACGATGCAGCGCGTGCTCGGACCGGACGTCTATGGCACCTGCAAGGCGCGTACCATCCAACAAAGCCGAACTGATCTTCGGCGAACCCGAGTCTCGTCACTCGCACAAGCTGCGTATTCCGGCCGTACTGTGATCTGGCGTCGAGTGAAGCCCGGCTCACTGGACCTGTACCATAGGAGAAGGCTTCAGAAGCATGCCTTGGGGGCATGGAGTTCTCTACACTCAGGTGCGGAGTGGCGGAGAATATCATCATCGCCGAGTTGAAGGAGTATCCGCGCGTGAAGGACCCGCTGTACCGCTGCCTCAGAAATGCGCCACTTCGTAGGCAGTTTTGAGGCCGCATAGGCATACCGCCGAAGGCAACGACCCCTCAACGTGTGCACTGAAAGCTGTGAGAACCTCTGCGAACAATGGTTGTACACGTACCCTTTGTGCTCTCTTCTTTGTTACATATGTGTTCACGGCGCATATCAAAGAGTGTTGGGCCACCGACCAGGAGAGGGCGCATAAATACGAGCCTAGCCTTATACCAATATCATAACAAACTACTTACCCTCGCACCCCTACATGTCGCTGGCGACGATCGCGCACTCCGCTGAACAGGCAGGCGACGAGGTACCCGTCTACCTCGTCGTCGAGAAAGGCCAGAACCCAAAAGTAGACAAGCCTTGGGCTGTCATATGGGCGGTGGCCTGGGATTTCACTCCAGGGTGCCCCCTGCTTCAAGCCCTAGAACTTGACGGCGACGAGAAGCTTCTCAGGACCTACGAGAAAGCACAGCGAGACGTCGTGAAGATACCCCTCGGCAGCATGACCTACAAGGATGTGCATCGTCTGCAGGACATCGTCTTCACGACCCCGGCCGCAGTTCCTCGACACGCCGGCATGCATCCGGCGCCCCGCGAGTTCATCGTGCGCGTCCTGCGCAAGGCGGTGGAGAGGCGTCTACTGTGCGCAGACGACGTCGAGCTGGCAATTCGCACCGGGCTACGAGTCAACTGGGCCAAGTAAGTCGACGCTCTACGAGATGAAGGACGTCGCTAACCTGCAGACTATAGTCAGGAGCTTAACCAGGACCTCTACATGGACGTGGACTCGGATGGGTCGGAGACATCTGGCTCGTCACGGTGATGACAGGGGACTAGTACCCACTGCGTCTTTGCATATACCTACTATTTATTAGCCACTGCAGAATGCAAGTGCAGGTCGAGCGTTCAACGTTCAACGTCATCACTTGCCTGGTTGCAATTTGTACATGTACTGAGACGAAGTCGCGGCAATGCCTTTGGGCTTGAGAACCTTTCCCATGCTTCATTTTGCATTTCGCCGTCCTGAGACCCTGCTTGCTTCCGGTATCGTTTGCGGTGCACGTATGCATATGCTAGCAAGGCGAGACATGTTCGCATTGTGGAAGAAAGGGGCGGGAGACTCGGAGCGCGCCGAAGCTGCTTGCAGGCGCTAGCACCGCTTGGTGTCAAACCATCAACGACGGTGTCGCCAACCTTCGCGCTGACTTCCAGCCCTGCTTCACAATTCTAGGCAGTTCAACTCTGCTCGCAGATTTTTAGCATTGTTTGACAATCATCGCCGCGCCAAGCCGTAAGATGCCCCGTCCGACACTCTAGGTTCTAGATATTCTTGAGAAAAATGGTGATGAATTTGAGCCTATAACACGAGATACTTCGAACTGACTACGAGCAGCAGGAAGTGCCTCCTCAGCATATATCCTTCATCGATGGACTCGACACCCGACGCACGCTTCATCGCCGACAACTGGGTCGCCACTCTGGCGCGTGCACTGCACGACGCCGACGCCCAGGCGGTCGCAGCGACGTTTCTCCCAACCGGCTGGCTGAGGGACGTTCTGACGTTCACCTGGGACACACGCTCCCTCCGCGGGCGCGACGCCATCGCACGCTACCTCGCGGGCTCGGACCGCCTCGCCGCAGCACGCATCGCGAGTGTCGCTGTCGACACCGACCCGTTCTACGCGCCCCGCGACTCCTTTGCGCCCTCCGGCCACAAGGTCGGCGTCGAGACCGGCTTCACGTACGAGACGCGCTACGTGCTCGGGCGCGGCTATGCCCATCTGTGCCAGGCCCCCGACGGCACCTGGCTCGCTGTCACCGTCGGCATGCTCGCGCTCGACCTCAAGGCGCACCCGGAACAGCGGGACGTTGCCGCGGACTGGGAGACGAACGGCAGGACATGGGCCGAATATATGGCAGAACAACGGGCGAGAAATGAGTCTGCTCCGTATGTCCTCATCGGTGAGTCTAGGGCTCCGCTCGCTCTCCATGACGCTCATGAATTTCAGTCGGGGCGGGGCAGAACGGCCTATCTGCAGCTGCGCGGTTCCGACAGATGGATATTCCGACCTTAATCATCGAGAAGAACGCGTCCATCGGAGAAAGTTGGAGGACGAGGTACGAGAGCCTCACTCTCCACACGCCCGCATTCTACTGCCCACGTGAGTGACAGTCGTCTTGCAGTTTGTTGCGGTAACTACACGATTGTATGCAGTGCTGTACCAGTCCTACCCCTCCGACTGGCCAGACTACTTGCCAAAAGACAAGGTTGCGATTGGCTGGAGTCTTACGCTGCCCATCAGCATCTCACCATCTGGACCAAGAGCGTGCTGGCGAACCAGCCGTCCTACGATGAGAGTACACGCACCTGGGAAGTCGTTGTCGACCGCGACGGCACGCAGGTGATGCTTCGCCCAAAGCATATCGTGCTCGCCACCGGCATGCTCGGCGCGCCGCGCCTTCCCGACCTTCCCGGCCGCTCGAGTTTCGCAGGCACAGTCATGCACGCGGCCGACTTCAGGACGCCCGCGCCCTTCGCAGGGCAGCGCGTCGTCGTCGTGGGCGCCGGCAACTCGTCGATCGACATCTGCCAGGACCTAGCGTCGGGCGCCGCCCCTGCGGCGAGCGTGACGATGGTGCAGCGCTCGCGCACCTGTGTCGTCTCGCGCAGCTCCGTGCGGGAAGACCTCGTGCACAATTGGGCGCCTGGTGCGCCCGTCGACGTCGGTGACTTCAAGTTCGCGCGCAGCCGCTGGGCTGGTTCAAGGAGCTCTTCCAGAGCATGCCGGACGCGCTGTGGGCGCGCGAGAAAGTGCTGCACGACAAGCTCCGCAAGGGCGGCCTCGAGCTGTTTCTTGGTCCCGAGGGTGGCGGGCAGCTCTTGATGGTGTTCGAACGCAATGGAGGTGTGTGGCGGAAATCTCTCTGGCTGCAACCCGCTTCTGACTCTATCCACTACGTGCAGGTTATTGTAAGTCGACCGGTCACGGCTTGGAAGCAAAGGCTGACCTTCTCTAGGGCTTGACAAGGGCGGCGCAGACCTCATTGCCGACGGTCGCATCAAGATCAAGAAAGGCAACGCACCCATAGCTTTTACACCCAGTGGCTTGCTTTTCGATGACGGAGCGGAATTGCACGCGGACGCGGTGGTGTTTGCGTAAGCACGCGTCAGTCTGTCTAGGCAAACGCTGACTGGCACCGCAGGACGGGCTATGATCGTATTCGCGACGTCCACACGCGCACGTTCGGGAAGGATGTCGTCGATCGGATGGGCGAGGCATGGGGGTTGGACAGCGAGGGCGAGGTGAAAGGCTGCTACCGACCAACAGGTCACCCCGCTGTAGGTGGCATGATTATCAGAAGGCCTGAGAAGCTCACCTTCCTAGCTTTGGTACGCCATTGGCGATTTCTTCAACTGTCGCTTCATGTCGAAGCAGCTGGTAAGTCGTGAACAGTCTCGCAAGAATGAGGGTATTTGACTTGCGTATAGGCAATATTGCTGAAAGCCGCCGAGCTTGGCCTATACGACCCTGTGAAAGGACAACAGAGATCTAACGGCGCGATGTTATTGACCAGTAGCTTGAAAGCGTCCTATATAAATTTTGTGATGACTGTAAGCTAATTGCGAATGGTTTGGTTGCGAGTCGTGGTCGAAGTCGCCCGGACGAGCTGCACCGGCGCTTCATGGCTTGTCCTTCTCCACCATCCTCTGTCCTCGCACCGCCCGAGTCTGCCCCACTACCATGGCTCTTCGACGACATTATCGAAGAAATATTGGCGTTCAGCTCTAGGGACAAGCGTACGCTTGCAGCATGCACTCGTGTTGCCCGTTCCTGGCTGCCCACAGCATCGCGATACCTCTTCCACACCATCGCGTTGCGGGCAAGCCCCACTTCTGTGGATGACTTTATTACTCTCGTCAAGTCTTGCGAACGGGCAAGACGCAATATAGAGGAGCTGCAGATTTCAACTGCGAACGAGAAGACCCACTACGACGTGTCTTTCTCCAGCTTGTGCGAGCTCGTCCGTGGGCTGCCCAACCTCCGAGTTCTCCACCTCGGCCAGGTCAACCGGCTACGGGTATACAACGATGGTCGCCTCTCTCGCAAAGACGGCTGGGGACCTCGACTGGCAGTACAGCGGCTCACCTGGGGCGATGTTGTAGGGGTCGACGGCGAGCACATGCTCGATCTCCTGGATCTCTTCTCTCCTGTTGGTGAGCTTGCCTTTGAACCCTCGATGCGATTTGCTGGCCAGTCTGCACGCATGTTGGTTCTGGCTGCTCTCGCTGACTTCACGTCGAAGGAGAAAATTCAGGCGGAAAGTCTGACATTCAGGTTCTCGCTGCACGATGATCTTCAGAGCAGGTTCTTGACAGCCCTCGCTACGACACTCGATCGATCATCTCTCAAGCGAATCTCTAATGTGTCCGTACCCAGCTTCGCCGAGCTCACCGAACTGGACAACTTCATCTACGATGCATGCGCGTACCTTGAAGAGCTCACCCTACGCATATACTCGTCAGGCGTTGACATCGGCTTCCAGCAGCGTCTGGCAGGAGCCGATCCCTCGACCAGTAAGTGCCACTGCTGCGATATCACAGGACAAGACGCTAAACCCGTTGGGAACAGTAACAGGCCTTCCATCCCTTGGTCAATGCATGAGGTTTCATCGGATTGTCATCTACGTTGACCTGTGGCCCTGGCACGACCCCGTCCGTGTACGGAACTCATCACTTGCTTCTGGAAACGCCGTGTCATTCGCCGCTGCGGTCTCAATTCTTGAGACCGCGCTCCAAGCTCCTGCGCTGCAGAGCGTTGAGCTCGTATTCTTCCTCCGCTACCACCCTCTATCAGTCCCGAAGACGCTTATAACCCCGGAAAATGTACTTGCTCGCCTTCAACAACTCAACTGGGAACGGCTGAACGACATGAACATTCGGCAAGGCGACCTTCCATCCATTTTCATAAGGCTCAACCGCAGTGACTTCGGAACTGGGAAGCCATGGCTCGCCGACAACCTGAGGGAGATCATGGATACTCGACTCAAGACACGACTTAGCAATGCTATCCGGGTCGTTTGATGTAGTGCGTGCCAGTTTCCATGCTGTCTTTCGTTGACATCTTCCTTACCTGTCTGTAGTAAATGTATACTAGTGTTTTCGTATGACATTGGAATCTGCTACGCCACCCCATACACCCAAGTGTCGCCGCTGTGTTAGCACGAGGTAAGTCTTTGTTCGCACCAGTATCATGATTTTGCCTCGCCACAAAGCCTCTCAGCTTGTTGTCTTTCGTCGACGACTGTTCTTTGTGCAGTTGTCTTTGGTGGCCCTCCGCTTTGGAGGGCCCTACTGCGGTATATATGGTTCCCCTTGCATCTCTGGTCTACCAATATTTCTTCCCAAGTCTACAATTGCACGGCCATGAGCACATATCCCTCGCCTCGCTTGGATCGCTACTCTCTCACCTCTCGGGCTGGCGATGTTTCTCGGCCCTCCCCGCAGCACCAGCTCTCACCGGGCAGTCAATGCGTCCCTGAGGCAGACGACGAGCCCTGCGCCTCGGAAGTCTCGGGCATTTCGTCGTGGGTGGACGTCGACCCACTGACTGACTTGGATGTTGAGCCCCGCCCGCGCGCAACAACTCCGAAGGTAGCAACCCTGCCCGAAAGGCGTGGCTCGCACGCATGATATCGAAGGAGCCTAAGAGGCTGACTGTGTACGACGATGAAGACGAGGACGAGATGAACTGCAGGCTGCTGGGTAGACTCACGGTCGTCTCGGACTCGCAGATCACACACATTGACTACGATAACTTCACTCCGACACAGCCTGTACCGAGTGACATCTCTTCTGACGCAGTATCTCAGCGTGCCTCGGTCGTCACATATGCCACCAGACGCCGTTCTATGGCTTCTACGGTCTCTGAAGCTCGCCCACCATCCAGTCTTTACGAAACGGAGCTCATGCCAGAGCAGACCTCACGACGATCCTCTGCTATGACAGCTGAAATATGCGCAGGGCCTCCCGCCGGCGGCCGCACCAAGGCTGTAAGGTCTTCCACGTCAACGGCTACGTCGGCTGTCTCGCTCGCGACTTCCAGATCCACCAGCCGCCACTCTACAGATCCAAGTACCCCGCCGACATCCAGGCCTTCCTCAGCTGCCTCATCCGCCATGCCGGACAAGAACAGGGACAAAGGTACCACCATAAGTGGACTGCGCTCAGTCACTGTCTACGTCCAACAGTCGGACAATGTCTCTGTGGCGTCACCCTCGGCGGCCTCTGGGACCAGGCACCGCGGGACGACGGCCGCCACTCCGGCTACTGCCGCGGATGCAAACTCGACATGCGGGTCTGTGGCGACTCTGCTTGGCTCTGCGAATGACTCCGATGCTGCCCCCGGTGAGCGAAAGTCTGGTTCCTTGGCTGCATTGCCTTCCGCAGAACAAGGCAAGCCTGTCAGCCGCCACATCGCGGCGGCCAAAGAATGTGCTATAAAAGTGCCCTCGGTAACGTCTAATTCGCCACAGTTTATCGACCCCCGCCCGCCATGGCTCGTAAACCGTCTAGTCACGCGCGCACTCAGGACGCCGTGAAGCTCCTTCCACAGCCGACTAGTCACAAGGCTCAGGCATCGTCTGCACGGACGTCTTCGCATCCTGCGACGCTAACTAACGCCACGACCCCATCGTGGTGCGAAGTTTTGGGAGCACCGAAACCAAGGCCAGTCGTCCACGTCACCGAGGTGTGTCCACCACGCAGCAGACAAGCCCACCGAGCACCGCAACCAAGGGACCTATGACGTCTCACCGTGAGGGCGTCGCCCGACCAACTGGACTTGCAGACCTATCGAATCGATTGTCGCATACCAGGTTCGTGGGCGCCCTGTGTCGGGAGCGATTGAACGGTCCACTTCTGGGAGCCATTCACACTCGAAGTCCCGAACAGTCGCCACACCGCACAGCCCTACATCTCCCTCGAAGATGCCTCTGGACCAGGCCATCCCTATCAGCAAGAACCAATGCATGACCATCTCAGTCTCTGGCCCACTGGGCGGTTGCCGTAGTATCGAGCCTGGTTACGAGGAGCTCGACCAGCCCGCCATGGTTTACGTTGCGGTTGAGGCACGCCAGGTTCGCAAGACACTCATGGACAAGGACGACATCGTCTGGCTCATCCACTGGCCCGTCGGCGTGCGCGGCACTGGTCGCCGCGTCCTACGCGTTCACAACGAGGCCGGCGTGCCAGTGTATTTCGGACCGCGCACGCACGACGTACATGACCCACTGCCGTTCATCGAGCGCGAGCGCGAGGTACGCATTGCCGACATGGAGAGCTACCCGATTGCTGCTCTCCAGCTCCCACAGCGCCGACGGCTAGAGGAGATCGCGGGCAAGGTCGGCGATGAAGATCGTCGCAAGGGTCTCGAGTGGGTGTGCCGCGTCTTGAAGAAGGCGTACACACCTCCGAAGCGTGGCACCACCGTTTTCGAGAAAGACACAGTGTTGGCCGCCATGGAACGTATAGAGCGAGATATTCTCTGAGATCCTCGACTAATACGACCCCTGTCTAGCTTCTCTTTGCACTGCGTCAGTATAGTCTACCAAACTAAATAAATGATTGCACCGTCCTGATTGCTGCAGCCCTGTATACAACGGAATAGTCATGGCAAGAAAGCGCGGCGTATTCACATTTACTATCCTTTATCAAGCTTTTGTATTTGGTAAGTCAATAACAGTAACCACCTTAGGCTAGCTTACTAAGCGCCAGTACTGAGTGAATTCGTCCAGCACTTACTCTGTAACGACCACCACCCGTCCCTCATCTACATCTTCCTCACCACACATCCATCAGTTATCCACCATGCCTCGCGCAGAAGGTATGCCATATGTTGCATAAGTCCCTTGGCTCGAAGTTAATGGTGAAATAGTCGGTACCCCCAAATACCTGGCGAACAAGATGAAGGCGAAGGCCTTCAGCGGCTGCGATGGTACTGCCAAGTCTGCGAGAAGCAATGTCGTGACGAGAACGGCTTCAAGTGCCATACTCAGTCAGAGGGACATCTTCGCCAAATGCTCGTTGTCGGTGAGCACGCCGGCAAGCACATTGCCGACTTCTCCGCCCAGTTCCAGCACGACTTCGTCCAGCTCCTCTCTCGCCGCTATAGCACGAATCGAGTCAAAGCGAACACAGTATACCAGGAGTTTATTCAGGACCGCAACCATCTGCACATGAACGCTACACGATGGGTCACTCTGACAGAGTTTGTCAAGCACTTGGGAAGGACGGGTGTCTGCAGGGTAGAGGAGACAGAGAAAGGCTGGTTCATCTCATGGATAGATAACAGTCCCAAAGCACTCGCAAAGCAGGTGCGTATCCTTGTGCTTTCAATGAGGCTTTTCGCTGACCGGTGATGCAGGAGGCGACGATGAAGAAGGAGCGCCTGACCACCTCGGACGAGCAGCGGGAGCGTCAGCTTATCGCAGAGCAGATCGAGCGTGCAGCCGCCGAGGCTTCAAGCTCACAGTCACCGTCCCCACCTCCGGAGGCACAGGAGTTGAAGCGCGGTGAGGAGAGAAAGTCGTCTTGTCCCTCGCTCCCAAGACGCCCGCCGCAACCGGCGTCACTCCTGCAAGCACTGGTCTGAAGCTTAACCCGCTGAAGGCCAACCCCTTGAAGCCAGCCGTAAACCCACTCAAGGCCGGGGTCAACCCACTAAAGCGGCCGAATCCTCTGAAGCAGGCTGCGTCATCTCCATCCACGTCGACACCTCCAGCTGAGGCGGACAAGGTCGCGGGCAAGAAGCGCGAAATGACCGCTGCGGAGAGACTGATCTTTGAAGACCAGGAGCGGAAGCGGAGGCGAATGGAGCGGGATGCGAGAGAGCCAGTGGCAGCGTAGAGCCTGTGTATGCGGACATTCGGTGCGAGTCGGAACTACTATCGTCATTATCGTTGCATTTTGCTGTAATATGCATTTTCTATGTATTTCCAGGTCTCAGGTCGTCATGCTGTGGGCCTGTCCCGCGTATCCTTGTGCAAAGCTGCTACCATACCCTTTGTCCATCGAGTCAGCGCCATGGCCACAAATCCTTTGGTCTTTTGGTTAGCTCGGCCCGGCTTTGTCGCATCATGCGGTATATATCCAGTCCCGTCGCTCCTGTAGCCACAAGTCTACGCAATGTCTGACTACACAATATCTCGACCGACTCTTCCGACTCGCCACGCCGTCCCGCACACATACTCGTTCCGCCACCGCCCCTCAAGCACCCCGGTCGCCCTGACTCGCCGGGGTGCAGGACGGCCTGTGATGTCAAAGCCCCTTGGGAAGAAACCTTCTATCAGCAGCCGCCCATGCACCATCTCTCCTCACGCTCGCTCGTGCCTCCGTCCGCAGCACCCCTGGCCAAGCGCCTCGAGAGCGGAACGTACGTCGCCTTCAGCATCGACACCGAAGCCATCGCCGCGCAAACCACTACGGACCTCGCACACTATCACATTATCCGCGAATACCCCGTCAGGCGATACGCTGCGCTTGTCAGGCGCGTGGACGACGAGCTAGAAAACTTTGAGTCGTTCAACGCGGAGCGCGATCAGGACACCGTGGTGCTCTATCTCGTCGGGACCGCACCTCCGCCGGACGGCGACGAAATGGATGCACTACCCATTGCACCGAACGCAGGTCGCGGCGCCCCTGCACTCGAGACGAACATGCTCTTGCCCTGGCGCGACGCGGTGCAGTGGATCACGCACGGTGCGACAGCTGCGCGTCTCGGCCGTGCACGACTCGACGCTCGGCTTCTGCCTCCGTCCGGAGTCCCTCATGCAGTTCGAGACGGCCGTGGACACGCACAGAGACACGCACGTTTTCGACAATAAGGTCTTCCCTGTGCAGATCTGGCGCGACGTTCGCGAGTGTGACAACAGGGACAACCCGGGCCAGTTCTTTGCTGAGTTCGCTAACATTGCGAGGTAATTCGTCACTGCATATCTGTCACGTCCGTACTGATGGTCTCTTACAGATTGGCCTACCAGATCCTAGAAGACGAACGCCGTACTGCGGATGGTGGCTACCCATCGGACGACGACCGGCAGAGCATAGGGAGTGAGAGTATGGTTACAGATAGCGACTGGACAGATAGCGACTGGCTCTCCGAGGCTAGTGGCTTCGCTGATGATGAGGACAGTGACAATCCCTATGAGAGTATGTCCGAGTAAGCAAGTGGCAAATCCAGTATCCCGCACCCTTGGTCTCGCTAGTTGTCGGTGTCGGCACATGCGCATTTGAATCTTTGAAACTGCGCTCCGCTGCTGAGTTGAATAACATTTCTAGAGCGATTAGAAATGGCTGATTCATAACGAACAGGAGGCAGTCTTGACCTAGAACTAGCGATGGATAGGCTCGCGTCAGACGCGAGAAATCACCCTGAACGACATTGCGTACCGTTAGATGCATCGAATCACAGCGCGTACCCGCCGCTCTAGGCGAGACTCCAGCACCTGTTGCAAGGCTTCGGGATGCCACAGTCGGCCAGCTCCATTATCGACAGCCGAGCTCACGGGAGGCGACTCCAGATCGTCCAACTCCGTGTGGTAAGCGTTCTCGTCGTTCTTGTCCACGCCAATGTAAAGTGATTCCAAGCTGTTCAGCTTCAACGTGTTGAGCTGCTCCCAGGCAAGCTCTCGCAAACGCGCGAGAACTGCGTCTGGGTTTAGAACCACGCCGGACGAGGAGATATGACGAAGGTAGAACACGAGCTCGGCGGTGCGCAGGCCAGGCGCGATAATGCGCTCTCGAGTACCTGAATGACAGAGTTAAAGGTCTGCTTATTCCCCAAGAAGTTGGAGTTGGGATGTCGAACGGAACCAGGCCCCCAATATAGGTTGAAGCGAAGAACTATTTGACGGAACATGGGACACTGAGCAAGAGACCAAAGAACTACTGGTGTACCTAAGACGAGGTGAGCATTCTGTGAGGCGCTGGGAGGAATGAGAGTATGCACCGTCATTCAGTACGTGCAGCTGAAATCCGCCGACGAGAGGGTGTAGATGTAGAGTGAGCTCTTCAAGATGTGTACCAGCGCGTGCGATAAAGTGATTTAGATGTAATAAGCCAAGCCCTCCCGTAATGCAGCAATCGCGAATGCTTTCAACGATGTGTGGTCAATGACTGAGCCTGTCATCGACAGGAATGTATTGAGCATAGGGCCGTGAATGGAAGGGATCGACAAGCTGTTAAGCTTGACCTTGACTACACTCTCGTGTGCGGGTAACTTCACCGGTAGCCCTATGATACTATCGGGTTTGTAGATGAGGTGATCAATTGAGGAGAATAGGTCCAAGAGCGTGGTGATTTGGGTGTGGACAATCCCTACGTTACTCGCCCATACCATTGTCTGGATCTTGGTACGAGGTTTTCCCATTAAACCAGGGCTCATAGCAACATCGTCGAGGATCTTCAGATTACAGACGTCGCCGAGCTTGAGAATTCTAAGCTGAGGCAATGCGCCGAGGATCTCCTGGAGGGTAGAAATTGGTAGAATGTATGTGGCTCGAATGGAAGAGACGGGTGCTCTGAGGTAAAGGTTGTGCAGATTACACCTGGCACGTTGACAGGATTTGATGAAGGCGAGGAACGCAGAAAGAGACGAAGGCCCAGCGCGACGAGGGACGAGATGGACGGTCCGGAAGAGATAGCGAGAGGCGACAAGCAGCCAGACATGATTGACCAGCGTGCAAGCTAAGAAATAGCGTTTGTTTCCCTCATAGTGACCCAGAATAATGTCGAGTAGCTCGTGAGGGAGCGAAGGAACGTTCGACATGGTGGCAGCAGAAAGCAAGTTATCAGGCGGGCGCTTGGCGACAATGATCAAGGAACAATGCCGCCATCAATACCGCCATCACTGGCGCTTAGCGAAAACTTGCACCGAGACCGAACGTCTTCCACTTCTCCGTAAACCCCATCCTCATCCACCATGCCCGCAAAGGCAAAAGCCGCAAAGGCTCAAACGCAAAAGAAGGAGAAGGCATCTACCCAATTGCCAAAACCTGCAAAGAAGAATAAGCCTTCGATGAGCAAGCCGAAGCCAGTTGAGCCGCCAAGCGAGGATGAGGACGCTCCAGTCGGTCAGGAGGAGTGGGAGGACGTGGCTTCCGGTGAAGAACACATCGGTCAGGAGGAGAGTGGCGAAGAGGATAGCGAGGACGAGGGTGTGGATGCGGAGGGCATGGAGAGGCTCATGAAGGCTCTTGGAGAAGACGGGCTGGACGACTTTGACCGTGCATCTCTCGCGGCGCTCACCGGCGAGGAGGGCGACAGCGAAGACGACGGAGAGGCAGAAGAGAGCCAAGGTGAGGAAGAGGAGGAGAGCGAAGAAGACGAAGAAGTCTCTGACGGCGAGGAAGACCACGCCCTGCAGGCCGAGGCGGCTGAGGAGCACGACGACGACCAGGAAGAGGTCGCTATTCCCCTCGACGAGGTGGATGAGGTGGATGAGGATGTCATTCCTCAGCAAAAGATCGAGATTGACAACAAGGTGCGTGGTGTGTCTATCGCAAAGCAGGAGCGGTGCTCAACTCGCAAACTTGCAGATTGCCCTCGAACGGATACGAGACACAATAAAACTCGACCCGTCCATGCCTTGGACAGAGACACTTGTGCTCACATACCCTCAAACCATCGACGTTGATGTCGATGACGACTTGAACCGCGAACTTGCATTGTATGTACTCATGTTACTCACCGCCGAAGCCTTACTTACAAGTATCTGCAGCTACAAGCAAGCCCTTCACTGTGCACAAGAAGCGAAGGCACTCGCCGCGAAACACAATTTCCCCTTCACTCGCCCCTCCGACTACTTTGCCGAGATGGTCAAGTCTGACGCGCACATGGAGCGCATCCGTCAGCGACTGCTCGACGAAAGCGCGACTATCAAGCGTGCGGAGGAGAAGCGCAAGGAACGCGAGGGTAAGAAGTTCGGCAAGCAGGTGCAGCTCGAGAAGCAGAAGGAGCGTGAGCGCAACAAGAAGGAGATGGAGGAGCGCCTGAAGGGCCTCAAGCGCAGTACGTCCCGTAGATTCTGTGCCTGCAGGGACTGTCCCTGACTTATTTCCACCTCGCGATCTGCAGAACGCAAGGGCGCCTTGGATAACGCGCAGGACGACGACTTTGACGTCGCCGTCGAAGACGCGATCGCCGACCGCCCCGCAAAGCGCGCGCGCGGCGACGGGCCCGGCGGCAAGAAGAAGGGCCTCCCACGAGAAGCCCGCGACAAGAAGTTTGGCTTCGGTGGGCCTCGGCGCGGTGCCAAGCAGAACACGAAGGACTCGACGGACGCGTTTGAACCGCGCCGGGGTGGCGGCAAGCCAGTGCGCGGCGGGGGCAAGGGTGGCAAGAAGGTCGGTGCGGCGAAAAGGCCAGGGAAGAGCAGGAGAATGGCGGCACGAAGCCGGTCATAGTATACGAACGTGTACGCACATACCTCAGTCCTCGCTGACTATGTCCAGACCCCATAGATGACAGTACCTTGGTCATGGCTGACCACGCTAGACCGAGTGCAGGAGAGCAAAGTCCAGGAACGAGATGTCAGTAGGTGGGGAAGAGGGTGCGTCATGCCTCACTAGTGTATAGGACCTGTCGTTCCAGAATCGCGAAGCATGTCAGACCATGCCAAGCGGTCGGCGAAAGTCTGGTTCATGTATTTATACGAAGGTGGGGAAAGCCCGTGCGGGGGAGCGCGGAAGGACGCGCCGCATTGACTTTTGAGCACTGACTCGAGCAGGGTCGCGCTACGGCCGATGAGATTTGTAGTGGGCGATGCTGACGTGCTTATGGCCACTCTAAAATTTCGAAGAACAGCCGAATTTCGAGTGCGGCATGCGGAAGGGCGGATGCTCACTGGACGATAAGGCCTCTAGAGATAGCGGAGGTGGCGTGGCGACGCGGGGGAATAGCCGCTCAGCACGATGACTCGGAGTCACATCGATTTTATGGAGCTGCAGCCTCGCAAATAAAAGGGCGACTAGGGCGGGCGACAGGTACGTCGTCCTCGACGCCAGCATCCTCAGCCAGCTCAGCTCACCGCCCACCGCACGCCTCCAGCCATGGTCCAGCCCCACGAGCCCGAGTTCGAGCAGGCCCTCGCCGAGCTCAGCGACAGCCTCACCAAGTTCCTGGAGGCGAAGCCCGAGTACAAGAAGGCGCTCGAGATTGTGCAGATCCCGGAGCGTATCATCCAGTTCCGCGTGGTCTGGGAAGATGATCAGGGCAAGCCGCAGGTCAACAGGGGATACCGTGTCCAGGTGCGTGGCGGCCGCCTCCGAGACACCTTCGTCGTGTGGCTGATCCGCGTATCGCGCAGTACAACTCTGCGCTCGGTCCCTACAAGGGCGGTCTCCGTCTGCACCCGTCGGTCAAGTGAGTGTGTCTGCAAGAGATGCCGCTGCGCGTGTGGCTGACCCCGTACACAGCCTGTCGATCCTCAAGTTCCTCGGCTTCGAGCAGACCTTCAAGAACGCGCTCTCGGGCCTCTCGATGGGCGGTGGCAAGGGCGGCTCCGACTTTGACCCCAAGGGCAAGTCCGACAACGAGATCCGCCGCTTCTGCGTCGCCTTCATGACCGAGCTCCAGCGCCACATCGGCTCGGACACCGACGTCCCGGCGGGCGACATCGGCACCGGCGGCCGCGAGGTCGCGTACATGTTCGGCCAGTACAAGAAGCTCCGCAACGAGTTCGTCGGTGTCCTCACCGGCAAGGGCATCACCTGGGGTGGCTCGCACATTCGCCCCGAGGCGACCGGCTACGGTCTCGTCTACTACGTTGAGCACGTGAGTACCCAGCAGCACGTTACAGATACGATGCCTAACTGCTGACACCGCGCTGCAGATGATCGCAAAGTACTGCCCCGAGTACAGCTTCACCAAGCCGTCGACGCGCGTCGCCGTCAGCGGCTCAGGCAACGTCGCGCAGTACACCGCGCTCAAGATCATCGAGCTCGGCGCCACCGTCCTCTCGCTCTCGGACTCCAAGGGCTCGCTCATCGCGACTGATAGCGCGGGCTACACCAAGGCCGACGTCGAGGCGATCATGGCGCTTAAGGCGCGCGGCGGCGCGCTCGAGACCCTCGCGAAGGAGCCCGCCTTCGCCGCGCGCTTCGCGTACCACGCCGGCAAGCGCCCCTGGACGCTCCTCGACACGATCCACATCGCGCTCCCCTGCGCGACGCAGAACGAGATCAGCGGCGACGAGGCGCACGCGCTCATCCGCGCCGGCGCCAAGATCGTCGCCGAGGGCTCGAACATGGGCTCGACGCAGGAGGCCGTCCACGTCTTCGAGGCGTCCCGCAAGCAGGGCGGCATCTGGTACGCCCCCGGCAAGGCCTCCAACGTCGGCGGCGTCGCCGTCTCCGGCCTCGAGATGGCCCAGAACAGCCAGCGCCTCCAGTGGACCAACGCCGAGGTCGACGCGAAGCTCAAGGACATCATGCGCAATTGCTACGAGATCTGTCTCGACGCTGGCGCGCGCTGGAGCGATGACGCCCCTGAGCTCCAGGGCAAGGTCATGCCGTCGCTCCTCGCGGGCGCGAACGTCGCAGGCTTCATCAAGGTTGCCGATGCCATGCGCGCCCAGGGCGACTGGTGGTAAACGTCGCAAACAAAAACACAGTGTATCTTGGATGGATGGCGGATGTAGATTTCAAAATGTATCATACGGGCTGTTGTATACCTCACTTGTAATTTATTGGTACCTTTCACGCATCTTTGCGACCTCGTTGAGCAGACTCAAGAGAAACTCCCGTCTTGGCAGCACGTTCCGGCATCATGGCGTTCTGAAGCCGTTCCTCACTGTCATACACAAGTAGTTCATGAAAAACAGTGGTATTGACTAATTACACAGGTGGCATGACACTCCACGATATAAATGCAAGCTAATGTACTATAGGTGCTGTCAATATGGTTGAGCCAACTGGCAGGACTGGCATACGCACAGTAAAAATACAGTCCCGGAACCATGCAAACCAATCAATGCAAAAGCAGCCGCACACATGTCTTCTACGACCGGCGTAGTCACGGGTTCTCTTCTAACATAGTGTAAGCCAAGGATCACAGAGGAGCAGTGTCGAAAAACGTACTAGGCGACTCGCTCTCAGTGCGAGGTTTCTTGCTAGGAGTCTCTGTAGAATCATTTGAGCTTTCGGCGAGAGGAAGACGACGCTTGCCGCGCATTCTCTGTATTGTGGCGTTAGTACTGGGCCGTGTGCTCGGCGGAATGTACTCACGAATCGATTGTCAAACTCTCGCTTCCTGGGTACTGGTCAGCAAATATGTGTATTGGTCGATATGGTCACTCACTTGGCTATGATCTCCTCCTGCTTCTTCTTCTCCTCCTCGTCCTACACACTCAATCAGCCTGTTCGCGCCGTCTAAAGGTGACACTCACCCTCTTCATATGTTGGAAGCGCTCGAGGAACGTACCGTCGTTGGAGAAGATGTTGACTGGCTTGGGCTTTGGATGGTTAGCCCTAGAAGTGCCATGGTGAACGTAGGCCGAGGGCGCAGGCGAGAGTCGCGACACTGGAGAGAGATGGGGCACGGGTG
The DNA here is from genome assembly GCA_001910725.1 of Phanerodontia chrysosporium. Taxonomy (NCBI): domain Eukaryota; kingdom Fungi; phylum Basidiomycota; class Agaricomycetes; order Polyporales; family Phanerochaetaceae; genus Phanerodontia; species Phanerodontia chrysosporium. The sequence goes on from MJGA01000025.1 coordinate 386,693, forward strand.
AGACGGAAGGAGCAGGCGAGCCATACCCGCTGACTGGAGACGCTACGCTAGACATCGTTGCGAGGAGGGTCGAGGAGAGTTACTCGGGAGGGCAGGAGTGGGAGACAACGTCGAGGACCGCGGTGGTGATGGTCTTGAAATAAGGAGGCAACGGGCGACTTGCCGCGGAACAGCTCGAAACGTCGGGATTTCCCACGCCTCATTCCCATGACGTCGGCCGACGGCAAGCTTCAGTCAGCAGCCGCCGAGCAGCAATCGCAAGACGTCGTCCTCGTCGTCCTCCACGACGTCCTCGCCATACTCCGCGACGTCCTCAGAGGTATACACCATGCCCTGCTTGCTTGACCTGCCTCCAGAGTTACTGGAACACATTCTCCTAGAGCTAGACCCGCGCGACGTCGCCCAAGTCGCCTGCACATGCCACGCCCTCCACGATGTCATCTACGGAGATGCGAACGAGCTCTTCTGGCGCAAGCTCTACCTGCGCATGCCACTCGACGACCCGCGCATCTGCCGCACACCTCTCGGCGTCCCTCTGCACGACATCGACTGGCGGCACATGCTGCAGCGTGTCATTCGCGCACGTAGCGTCGTGAACAACACCGCCGTATGCCGCCCCGAGGAGCGCACCGCCGTCGTGCAGACCCTGCTTGACCTCGCACGCCGCACGCCGCCCCTCTCGAGCACGCTTGGCGACGAGCTCAGCCTTAACCTCGTCTGGCTCGCCGCCCTCCTCCGCGGCGGTGCCTTCCTCGACCACACGATCTGGGTCCCCGCGGCAGACGAACGGCAGGCCCGCGCACATCTGCACACGCTCTTTGGCCTCACGTCGCACGACTTTCGCCCTCGCCACCGCGCCGAGACCCGCGCGTTCGTGTACGACTTCAAGCACTACTCCGCGAAGAACAACTGGGGCCCGTTCATGCAAGACGGCAGCGGCCGCGTTAACTGGGAGCACGTTCTTGCCATCCACCATGTCATGAGCATGCATATTGTGCCAGAGCCAGACGGCGAGCAGCAACCTACCTACACCATCTTCCCCATGAGTCTACCCTTTACGCAGAGCATCATCCCCGCAGGTGTAGACGTCGACGCTATGGACGACTGGGCTGGCATAGAAGGCGTCTGGCAGTGTGCCTTTGCCTTCATTGATCATCGCGAGTTGCTCTTGTACAACGACATTCCTGGCGGCGACGTGCGTTCCCCTTTATCGAGATTATATACTCAATTAATTCGGTCTTCAGAGACACGGGGAACCAAGGCGTAGCGGCGCCGGCTTCTTCGAGTCCTCTCGCATTACCGAAGTGTTCGGCGGGTTGAACATCCTGCTCCGGCTCACGCGTATCGAGCACGACCCGGCGCACCCCACGCGCCCGATCCTGCATTTCGAGGGCCAGAGCAAGACGGGCACGACCATGTCTGGCTTCGTGCGCGTCACACCCGATGAGAACATCCGCTGGCATTTCGTGAGCACGCCATTGCGCTCCGAGAATACTGCGACGCTGACCCACACCTGCAGGAGAGTGGCCAGAACGGAGACAACGTCTGGAGGTATGCCCTCGTCGCTCTTATCCGAGTCCAACGCTCACCCTTGTGGACAGCTCGGAGGGCGTACAAGTCGGCAGTGTGCGCTCGCCCTTTGGGATACTCGGTGTCTGGACGACCGTCAGCCATGATTTCGGTGACCCCGTTGGTTTGTCTTTTCGCATTGCGTTGCGTCTCATCATCTGCTCACGATGTGACTGATCAGGGCCATTCTGGATGCGACGACTACCGACAGCTGACGACGCGGGTTTGGCGTGAACCTCTGGCTGCCATGCCCGCACTTGCATGTGCATCTGTACAAGATCGGATACCTGCTTTATACAGTCGAAAAGGTCTTCGCTCTCGAGAATCCACACCTGCAGTGCATGTTACCACTTCTGCGTGCTTGCTCAGAGAGGACTGCAGAGAGCCTGTCAATCCTCACTCGTCTGTATCGCCAACACTGGAATCGCGGTCACTGAAATTCAGATACTAATGAGTAATGAATTATATTGATCCTACCAATCCGTTCTCATCCTGTCAAGAAAGTGCTATGCCATGACACAAGTGAATCCAAGCTCAATGATTAATACTATTCTCTCCTAACTATGCTTCCAGAACTCGATAGATCTACCACACACTGGTCAGAGAAATATCAAACAACGTGTCGTGCAAGACATACCTTCACAATGCCACTCTTCAGATCTTCCAGACGATAGCTTACGGATTCGACACTCTGTACAGGCATTAGCGACAAGTCGAATCAAAACTTGTCAGCACGCACCTCCTGTCCGACATGCTGGTTCGCCTGAACACCTTCACCTTCGTCTTCTTGACCTCATAGTCCCCGATGATGGCGACCAGCGGCTCACCCATTCCGACGTTCTGGTGGTAGATCTGGAGACCCTTGTGCCCCTTGAGTTTCGCCTCTTGCAGCACGATAATGTCCCCTGGCATGATGTCGCTCGCGCGCTTCGTCACTGCCGCCCCGCTCTGCTCGTACACGAGGTACCCAAACGAGTCGTACGGTGGCGCCGGCTTCGTTGCATTCGGCACTTCGTTCAGCACCGCCGCCACGAACCCGACGTGCGTCCCGTCTCCGATCAGGCTCTTTCGCGACTTTTCGTATAGGGTCGTCGCTACCTCGGCGATCTGCACACCGACGCGACCCCAGTGCGCCATCAAGTCGTCCGCGGACAGAGCTACTGGCGGGGGAGGAGCCTGCTTTGGCGGTGGCGGTGGTGGCGCCGCAGATCCAGTCGTGTGCTGACCAGGGTATTGTGTAGAATCTTCCGACCACTGACCTGACAACGAGAGGTCAGTGTCGCCTCCGAAATCGACACTGCCTTCCCACTGAGCGCCTGGTCTATTGGCCTCCGGGAGCTCTGGCGGAGGCGGAGGCGGCGCAGAAGTAGGCGGCGCTCTCTTGAGGCTAGCCGTTCGCGGCGGCGGAACCGGCGGCATTTCTTCATGAACGTCCGATGACTCGATCATCACGTAGTCATTGTTGGATGCAGAAGGCGAGAGCGTCGGGCGCGACTGCGGCGGCGGCACAGGCGGGCGCCCAGCGGGAACGGGGGCCGCGAAGCAGGCCGAACAGGCGGTGGTGGAGGCGGTGTCTCTTCTTCATCTTCAGGATGGTCGACCTCCTCGATATCGCTCTCCTCTGCTTCGACCTTTACGCCAGATGCCTCTGACTCCGCGTCGCTCTGCTCGGGTGCAGGAGGAGGCGGTGCGGCCCGCGGCGGGGGTGGGCGAGAAGACGGAAGAGGTGGGGGCACCTCCTCATACGCAGCGGCAGCTGGCACTGGCGGTGGAGGCGCAGCTCTAGGCGGCGGCGGACGTGACGGCGGCGGCGGAGGCGGGACCTCGCTATCCTCGTCAGCCTGTACCTTTGGAGCCCTGGGAGGCGGAGCGGCAGGCGTTGGGAACATTCCAAAGCGCATACCACCAGCAGCCGCCAACCGAGCTGCAATGCGTTGCTTGCGAGCAAACTCATCCTCTTCCTCCTCGGGCGGCGCCTGTTCTTCTTGAGGCGCCTCGTCGTGTCCGGCTTCCGGCTGTCGTTCTTCCTCTGCGAGTGGCGCAACGGGCGGTGGAGGCGGCGGACGAGCAACAGGCGGTGGCGCACCGAAACGAATGCCTCCTAGCTTTGCCATGCGCTCTGCAATGGTACGACGGCGGGCAGTCTCCTCGTCTTCTACAGGAGCCTCTTCCTCCAGTTCGCTCGGCGGGACCTCACCGTGAGGCGAGAGAGCAGGCGGGTCTGGAATCGCAGCCGGAGGTGACATTGGAGACTTTTGAGGACTGTAGAATGAAGGGTCTATAGGGTCTTTAAAACTTGTCAATAAAATGTCTTACGCAGTTTGACAAACGTATCTTACCACCGTCCGAATCGTCCAGAGTATGTGAACCTCCACTCTGTGGAATGACGACGCTAGGAGGCTGAGGCTCTTCCTTGGTAGGTGAGACGGGCATTGACGGCTTCCGTTGGGGCACAGGGATCGACTCGCGACGAGGTGGAGGCGGTGGAGGCGGCGACAGCTCCTGATTTTGCACGTCCGCGGAGTCAGAGTACTCGATAGGCTCATCGTTCGCACCCTCCCGTTCTTCGTATACGACAGCTTCGATTGGTGGCGGCGGAGGGAGTGACCGTCTTGGCGATTTGGGCGATGCTACAGGCTCGGACTCGGCTTCATTGGTAGGGGGCGGCGGAAGCGACCGCCGTGATGAGCGAATGCTCGGCGACTTGTATGAAGTAGCGTCGTCAATATCTTCAGGCTCTGCAACCACGCTATGCGCGGCGGGAGGTCCGGAAACAAACTCCTCAGGCTCTGCTGGCTTTGCGCGAGGAGGCGGGATCGACATGGAACTCGATCTGCGTGGTGGAGGCGGGGGAGGTGCGACCTCGTCGTCTTCTGGAACTTCTTCAGGTTCGACTTGCCCCAACGGCGGAGCTGGGGTGGCACGAGGTGGAGGAGGTACCGACACGCGGCGAGGAGGCGGAGGAGGCGGCGATTCTACGTCTGCCTCCGCCTCAGGTTCGAGAGTAGACTTCCGACCCAAAGCAGGCACAATCGGCTCGCTTTCGTGCTCATCCGCATGGGCTTCCTCGTAGACAGACTGCTCGTCGCTCTGCTCCTCTTCGGTTTCACGATACGCAAGGCCTGTAACCTCGTGATCTTCGTGCCCGTGTACAAATTCGCTTTCATTGGCTACATTGCTTGCATCTACAAAAACAGTAAAGATCCATCAATCCTACATATTCCTTGCCACATCTAGATTGAAAGAAGATATTATTTACCATCTACCTCTTCCTGCTGGTACCTAGCATCGCCTTCAGGTGCGTCGCTGTCTCGCTCCGACGCCATGCTCGCGGTCCTGCCAGATATAGGTCGGGTTGCAGCAGGAGGCACAGGCGGTGGGCTAGCAAGGCTAGATACCGAAGGCGCAGACAGGTCAATGCTCTCCCGGCGACCAGCGTCTGCTGACTCGGGGAGGACAGGCGGAGGGACATCTGCGGTCTCAGACTCGACTTGCTCCTCATGTTGTGGAGACTCCTCAGGGCTCTTCGGTACGTCCACTGTGGCCTTGCGAGTCGGCATCGGAGGCGGTGCTGCAAAGGGGTTGAAGCCACCCTGCTGGCGGAGACGTTCAGCGATCCGCTGACGGCGCGTTTCCTCATCTTCCTCTTCCTCTATCTCCGTAGGCTGTTCAACGGCCTCGGGCTCATCTGCAACAAGCACAGGATCCTCGACGGGTTCGGGATCCTCAGCTGCCTGCACGGCCGCAGCAGGCTCGGGCACTTGCGCTGGTTCCTCCTTCTGTCCACGCTCGAGCGCGAGCTCGTCGATGTTGTCCAGCACCTCACTCTGAGACTCCTGCACGTCGGCGTTCGGCACGTCCGGTGCCTCGGCCTTGGCCGGTTCCACGGAACTGTCTGTCTTCTCCACAGGCTCCAAGTCCAGAACAGCCTCGTCCTCTTTACTCTTCTGCACAGGCTCCTGGAGCTCCTTCGAGGTGTCATCGCTTGTAAGTTGCGGCGTGCCGGCCGGGCTCTCCGAGACATCGGGAGGGCTTCCGAGGACTTGCTCGGCAGCAGGCGGCGGAGTTGCAGGGGACGGCGACTTGGGGGCCTTACGACGCGGAGGAGCTGCTCGCTTCGGTGCCGCAGGGACGGGCATTGCGGGTGAGCGAGGGGCAGACGATGGTGCAGAGTCGGCAGACAGGAGAGATGTACTGGACGCATTCGGTTGAGCAAAGTATTCTGTATTAAGGTCAATATATGCGCAACGTCGGAGGGGAATGACGCACCCTGGCCCGTTTTCTCTGTAGATTCGCCTTCGGCGGCTGCGTCTGGAGGGCTTTGAGGTGCTTTGTCTTGAGGAACTGTGGTGGTATGTCAGTAACACGTGCCGACACACAACGGCATCGCCGCACCTTCAACATCGGTCGCTTGCTCGGTGGTCTTCTCCTCCTTGGGCTCTTCAGCCTTTGCAACTTCGGGTTTCTTGGGCACGTCTGGCTTGCGACCGAAGATAGGAGGTGCCATACCAACCCTGGCACCTCCAAGACGGGCCATGCGAGCAGCAATCGCAGCACGACGCTGCCGCTCTTCTTCCTCTGGGTCCGCCTCCTTTGGCTCCTCAGCGTGCGCCTCCTTTGCGTCCTCTCCTTCCGCAGTAGGCTGGTCATCGGATGGCACAGGCGCGTCGCTCGCAGGCGGCGAAAGCACGGGCGGCGAGAAGGCACGCGGGCAGCCTCCTTGCCCTCACCGTCGCTGTCGTCAGCAGGCGGAGACACAACTGGAGGTGGCTTCCACTTTGGTTTCTCGAGCGGTGGCTTCGGTGCGACAGGCGGCGGCGCGCCAAAGCCCCCTCGTCCCTGGAGAGCCGCCATGCGCTCCCTGAGGCTGCCGCCGGCACCAATGCTGGCCTTCGCATCCGCGGCGCTCATGCCAGCAGCTGCCTTCCTCTCCTTTTCGGCATCCTCGTCGCTGGTAACGGCGGGCGGCGACGTCGGACGCGGCTTCCAGGAGACGTGCCCACTCGGCTTCGGGCGCGGTGCCGGCGCGGGTGCGGGTGCAGGCGCAGAGCCCTTGTTCTCGAATGCAGCGATACGGTCACGGAGTGAACCGACCTTCTTCGGCGGAGGATCAGCCATGGTAGACGGCGAGAGTGGTCGTGGTGGTCGTGGTGGTTGTGGTAGTCGAGCAAGGCGGGAGACGGCGCTACGTCATGAAACACTGCTTATCGTCGTCACTTATCGCTTTACGACCGGTAACAAATAGCCTACTGCGCTTCCAACAGAACTCTTACCCGCCTTTCTTACTCCTAGTTTCAGTGATTCGAGACTGCGCCTCGCTGCTGCATCGTGTCTCATGACGTCGTCTTTCTCGACTAACAACTCAAATATGTTCTTTGTGATCCCAACAGCGTCGAGAAGCAGCCAAGACTAGTCCTGTGGACAGCAGGTTGCGGAAGCGTGAGCGATGCACGGCATGCGCGCATGCACGGCGCCATAAGCGTGACCCCTGGTAGCGCGGACCCGGTGTACTCCACACCGCAATCGGTGCTCGCGCTGCCAAGCTTCGTTCCGTACGGTTACCCGCGTGCAATAGAGCGTATCAGCTGGCATTCACAGCTTTTGGGGCATGGTTCCCTGGAGGACGGCTATGTTGATGCGCGGGCGGGCGCTCGCCTGTCGGATCCCTGACACCACACACCCGGATGTACTCAGCTATCGCTGGCCCCTGGTTTAAAACTGGCCCCTACTTTATAAAAGTGGGCTAGCAGTCTCTACATCCACCGTAAGCAACTGGGATCATCTTTGCTAATGCATAGATACAGTACCTATCGATAGACACCAATATGCCAAGGGTCTGAGCAGGGGAATGAGGTGTCACGGATGTGACGGCGTAGCCCTATTTTTTGCCGATTTTTGGCTATTTTCCTCGATTAATCCAACGGGCGAGCAGCCCTCGCGCCGTCTGGAGTCCTAGCCGCCCACACTCAGCGCCTGGCCATTCAGCGCCAGCGCCCTGATGGCGCATCACCCCTAGACGCCAGCGCATCCCGCTGCGCGCTCAGACACTGCCCGGATCACCGGTCTGCCTTGCAACCGGTTCCCCAGATCGCCGAGGAGGTACTGTCATCCCTGATGACTCCCCTCGCCGAGACACGCCGAGCTGATCAGCCTGATGACACAGCCTCGGCTCGACACAGCCTCGAGACACTGCCAGCTGACACAGCCTCGTGACATAGCCCCCGCACAGCCTCGCCGCGCAGCCCGCGTCGCAGCCTCGCTGGCTATGCTGAGCACTGCCCATCAGCTTAGGTAATCGTACAGCCTGCCCTAAAGACTCTGTAGTATATAAGGGTAGCACTCTTCGCTCCTGTCCGTCATCTCGACCTCTTGGTCAATACGGACAGGTAAGCCGCACTTGTATTCTTTACTATCTCTCAATAATAACTTGGTCAATACGGACAGTTGCACAAACCGTTCATCGCCGCGTGACTCGCTCCGCTGCGCCATCTCGTCGACCTCCCCATTCGCGCTCCCTCGTGTAGCGTTGAGCCTTCACTCCGCGACATTAGGTCGAGATCTTTTGGGTACCCTAGGCATTTTTCCCTACCACTCCCCCCAAACCCCAAAAAGTTTATTCCCTCCGTTTAAAGCGAGTACGTCGTAGTTGAGCAGCCTGCTCACTCCGTGCACGTTGCTAAGGCCCTTGCTTTGCAGTGCCAAAAGACGTCCAGCTCAAGGACCACATCCCCCAGCGCATCTTCGACCGCCTCCAACGTCGTCGCAAGGCCGGTAACCCCGTCAAGTGGACGGACCGCAAAGTCAAGGCGGTCATCAAGCACGTCTCCACGCTCCCGACGCCTCCGCCCTCCGTCCCCTCCATCAACTGGAACGCCGTTCGCGAGGCTCGTGAGGCCAAACAACGCGTAGGCAACCGCATCCGCGAGCAGCGCCAACGAGAGGCGCAAGAAGCCCAGGCCGCCGTAGCCGCCTCCTCCTCGAAGCTCAGTTTGGCAGAGCGCCTCAGCGCCGCCCCGACATACGGGCCCATCGCCCGCAAGCCCATCGGCATCGATATCCCCAAGTACTCCCCCACCAACCTCGTCGGCATCTTCACGCCCAAGCTCGACACAACCATCAAGCGTCTCAAGGCCGTCGAGGAAGTCGACCTATTCCACCTCGTCAACAGCGACCACGCGTACGGCGTTTGCCAGCTGCTTGAATGCCTCCGACAGATCCGCGCCGAGCTCGTCCGTCTTGCCCCCACTACCACATTTAAGGAGTGGCATTATGCCTAGATTCTTGCTGTCGGTTTAGGGTACATGTTGGGTTCAGGATGGGGCTAAGTACGGGTTCATGGTTATTAGAGGGTTAAGGTGGGTTTAACTAGGGTTGAAGGTGAAGTATCTGAAGTGGTGCTGAGACAGCCTATGCGCCGCGAATGTTTTGACACACTCGCGGCGAACTGACGTGAATGGTCATGGTCCCATATACACATGGGTCAGCCGCGATTGTTTCGTGACAGTCGCGGCGATGCCTACCTTTTTTCGCGATCATGGGCATTTGCAGCAGTCTGAGCCATTTTTTAAATTAAATAATAATCATATCGCATCCAAATAAAATCGCAAAAATAGGCATATATCGCCGCGAGTGTTTCGTGACACTCGCGGCGATGCCTACCATTTTTCGCGATTTTTCCATGGGCATTTGCAGCAGCCTGACCCAATATTAAATTAAATAATGATTATATCGCATCCAAATAAAATCGCAAAAATAGGCATATATCGCCGCGAGTGTTTCGTGACACTCGCGGCGATGCCTACCATTTTTCGGGATTTTTCCATGGGCGTTTGCAGTCAGGATTAAATAGTTATTCAAGAATGAAATCCTAAATTATAAACTGCAAGTACAGTGTTTTACCACTTTTTGAGAAACTAATTTTTTACGATGATGAACCCATATTGACATGGGTCAGCTGCAGGTGTTCTGTGACATATGCAGTGGACTGACACAGATAAAGGGTCATATTGATATGGGTCAGCCACAACTGTTTCAAGACACTTGCGGCGAACTGAGTCACTTTTTACATTAACTAATAATGATATCTCATCCAAATAAAATCGCTGAAATTGGGAGTTTTATGCCCGCGGGGGGAAAGTTGGCTGGCCACCACTGTCCACTGGTCCCCCGTGACATCCAGCGCCCAAATGTGCCATATTAGGTTAGATGTAGATAAGATACAATGGCAACTGATAGAATCCATCACCGCGAGACGCGGGACTTCGCTGGCCGCCATCGTCGTCCGGTGCCCTCCACCATGTCCTGTCGGTGTCCGTTGGACCTCGTCAGGGCATGGTGCAGGTCACCATTCCCTGTTGTACGGTGTTGAACTGAACCCGGGTGTGGTGAGTTGTGCTGGACCGTGATGAAACATGGTGTATCTGACTGGAGGCAAGCAAGGTTTGCCACACATCGAGCTCTTGCGCTGATGTGGCGAGCTCGTCGCAGGTCCCAGCGTGGAGCGCGTCGTACTGCAGGCAGTTTCTGCCGTCTGGATTTGGCCTATGGTGCAGGAACCTGGTCCCTGCTTGGGTAAGCGGTCGTCATTTTGCTTCCGCACGGCCGCGCCACATTTGGATTAAATTCAGTGCGAATCTTAGTTTCGTGACATCTTGGTCTGGCAGTGCTACTAATGCTCACTATCTATGGTAGAGTTCTGGACTAGATCATGTTCTCGACCGTCCTTACAACCGAGAGCGCTGTATCTGTTGTTTTCACCCCAGGTTCGTGCTGTTTTTGGATTTTCTCGGTCTCTGCACTCTGCCGCTCACAATTTTCGTTCCCTTCGACCGTCATTCTCCCTTGTGGTCACATCCCCTGCCATGGGCGACGAAAAGTGGCTTACCGGCCCAGTTAATCAGCAGCGGAAAAAGGGCGACTTGCTCAAGATCGCACAAGAACTCGGCCTCGATATTCCTCAGAACGAGAAGGAGATTACAGTCGTCCGCCTTGTCGAGAAGATCACGACCTACATCTCTGACAATCAAGAGCTCATCGCGTCATCTGCTAAATTACAACGTCTCGTTTCGTATGGCGCACAATCAGTGGCTCGAGGGAAGGGCCATGCAGGGAAAACGAGTGCGGATAAAGCAGCTGAAGACGAGGAGGAACAGGCGAAGCCCCAGAAGAGCCCCACTGGGTGCGTACCTATTTTCTCCAGTAATAACCGCCTCTGATTGCCTCTTCAGTGCACATAAGACGCTTCTGGAGAAGAAAATCACAACAGATCCACCAGCTAGCTTTGAACGACTCCAGACCAGTAGTAGGGCAACAAGTATCATACCGAATACTTGTACGTCCTGGCCGTTATGTCTATCAAACGTATCTGACCGTTTTCAGTGCATGAGGAGGTAACTGATTCGTCTGAGGAAGAAGGACGGCAAGATTCGTCCCCACTGCTTGGGACCATGCCCCTCCCGGCTCCAGCGACCCCTCGTCAGTTTCGGATGGACGCTGGAGCTGAGAGAAGTGTTCTGGCACGTCTTGAAGCCCTCAAAACGCCGTCGAAGTGGGAGAATAAACGTAAGCCATCCTATGTATCCTACCACCCGCTCTGACACCACATCTTGAAGGCGACATTGTAGTTTTATTCCACAACAACCCTGGCACCAAATCCCACACGGAGGAGGTCTGGATTAGCGGTGAAGACGCCACAGTCGAGGAAAACCTTGTAGGAGGGGAAATCCAACATTTCGCACGCCTCAGTGAGCTACTCCCGCTCGCTATAGAGCAGAGTAGCACTCCTACGAAAGGTGCGCACCTTTCTGTGGTGCTTTACATCTTATTGGTGATGATCCCAACCGTCTCTAGCTCGTCCAGGCCGCATTTATCGTCCTGGTGCCACAGGCAGTGGTAATCGGGTGGACTTGGGATCTGTGGACGCTATTCTTGCTGGAGAGCGTCCCAAGGCCCTTCGAGTCGATTGGCTCGATCGGTACCGCCTTCGCGAAACAGAGGATGGGGAGGCGTTGGCCTGTGACCTCTTTCTCGAGGCGGAGGAGCCTAGAAAGGTTCGTTGCTTTTTCGAAGATATTGAACGGTATCTAATGCCTCTACACATAGGTCGTGGAGCAGCTGGCCTCGCCAGGGCGCAAATCGAAGATCAACACTCTGCAATCACCCGTGAAGATGGCCAGTACGACGAAGACGAGGGCACGAAGCCCAGTAGCCCCACAGGCCGCTCCAGACGCACCCCCAGACAAGGCTCTGATCCAATTCATCAACCGACTCCTCGGCGGCCCTTCCAGGCCGGGAAAGCAAGCTGTTACTGCGGGTGATGTGCTTCTGCGCCATCATTTCGTCAAGGACAAGCTCGAGAGGTTGGACTCTCTTGAATGGAACCAGCCCAGAGGTGGATACCGTATCCCAGCAGGTGCGTCTCCTCCATCTTCCAAGATCCATTGTTCTCTCAGTTTTATTATAACAGACTTCGAGGATGCGCGATTCGCAGGACGCAGCTTTCAAAAAATTCATGTGTACGAAGCGCTGCACCTCAACGACTCCCTCATTTCTGCCGACCGTAAGCTCTTCGCCGACCATTACCTCGCTAAGCTGCCAACGATCAAGGCATGGTACAACGATCCTTCAAACACACAGTACGAACGCTTCGCCAAAATGGGTGTCAATGAGTTCCGCACATACGTCAAGCGCAAGTGTGCTGATAAGAATGGGGTGCCTTCGAGGACGAAGCGCAAGGCAAGCGACGAGATGAATGACCGTGCAACTAAGCGGCGGACGGAGACTTCGGGTGGTCATACTCACGAAGGGTTTGAATCAGACGATTTAGATTAGCTGTAGACGTTTACTAGATTGTGCAATGTATCTCGAGAGTGGTGAACGAGACATATGTTTTGTGAGATGAATCTGGTGTGCTCAATCTGGCTAAACAATTGTGCGGTCTGAAAATTATACTCGCCCTTGCTCTATCTTGTCTATCCGACCACCATGTCTGGGACAATCCGCGACCTTATAGCTGTGCTCGATAACTTCCTCCCTCTCGATCTACCCATATACCAGGCACTATCCGTTGTGAGGGCCATTGCTGCACTGTACCCGCTGCTTCGTCTTCACAGACAGCAGAGAACAGAGCCAAGGCAGCCACAAGTCACCGCCTGGTTGAAGCGTGCTGCAGATCTGCTTCAGGAAACGTTCTGTGGGCCTGAAGATCATCCCTTACATGTTGACCTTGGTCCAGACGAGCAAGACTCCAGGATAATGCATGCAAAGCTAATCTCTTACGATCTCGACATGCTGTACGAATTCCTCGGCCTCGACGACCTTCCTGCCCCCTTGGAGGACCTCCTCGTGCCTTCCAAACCAATTCTCATCACTTCTCACCGTGTCTGCGTCCTATGCCCTCCGGAGACGCGACTTAAATCGCTTCGGCTCCATGACGAGACACAGAACGTGCAAGTACTGAAGGACAACTTGGAATGGGCTTCTGGCGTCCTCCTCGTGGCGCACTGCAGATCCTGTGGCACAGATTATTATCCAGACCGTATTACATTCAAACACGCACCTGGGGAGCGGCGGCAGCATCTTGAGTATGATGCTGAGTTCTTGTGCATCTCTAAGCACGGTCTATGGTGCTCTCGCCGCGTAGCTCGCATGCAAGAGTCCAGTGTCCGCGAGTTTCGGGCTGGATGGTCCAACTTTGCGAACTGGCTTAATCAAGTCATCTCCAAGGGCCCTCGAATTACTCACCGTCAATCGCAACGCCTTTTTATCGAGCACTTCGCAAGGCGACTCCTCGTGGCCCATGGGCACTCCGAGACGTTCACATGCGCCACAAATCTCAAGACAGCTGACCTTGCAAGAGTTGTCCGTGACAAAATTGGAGCTGATGGAGGTGTCATTGTCAGCACACTGAAACACGGCTGCCTCGAATGTACACACGTGAAACGCTATCGCGCCGATCTTGTTGCTGAGGGAGCCTTGCTTGAGGCTGAACCAGACGACGTCGTAGGTGCAGAACATATCGCAGATATTCCGGCTGAGGTGAGCCATGAATCTTTGTTCATTGCGCATAATAGCTTAGGATAGTACTTGCTCAGAATGCTCCCAATGTTGACGATGCTGTAGTACCGGCAGGGCTTCCTCAAGAGCCTCCCGTGCAGCATCCTCCTCCGCCTGGGGCGCCAAGAGGATATGTCCGGATGGCCGTCATGGATGGCAAAACTATAGGTCATCGAGTAAGCTGCCTATCCACTAGAGTGACCTTGACATGGGCTCACCTTTTATACCGTAGATTTGCGCACTGACCGACTGCAAGAAACCTCTTGTGAACTACAAGAACGGCCGATTTTGTGCGGAGCATCTGGAGCTCTACGGAAATATATGCGGCATTGTAGGCTGCAATGAAGCTATCAGCGACCCGCAGTCCATGACATGCAATAACCCAACACATGGCGCATGGTTCGAGGCCTGGAGGCAACGCTTTGGACGCATCTCCTATGGACAAGTTCGACGCGTCATTCGTCAACACCGACAGAATGCGGACCGCATGGCAGATCTCCACAACGTCCACAATCGACCTCAGCGTGAGCTACGGGTTAACCTGCCTGAGCTCGAGGGCACAGCAGGAGATGAAGTGACACACACCTTTCGTACACAAACTGTCTATTGTCTCGAGACGATCCAATGGTCATGTGGCATGCCGATCGCGTGGGGCAAATGCTACAAGGCTGAGAGCTCATCGCAAGTGACAGCCTTTGTGAAACGCACCTGGGAAGGATATGAGAACCTTCGGCCAAGCTTCCTATGCTACGACGACGCCTGCGACCTTCTCCGTTGTAACGACGCTTCTTTTGCGGTGATTAGGAAGTGTTGAGGTTGGGTGGTTAGGCCGTGGTCAACGTTCTTGCTAAACCGCCTGGATTCTCGGATCGCGACTTTGGATCGGAGGGTCTCCAGTCGTTCGTTGGGGGTTGTAGGGTAGTGTGTGGGAGTGACAAGGCTTATCCTCAGAGTCTTGAGAATATGCAGGATGTTGGGATGGGGGAAATAACTCAGGCAATAGCCTCGATGCTTATTGCTCTGCAGTTATTATGGCTTTGACTTCCAGTTGAAGTCCTTGAACTCTTCTCCAGGTATGGTCCTTCTGGGTACTCAAATAACTCTTGTCAGTAGGCTTTCTGCGCCTCTGATACGTACTGCTGGATACTGAGCAACGGGTTTGCTCAGGAAGCCAATCCCAGCTCTGACACTTTGAGAGCTCTGCTTTGGGGAAATTTGGATTGGTATTTAGTGGGCTACCTACGGCTGTATATATACTGCTGTAGGTATATTTGAAATTCCCTTATGGGGTACACGATCATGCAACCTGATTGGCTGAGCTCCCATGCTCTTCCAATTTGTCGCAGAGAAAAGTAGTTCCATAATCAATCAGCTAATGATCTGTCGTGCTGATTGAGCCTTTAGTCATCCCATACCCTAATTTCCTTCTTTTCTGACTCATACTGCTTGGCGATGAGTCGCTTTCCAGCTTCTGAGGTGCACCCTTGATTCTCTGATCGCGTTTCAGGGGGCTGTGCGATCGAGGCTTGAGTATTCGATCGCTTGATCGTGATCAGTGGCCTTGTGATCGAGACTAGTGCAGTTGATCGTGCTTGATCATTTGGGGTGATCAGGGGGGGTGTTTGTGCAGTGATTCCAGTGCCTTGGTGCCTGTATAATCCCATAGAAAGTCTTCCCTTTCTGTCTTGGCTGGAATATACTAAGTAGGCATTTGCGGGTAGGCTGTACCCTTTCAGCATTTTCCTTATGTTCTTGTGTCAAACAAGTTTGACGCAGGACATCCGGGGGTCGCTTGAAATTGCAACTGTCCTCAGTTGCTCTCGGAATCTTCCTCCAGATCCTCAGAACTTGAGTCCTCTTCTTCTTCCTCGTCTGTTCTTTCTTCTTCGTCTGCTCTTCGTTCCAGCTCTTCCAATGAAGGTACCGGGTCGATCTTGCTAAGGTCGGCAGCCAGTTTCTTCAGCTCCTTCTTGTTTCCTCGAGCAACATAAGGAATGAGCCGGAAGGCTGCTATTCCTGTCCTCCAATGTGCTCCATCCAATTCCTTGATGATGTAGGATCCGCCGGCGGTTCGTCGTACAATTTCGTAGGGCCCAAAGTAGCGGCTTTTCGATTTCTTGTCCAGCGATTTTTCAATGGCAGTGTTCCTGATCAATACTAGAGTCCCTGGGGCTAAAGACTCGTTGATCATGCGGGCTCGATATCGCTCTTCGAATTGTGTCTTTGACTTGAGACGCAAGGCCTTCATTGTTTGCGCTGCCTTGGCTATGTCTTCGGGTCGCTTTTGAAGTTGCCGAATTCGTAAGGCCAGTAAGTCGCTGGTTTCCATGTCGCGGGTGAAGCCATCCACCATGAATGAGGCTTCCACCAAATCGAAGGGTAGGACTGGATGTGTGCCGTGCAACAGATAGTATGGGGAATATCCTGTCTGTTGGCGGACGGTGACTCGGTCGGCAAAGAAAGCGTGACTGACATAGTCAGGCCATTCCTTGATCCTTCCTTCGCATGACTTGAGTATTGCTTCACGGATGATGAAGTGTCCTCGTTCGACCACTCCATTGGCTTTGGAATTGTAGGCCGAGATCTTGATGTGTGGCAGGTGATAGCGATCCATAAGTAGGCTGTATGCACCCATGAATTCTGGTCCATTGTCTGTAACGACCCATCCAACGGCGCCGTATCGACATAGGATTTGTTCCCAGAAAAACTTGGAGACTGCTTCAGCTTTCTTGTTTCGCAGGGGGCGCCCTTCGGATACGCCTGAAAGGTCATCCTTGCCGGCGATGATGCAGACATAGGCTTGGGCCTTGGGCATGTGCATGATGTCGAGGTATATTTTGACAAAGAGAGTGGCTGGGGTCGATACCATGATTGGTACTTCTGCCTTGCGCAGGGCTCGGATTTGGCATTGATGGCAGGACCGTACATGGTGGCGTACGTCGTTCCATAATCCTGGCCAATAGAAGCGTTGTTTTACAGTTTGAAACGTGGCTAGCTCGCCTCGGTGCCCAAGTTGCTCATGGGCTGCTTCCAGAATGGCTTTGCGCTTCTCCTTTCTGAAGATGCACTTGGTGGGTATCCCGTGAGGGTTTCTTCGGTACATGGCGGGTCCTTTTACGAAGTACTTCAGGGATTTCTTGATGAACCGGTTTTTCTCTTGTATAGAGTCAAACGACGGTGTCTGAAGTGTTCGCAGGAAGTCGTAGATGTCCACTAATGTCTGTTCTGGCTTGGGAAGAACAGAAGCATATATGCGGAGTTGCTTCACATCTTCTGGCTCGGTTTGGACATGATACAGGTCCCATTCGCCTTGTTGCCAGGAGGATAACTGGTGGGTGGCTGTTGCATGGGCGAACAGTGCGATGTCGTCCAGCCAACTGTCGTCTTCTTCTTCCATGCTTTCTCCTTCTGCTCGCTCCTTTCGTGACAAAGCATCTGGTCCTCGGTGTTTGGCTGCTGGCACATGTACCAGCTCGAAGTCAAACAGGAGAATTCCTTGTATCCAGCGGTTTATGGCTGCGTTCGGTTGAAGGTCGGGGTCGTTGAGCATGCCTTTGATATACTTGGCATCTACTTCAACTATAAGCTTTTTGACGCCTATGAGGTGTATTCTCCAAGCACGCAATGCCCGGAATAGACCATATAGTTCTAGCTTTGGTTGCGAGTAGCGTGCTTCGCGTTCATTCATTGGAATTGAGCCGTAGCGTGCTGGTCTTCTTCGCCCTTCTTCATCGATTTGCGATAGGATAAATCCGACTGCTATGTAGCTGGAGTCTACAGCGAGAATAACTGGTCTGTCGGATTTATGGTCGATTTGTCGCAGTGCTGGGGCGGATGTGATGGCCTTCTTCAAGGTGCAGAACGCTTCTTCTCGGCGGGCATCCCAGATAAACTCGTTTCCTCTCCGGATAAGCTCAGTAAGCGGTCGTGCTTTAACTGAGTAGTTCTCAATCCATATTCTGACAGTGCCGCATAGTCCTAGGAATGCTCGTACATCCTTGACTGTTTTGAGCGGAGGCCAGCTGAGAACCTTCTCCACCTTCTGCGTATCGGGTAATCGTCCTTCTGGCGTACACTTCTGTCCTACTATAAGGACTTCTGGTCTGGCCAGTTGTACTTTGGCTGGGGAAAATGTTCCTCCTGCATGTCCAACTCGGTGGATTATTCGATGTACGTCATTGGCGTGTTCCCAAATGAATCGCCGGATGCCTGGGTTTGTGGGCAGAACTTCAGGTCGTCCATTCTGATCTTTATACTGTGATGCTGGGCCTTTGATGGGTAGGTCGTCGATAAATATGTTGGCCTTGTGTGGGATTTCGTGTTGTAGAATGAAGGACATGCAGGCCTGGAACTCAGCAGGGGAGTTCGTAAAGCCTGTGGGTAGCGATGTGATTCGTAACAGCCCAAGAGGTGTCATGAAGGCTGTTAAATCACGGCTGCGGGGGTGTACTTTGCGAGCATCGAATCCCCAATAGAGGTCGAATACAGTGTAACACTGATGTCCAGCAAAGGGTTCCACAAAACTGTCCAGGTTCGGGGGTAGTCCAGCGTCCCGTATGGTAACTTTGTTGAGGGGCTGCAAGTCATGTACGATGCGCAGCTTGCCGTTCTTTTTGCGTACACAGAACCATCTTGAGCGATAAGATGATTGGCTTGATTCGTATACTCCTGCCTCCATCTTTTCCCTTAGTAGTTGTACAACCTGGTCTAATATTCCTTGTGGTATAGGAATATTAGGGAATGCCCAAGGTATGTGCGGAACTACTGGAATAATGTATGGCGTGAAGTAGTCTTCTCGAAATGATCCTCTTTCGTGGTCTTCCCAAACAAAGTGATCCTGATGGGTTTGGAGGATATGCTTGAATAGCTTTTCCTCTTCTGGCCATAGGAATCCGTCTTCGTTTATCTTCATTTCCTTCATACGTTCGGCTGTGAGTCTGCCTCCATTTGGGGTGAATTGTGGTGGGTGTGTAGGTAATTCTGGCAGGGAATCGAGGGGTTCTTCAGGGAAGTGTCTTTCAACCCTGGCGTCCTCGGGGAATACAGCAGGTACAGGCTTGACTTTGCGGTCTACCCGTTTGTAGGCCGCAAACACTTCTGGTAGATGCATTGGCTTGCAGGCAGCGAAGAGTTCTTCCCCGTCCATACAAATAATATCATCGTCATCATCCAGTGTGGCTAAGAAATCCTCCATGGCTACTGTATACAACAGTGGAGCGCTTGGAGACTCAGCGTCTTCCTCCTCCAGGACTGTAACATATAATCCTTTCCATTCCTCCTTGTTGACTACATCTCTTGACCCGCCCAAGGGCTTGGGGTCAGATATGCATTTAATGTCTTCTTCATTTCCCAACATCTCCTTAGGTCTCCTGGGGTCTTCTGGTGCCTGGGTTGCCAAGGCTGTGTGATAGTACCCTTGTGTTCGAGTTCGGGTATTGCTGGAATATTCTTGTGATTTTTCCGATTTTATAGGCGGATGTGCAGCAGGTAACTTGTCTGCGGCTGATCTGGCGCCAAAGGTCTGGGTTGCCGGTTCGAATCCTGCTCGTGCTTCTGGATTTTCTTGCACTGAGCCTCGTAGCAATCCTTGTGGCATGCCCGAGGGTTGGCCGAGGTCAGGTGCTGATTTGTGGCGCGCGCCTTGCTCGCGGGCGCTCGCCGAGTGCAAGGGTTCGATTCTCGTGGGTGCCGTTTGCTGAATATTCAAGACCGAGGCAAGGCCGAGGCGCTTAGCTGACCCGGGGGTCGCTTGAGCACCGAAGTCTCGTCTCGTCGCGAAATCTCGAATATCCGGCTCGCGTGCCGGTTTCGGAGGCTCCGTATTTTTCTGTAGTTTAATATACAAGGGGTAAGTCCATCTTTCGAGTCCATAGGTCAAGATAATACTGCAAAGAAAATAAACAAATTTTTCGAGAGTTTTGTAAACTAAGAAAAATTCGTCCGGGTCAAATGTCCATATGAGCGTCGCGCTCCTACTGATACAAGTACATACGAAAAGGAAAAAAGTACCGGGAGATATGTTTTTGTTGCCGCCACGCGCCCTGACGCTCGTCATGGTGCTTTCGCACTCAGGAGCCGGTGGCAGCGCGGCGGCGTTTCTTGTGCAGAGGCTCGCGAGCGTGCGGGCGACGTAGCTACGCCCGAGCTGGCCGGTGCCTGCGCTTGTACAAAGACAAAAAACTAGTCCTAGAAGATACGCTCGTAGTCCAGTGTCTGTGTTAGTCCAGAGTTCGTACAAAACGAGGCTAAAATAAAGAAAAACATATCCGTAGCGCATTGCGTTCGCGCCGAAGTCCGTGGTCGAGGTTGTCCGTGTGCCGTAGTTATTTCCGTGGTGCGCCTTCATGCGCGTATCTTCTTCAATGCGCTTCGCCATAGTCGTCAAGGGGGAGGGGCGTGCTGGTGTGATTTCCGATATGATAGAGGGTGACCGGGGTGATGTAGCTGGGAGTGCCGATATAGCCTGCGAGGCGGTCGGCTCGTACTTGCTCTTCGTCCGGTTCGCCCAGTCCGTAAGCGAGTATCGCGTCGCATTCGCGAACGTAGTCGGCGGCATGGGGAATGTCTAGGAGGCCAGCCCAGCGGTGGCGGCACTGGCGAATGGCGAGCTGCTCGCACGCGTAGAGATACGGGGTGCCGAATTCTTCGGTGTAGGGCAGCAGGCACTCCAGGTCGCGGGTCGTCGGCTCCTCGAGGGTCCACTTCTCGGCCAAATACGTCGGTAGGTCGTAGGCTTGCGTTTCATGTAGGACGGCCTGCGCGCGGCCAAGGAGGTGGCAACGGGTCGCAGTCATCGCTACGATCTTCGTGGTCGTGGTAGCAGGGCGTTCAGCACGGCGCCGAGGGTCGAGATGCGGGGGGATGATCTCGCCGTACGTCCTGAGGCGGATGTAGCGCATGTGGATGGTGCCGTGTTCGTCTCGGGCGAGCGAATATTGATACATGAAGCTGATGTGGGGCGGCCTAATATGCGGGCCTGCGTTTTCGTAGAGGTGTTGGACGGGCGAGGGGGTATGATGTTGCGGCGTCGTTTGCCTGGTTTCCTCGGAGGCAGCGCGGCTGAACGTAGAGCTGGCGTCACTCACCGAGCCCTCGGTCATATCCCAATCCTCCTCTCTATCCCGTCTCTCGTCCTTCTGCCTCCAGTCCTCGCGTACTTCCCCTTCCTCAGCCTCGCTCATCTCGCTCCAGCTCTCGCTGCGAGCTGGATGGACGAGGTTGGGTAAGTGCGGGCGTACAATGCGTGGTTGCTGGTACTCACCGCCTTCGGCGTGGCCTGGGGTGCGTATCTCGTCGTCCGAGCCCATAGTCGACCTCGTGGACACACTCTGGGTGTCGTCCATGTCACTGTCAGGCTCGGCGGCGTCGGCGGCGGCATTGTCAGCGCGGTTGTGCTGCTGCAACGTCCTGCCTACGCTGGCACCAAAGGTGGGGCTGTAAGGCGGGGGGCTGAGTTCGTGATCATGATGAGCAGTCTCGGCAGCGTTGCCAGCAGGGGGGATTTCGTGTACGCGGTGGTAATCGTCGCGGTGCGGAAGGTTGTCGGCGTCCGCGCCGTAAAGTCCGGATGCCTGGCTCGCGTGGCCATCACGGGCATCACCATTGATGCGCCACCAGGTCGCCGGCTCCCAACTTCGGTAGTCATTGGTCCAAAAATCCTCTTCCTCTTCGTGTCGGGGCACCCAGCTCTGGCATACACCGAGGAAACATCGGCTTTCGAGTACACGAAAGCGCGATGAGTCCAGGATGCCGCAAGCGGTGTCGCGGACGTGCTCGGTGCGTACTCGATAGATCTTCCAGGCGGTCGCGCCGGTCTGGTCGGCCTGCGCGCTGAGTTCGAGCACGGGCGTGGTGCGGATTCTTCTCCCTTCGCGCTGACCTGCTTCTTCCTCAGGTCCAGCGGGTCTCTCCTGCGGTCCAGGTACGTGCATCATCCATGACTCTGGCCTCTGTCCGGCTAATCCTAGTCTGAAGGTCCATTTGCCGGCCTCCTCGAAGGTCTGGCAAGCGGTCGGCCAGCTTTCGAGGCCGTCAAGTCGGTGTCCACCTTCGAAGCCCATCACCTCGCGGTAGAAGAGCCTGGCGTTGTGGCGATCGAGGCTTTCGCGGATTACTTCAGGTAGGTACCCCGGCTGCGACAAGGTGAGTAGCACGCGCGGCAGCGGCGTGTCTGTCAGCAGCCAGACGTCGTTCCTTTCAAGGAACCGTGGGTTGGGACAGCCGTTATAGGCTTCGATAATCGCGTGGCCTTCGAAGCGCAGCGGTGCGCAGTCGAGGCCGTTCGGGTGGATCTCGTAGAAGGTGCGTGCCGTGTAATAAGTGATATGGGTCGGGTTGTCTCGCTGATAATCAATCGGTTGTAGCATATCGACGTCTTCGCCGTCGGGCGCGTCGATCCGCTCGGGTTTCTCGAGTGGCCAGAACACCAGGGGCCATCGGCTGTGGCCGATGGAGGTCGCCTGGGGTTTGTCGACTTGCCCCAGCACCGAGTCGAGGTCATGGCAGGTCATGTACGTCTCGAGGACGCTGCCATCGACTTCAGGGATCATCCCCTCGACTCCCCTAGGTAACTGGTGAGTAAACTTTAAGGTGATGTGATCGTACACTCGGTCATGCTGATCCATTTCTTCGTGCAGCTCCTTCGTTCCCCTTGAGACCTCGGCGTCAGGGTCCATGAGGCGGACGTTTCCCTCAATCTTGAGGCGGCATGCGAGCTCTACAAGCGTGCGCAGTCTGGGGAAACGGTGCAGGTCGACGCAGGCGAAGGGGACGGTGGCCATGTCCGCAAGCACAGGAGGGCAGGGGGGACGAGTCTCCCTCTGCTTCGGCAGGGCCTCCTTAAATGCTTGCTGGGCCGAGTCACTTTCCTTCTCGTCGCGCAGCTCTTCGATCGGTAAGTCTTGAATTTCGATCAGCAGTATGGTCGGCTGATCTCTTTCTTCGTCATCCTGAGGCGTTTGCAGGCCGTTGTGTATTGCAGGGGCTCGTCCCTGATCATTGCGCGATACCGGGGTCGCACGCAGAGTTGCGCTTGCCGCGGTAAGTTCGATTAATTCTTCCAGCTCTTGAATCGACTGGGTGAGGCTTTGCAGAGCCTCCTGCTGACCCGTATCGTCTTCTGTCCAGGTTGCTTGAGTGGCCCAATCGTGCTCGCCGTCCTGCGCCAGCAGATGGGGCGTGGCGCGGCTTGCCCGGAGGCTTTCTTCGCTAGGTATGTCGCCGGGTTCCAGGTTTTCGTCGCTGATGTCATTAACTGCACCCGCCAGGCTGGATAGATCGAGCAAATCTTCGATCTCCATGGCCTCCGGTGAGTTTCCGGTCTCCTGACCGTTCTCCTGTCGTGTGGCGTTGACCATAGGGGCTTCGTCTTGCGTTCTTGCAGCGCATTCGCGGTACCGAGCGGCCAGAGTGCTCACAAAGCCAGGTAGTGGCGTCGCTGCGGTGCCGCGCATATCCAGATCGACAATAAGTCGCGCTAGGTACGTTCTTCCGACATTCAGGACTTGCTCGCGCGTTGCCCAGCCGAGCATCGCGTTCCTGATCTGCCACTCACGCTCACAGGACTGCCGATCGCTTTCAGGGGTACGCCACGGTTGACTCAAATGGTAATATCCATTCCTTTCGTCCTCCGCTATCTGCAACAGCTGACGGTCGAGGCTCTCGAGCAGGCGTTGCTCGGCCAGGTACTGTGCTAATCGGTACCTGGAGGCCGTCATGTGGCCCAGCCGATCTAGCAAGGTCTCGACATCTCGTCGGGCCTCTGCTACCTCCCGTTCTGTGCGCGTTCCTGGCGGTCTCGGCAGCATTCGTCCGATATCTTGTAGGTGGCGCGTTCGTCTTGTGGCCATGCAGTTTGCTGACATATTCGTGAGCTCCTGCAGCACTCGGGTCTCATCGTTCTCGTTCAGAACGATGGCGAAGACTTCTTCGCGTGGCTCCGGTACGTCTCCTAATCCGTCTCCTGTTGCTTGCTTCTTCTCACTCCTTTCTCCCTCAGCGAGATCGCCTTCTGACTGGTAGCAGGGTCTAGCCTTCAGGGGCTCGGTCAGACGGGTGTCTGCGTCCTCTGAAGACTCACCTCGGCCTGGCATTGCCAGGGGCTGGCGGTCAGGTACGTTCTCGTGCTCTTCTCCGTCCGTGACTGAGTTGTTCTCAGCGTATGACTCCAGCCTTCGATCGGCCGTGCTCGTCGGGGCCTCGTATTCTCCTGGCTCGTCCAGGGGAACGAGATCTGGTAAGTCGTCTTCTTGCTCCTCGTCCTCCATCATCTCTGTACGGCTGCCTTTGTTTGTCCAGCGCGACAGGCGGTCGGCTTTGCGTTGCGTCAGATCGGGGGCGAGGTTCAGAAGCTGAGACTTCTGGAACCTTTCTTTGGTGAGCTTCATTCGTTCATTCAGGTCGTGGTCGTATTGCTGAATGAGGTTCGCCAGGTGGCGTAGGCTCTCAGTGAGCTCCTCGGGTAGGTGGCGTTCTTCGTCGCTGTACTGGCTTGCTAACGAGTCTTCACAGTCGGTTTCTTCCTCATCAGACGGCAGGCTTGAGTCCGAGGCCGTGCTTGAAGCCTCGGGCACCTCGTTGGGGGTCGAATCAGGCTGTCCCCCGCCCATGGGTAAGTTGTCCCACAGTTTGGAGATCACGCGGCCGCAGAATTGACCGGCGCGCATGAGCAGCCTTCCCAACGGTCCTCCGTCTTCTGGGAAGTGCGCATCTTCGTTGAGGAGGATCAAGCCTCCTGGCATGGTGAGCGGTTCCTCGATTTCTTCTTCTGCTCCTTCTTCATCGTGCTCATCTCCTTCCTTCGCCAGGTAGTACACTTCTTCAACCTCGGTATCTCCGTCGTGCCCTCCTGGACTTCCTTCGCCTTTAGGGAATCCCTTTTGTGGCGCGTCCGCCTGTTGGGTATGTTTCTTCTCGCGTTTGGTGCTGGTTTCGTCTTGCTGACTTCGTGTGGCGTCGCGTTCTTCCTTCGCGACGATGGTGGCGTCACTATTCTTTATTTCTTCAGGGAGTTCTTCAATGTTTGCAGTGGCATATTGACGAGTAAGTCCTCTTCCTTGGGTCTTAGCCTCGGTTATGGCATATACTGATAACGGGCTGGCAGTGGCGTAATTCGTGTGGCGCTCTTGAGTTTCGTAGTACTGCCCTTGTTCATGGGCTCGTGCTTGTGCTGTAGATCGCGAAATATATTCTGCAATGTCAGGATCAATGTCATCGGGGGTGACTAAAATTTCATAGTTGACCCTCAATGCTTTGTCCTTAAATTGCAGATATGTTCCGTCCAGCCTTTCGTCTATTGAGACGAAATTTCCTCGCTGCCAAGGTCTTCCCAATAATAAATCAAAGGGAGCCTTACGGCCAACGTACATATTAGCGTAGGTAAGTACAGCGCCACATGACAGTGGCACATGCTGTACAAATCCAGCTAAAGTACCTTCGCCTCCATTTGCATCGCCCATGGTGATTCGCTGAGTAATGTCCATCGGACGGGCCAGGCAATTTAGCCAGACCTTATGATGTACAATATTCAATTGCGAACCAGTATCCACAATGGCGAGTATCGGAACTCCATCGCATTCCATACGCAGCTTGATTAATTGCCCACGAGTCCGAGGCATGAATGCAGCAGCAGCTACAGGCATTTCTGGAGGCAGGGAATTTGCGTATTCTGCAAGGTGCGCATTTGGCTTGGCTTCTTGCGATTTGACTGATTTAACCTTGATGACCTCTTGAACCTGCTGGCTAATTTCTTTTGATACAGCCAGCAGTTCTCCGACTGCCATTGTAACCGGAGTTCTCAGAACCTTGTCCAGAACAAGTTTTGAGTCTACGGCACTTTGGAGGTCCGATTTGCGAGGCATGCGTTTCTCGTCCTTGTCCTTGCGGGGTTCGGGTTCTCCCATGGTAATGTCCTCATTTCCTCTCTCCCGTCCTTTATCCTTTCTGATTTTCTTGGCAACGGCAGGATCTTCTTCATATGCTCGGGGGTCTTGCGGGTTAAAAGCTTGCTTATGAACATCCACCGGAGTTGGGTTTATGGCTTGCGGAGGTCGCGGAATTCCTTGGGGTACAGGTACGTTTTCCTTGTTCTTCGGCTTCTCCATTTGGCGTCTGGGAGGTACCCAGACTCCATCGAATTTCTCCTTGCGATTCGCAGTGGTTTGTTTCTCTGATCGGGTGACTGGATATGCTTCGTTCATTTCCTCGTCACTGGAGTCATCGGCATCAGACATGTGTACTGCGGTTCTTGGGTGCTGAGCCGAGTAGACTTGTTTAGTGCCTGTCCCAGAACCGATCCCAAAAACCGAGATGTAGTTGCTTTGCGGAGACATGGCTCGCTTGATAGCAGATACCAGAGGTTCATCCATGGTTGCTTTCATTATTGGAGCACCGGACGTGAAGATGTATCGCCCGCGCTGGTTGCGGGTAATGACACCCTTCTTCACGTATTCTTGAACGGCTTCACAATTATTTATGCTGTGGCCTGATTCACCACAGCCAAAGCATGTCCTTTGGAAGTATCCTCCCGGTGCTGAGCTAGTGCCTTGCATATGGGGTGGAACATCGCGTTCATTTGGTCTGGCTCGTCGAGCTTGCATTTGTTGTTCGCGGGGTGTTGGAATGATGTGTCGTATGTCGGGATTCAAGGTGTACGCCTTGAAGTAGATCGCCGCATAACGTGAGTCATTCACGGACATGCGCGAAAGCTGTTCAACAAGATCTTCAAGCTGTTTATCCTCAGTAGAGGATTTCTTTTCCGCTACGATTCTTTCCTTCTGGCGGCGAAACAATTTAAGAGGTGCATCTGAATCCGACTCTGAAGTAATTCCAGAGCTTCGGTGTTCAGTTACATCCTTCTTCTTTTCGTTTGCCTTTTTCTTGCTTGCATGGCTTCCAGACTTGCGGCGGTGTCTCTTGTGATGACGCTCCTCATCCGATGATTCAGAGTCGCTATCACTTGTGTCGGAGTCTGAAGTTTCAGACTCCGAGGAAGAGGAGTCATCGCTATGTTCCGAACTGACGCGCTCGGTATCAAAGCGATCTCGCCTAAGCAAGTTCTGCGCAGCCTTGCAGACATCATCCTCGCCAAAGGGTTTCTCCAGGTCATGATTGGGGTTTTGGGCCATGAGCCTAGCCTCCAATATGTCTCGGAACCTCTGCGGGATTCCAAGCCAGAAGTTGGTTTCGTATTCGGTGCTTGTAATCTTCTTGTGCTGCAGTAGCCAGCCTGCGATGCGGACGTATCCTCTGCGGTACTTCATCCAGGCGGCCAAATCCTTGATCTTTCCTTTCTCTGACTGGGTAATGTACTTACCCACGTCAGAGATTCGGAATCGCTTCTTGTCTCGTTCGGCTTCGTAGTAATTCTTGAAATCGTCTTGAAAGGCTCGCCAGTTACGGGCTTCGTAACTCTTTAGGCCTTGTAGGGTTTCGCGTACTGTTCTCGAACAGTAGTGGATAAGGTTTTCGATCTTGTCCTTATCCTGCGTAACATTGCATTTGGTGCATTATGCCTAGATTCTTGCTGTCGGTTCAGGGTACATGTTGGGTTCAGGATGGGGCTAAGTACGGGTTCATGGTTATTAGAGGGTTAAGGTGGGTTTAACTAGGGTTGAAGGTGAAGTATCTGAAGTGGTGCTGAGACAGCCTATGCGCCGCGAATGTTTTGACACACTCGCGGCGAACTGACGTGAATGGTCATGGTCCCATATACACATGGGTCAGCCGCGATTGTTTCGTGACAGTCGCGGCGATGCCTACCTTTTTTCGCGATCATGGGCATTTGCAGCAGTCTGAGCCATTTTTTAAATTAAATAATAATCATATCGCATCCAAATAAAATCGCAAAAATAGGGGTGCATCGCCGCGAGTGTTTCGTGACACTCGCGGCGATACCTACCATTTTTCGCGATTTTTTCATGGTTGTTTGCAGCAGCCAGACCCAATATTAAATTAAATAATGATCATATCGCATCCAAATAAAATCGCAAAAATGGGGGTGTATCGCCGCGAGTGTTTCGTGACACTCGCGGCGATGCCTACCATTTTTCGCGATTTTTTCATGGTCGTTTGCAGCAGCCTGACCCAATATTAAATTAAATAATGATCATATCGCATCCAAATAAAATCGCAAAAATAGGGGTGCATCGCCGCGAGTGTTTCGTGACATTCGCGGCGATACCTACCATTTTCTGCGATTTCTTCATGTGCACTTCGGTGGCCTGAGTAATTGTTTAAATTAAATAATAATCATATCTCATCCAAATAAAATTGCATGAATTGGCATATATCGCCGCGACTGTTTCGTGACATTCGCGGCGATGCCTACCATTTTTCGCGATTTTTCCATGGGCGTTTGCAGTCAGGATTAAATAGTTATTCAAGAATGAAATCCTAAATTATAAACTGCAAGTACAGTGTTTTACCACTTTTTGAGAAACTAATTTTTTACGATGATGAACCCATATTGACATGGGTCAGCTGCAGGTGTTCTGTGACATATGCAGTGGACTGACACAGATCAAGGGTCATATTGATATGGGTCAGCCACAACTGTTTCAAGACACTTGCGGCGAACTGAGTCACTTTTTACATTAACTAATAATGATATCTCATCCAAATAAAATCGCTGAAATTGGCACAAATCGCCACCACTGTTCGACAACATTCACGGCAATTACTATTATTTTTCGTGATTTTGCCATGGGCATTTGCAGTTAAAATTAAATGATTATTCAAGAATGAAACCATAAATTATAAACTGCTGTCATGGCGCTGAATCTCTGAGCCAACTCTGCTCATGAAAAATGCCAGAGTTCAAGGGAAGTTACGGAGTAACACGAACACTCGGAGTTGCAAACCCTGGTGGTCGCTATGAACTTTTATTGACCACATGCCTTTATCATCTCACAAACCTTTATCCCTTTGTTCCTGAGACAATTCCCAGATTGAAAGTATGATATATTGTGTGCATTTCCGGTCATCCACGTGAATTCCAGACTCAGTAGTATATAAGCTCCCGTGTTAGCACTTGTATCTTCAGTTCAGATATCTACTTAGGTTTCCCCTGTACCTTCTCGACTCTGCATAAACCCTTCTCGCAACCCTGTATAGAACTGGACACCGCCACTTCTCCGTATCTCTGACTTCAAAATCCAGGCAACGCAGACCGCCGAGGGTGCAGCCCTCTAAGACTGAAGCCAACTGTCATCTGACTCCCGACCTCTGCTTTCTCTGATCCATTCTCTGTTCTCCGGCCCTATCTCTACCATGCACCTTGACATATAGTTGGGACTTATTATACTCTTAATCTGAACATGGTCACTTTACTGTATATTTCTACACTTGGATACTTATTTCAAAATGAAGCTCTGCTTGATCATGGCAATCTGAGTCACATTTCATTCTTATCTGATGGCAAACAGGTTTGGATTGTGATAGTCTGTCATTGGATTTGTCAAATCTGACCATATCTGTGTGATACTTTTGCAGTCAGCAACACATTTTTATATTAGCTATACATATTTGAACATACAAACAACGAACATGACAGTGTAGACCTATTTTTTGCATTATGTTTTGACTATTTTTGTGGTTTAATTCATTGAGGGAGGAGTTTTCCGATTGTTGAAAGTCCTAGCTGCCGACAGTTAGTGTCTGACTACTCAGATGGTGTGCCTCTGATGCTGTCAAGAGCACTAATCTGGTCACAACTGGTTCTTGGATTGCCAGAGATAGCACTGTCATTTATAATAACAGCCCTTGCTGAGATAAACGAAGCTGTCACTCTGCTGATGCAACCCCGGCCTGACATAGCCTAGGGACACAGTCAGCTGACACAAAGTCATAACACGGCGCAGTACAGCTCTGTTGCGCAGTGTAGCGTCAGGTTGCAGCGATGTTGCTTGTTATGGTGAGGACTGGCCATTGGCTGAGGTAATTGTATAGCGTGCCCTACAGTACAGTAGTATATAAGGGTAGCACTGTTTGTTGCTGTGCGTTATGTCGATATCTTGGTGAATATGAACGGCTGGATAGGTTATTTGTTACTGTGTGATATGGTCTGGGATGCTGTTTTGTCGAGCTGTCGATTTGTGCTCAGTTTGTGGTGTGTTTGAGGTGTAGCTTAGTGACAGAGAGGTGAATAACAAGTTTTAGAATGTGAGAAATATTTTGATTTATTGTAATGTGTGAAAATGAGATGAAGTATGTTTTTTGTTTGGATGCTGTGATGGAGGTAAAGGTTGAGAAGGAGAGTTGTAGAGGTTGATGAGAAGGTGGGGTGAAGGTAATGATGAGCTGTTTATATGGTGAATGGAAGTGAGGGTAAGTTATGGAGATGTGTTGAAATGAGGTTATGTTAGCAAATAGGTGAAGTGATGTAGTTATTATGCCTAGATTCTTGCTGTCGGTTTAGGGTACATGTTGGGTTCAGAATGGGGCTAAGTACGGGTTCATGGTTATTAGAGGGTTAAGGTGGGTTTAACTAAGGTTGAAGGTGAAGTATCTGAAGTGGTGCTGAGACAGCCTATGCACCGCGAATGTTTTGACACACTCGCGGCGAACTGACATGAATGGTCATGGTCCCATATACACATGGGTCAGCCGCGATTGTTTCGTGACAGTCGCGGCGATGCCTACCTTTTTTCGCGATCATGGGCATTTGCAGCAGTCTGAGCCATTTTTTAAACTAAATAATAATCATATCACATCCAAATAAAATCGCAAAAATAGGCATATATCGCCGCGAGTGTTTCGTGACACTCGCGGCGATACCTACCATTTTTTGCAATTATACTGGTTTTTTACTGGTACCTTAGGGCTTAGGTTACCCTCCAGGCTTTGACTTTTATTTTTGCGAAATAACGAGGGGTATCCCCGACACATTTCAACCTGTGTGAAATTATGGAACGTGGAAATCCATGAATCGGGATCGATTATGTATGCTGCAAGCATGAGATCAAACTTATAAAAAATGACTGAATCTCCGATGGCTGCTCGAGCAGCGATCGGAAACGGTCCAGTCATGGCAGGTAACACTGCGTAAAACCAGTGTTACTGTCCGATCACTGCTCGAACAGCGATCGGGAAGCACTGACAATCGAAGGCAGCAAAGGGAGCGAGTATACCCATGAGCCCCGATCGCTGCTCGAGGAGCGATCGGAGTGAGGGCTTCATTGCACAGAAGGCACTTCGATCACACCCCATAGCAGCCAAAGTGACAACAACTTGTCATACGCAAGCGACAACAGTCTGCATATCATGACATGCTGGTTTTCAAGTCACCAGTCCCTCAATCATGTAACCACCAACAGAGATCGTGAATAAATGTCAGAAGTGTTTATGCCTCGAATAAATCGCCCTCGGTTCAGGGTAGATGTTGGGTTCAGAATGGGTTAGAGGTTCAGAGGGTTCAAAGAGGAGTTGACGAAAAGGCATTTGTGCCACAACCAATTTCACAGATGTTTGTGTCGGTCACATAGTAGAGATCATACTATCTGGGATGTCAGAAATTGCGTATGTCTGCCACAAACATATTTAAAAAAACAAATGCAAAGGCGGGAATGTCCATTCCACCGCCATCAGCTGGTCGATCTATCTGCAAACAGGTGCATACAACATGTGATCAAATTCTTATCAGTAGCGATCTCGCGCAAGGGCAGTGCTGAGCGACTTGAAAGACCACCACCACCATCCACCCTCGTAATGTCCAGCACTACCGATTCGCGTGCCGTCCCCGAAGAGGTCGAGGATGGGGAGCATGCCTCACCTGGCGTAAGTAAGGTTTTCGCCGAGTTGAAGATGGTACTGATGAAGAGTTTGGCAGAACGGAGATGGGAGCCCGGTGCGCAACCGACAATACGTGTTTGAGGAGCATTGGAAGTTCGAGGGTTTGTCTGGGCCGTGCTACCGCGATCGAAATTGGGACAACTTCGAGGGAGATTTCGCAGAGTACGCACGGCAGAACGATGACGCTGAGGACGTCAAGAAGGCCAGGTTCGTGTGCATACTCCACAGCGCGCGGGCGATTGCTGGAATGATCCTGAGGATGAACCTGAATATCAACGACATGTCGCGGGGTGACGAGGCCTGGACGACGATCCGTGACACCGGGGTGAGTTCGTGAACGACATTGATGCATAGTGTGAAAGCGGGCTTACTATCGAATCCAGACGTATTGTCGGGAGCATTTCGGACCGAGTCCCTGGAACATTGCGATGTATCACCTCGTGCGGAGTCATGGTCTGCACTGGCTTAGGACCTTTCAGCGCGATTTCATTTTTACTATGTCCGAGAGTTTCGACTTTGAGTTCACATTGCATCAGGAGCTCGCGCAGCGCGAGAAATGTCGCTACTTGTAACTAGTATCCCTCGTTATTGGCATGTTTGGTCGTGAAAATCTACAACTCGGGGTCAGTTATGTATGCTGCAACAATGAGATCAAACACATGAAAAGCGACTGAATCTCCGATGGCTGCTCGAGCAGCGATCGGACAGCGTACACTGATGAGAGGTGACAACGAATAGAACCAGTGTGGCCATCCGATTGCTGATCGAGCAGCGATCGGGTGACAACAGATAATGAGGTTGGTAAGGTCACCCGATCACTGTTCGAGCAGCGGTCGGGGAACCACCAACAATTGAGGGCATTGGAGAGAGGCAGCATACCCATGGGCCCCGATCGCTGCTCGAGCAGCGATCGGAGAGAGGCATTCATTGTGCAGAAGGCACTTTGATCGCTCCCCATAGCAGGCACAGTAACAACCACTTATCACACGCAAGCCACAACAGTCTTCATATTACGACATGCTAGGTTTCAAGTTACGGGTGCCTCAGTTATGTAACAACAAACAGAGATTGTGAATCAGTGTCAGTAGTATGCAAATGTGACTGCTGGAAGACAACAAGTCGCCTTTCATCGTCGATGTTAGAATACAAGCAGTTTATACGAATGTGCCCTTATCTTAAAGCCCACCATAAATCACACAAATTATTTCTCTTCCTCGGGATAGACTGGATACATTTGAGACCGATTTGTACAGCAGATAACGCACATAGCAATGAGTTATTCATAGAAGCAGATGCACCTTTCGATCTGAGAGAGCTCCTGGTGGATTGAGTCCTCAAACGGGAGCGCGTAGTCACCGGACCACTCATACTTGAACTCGCGGTTGAACATCAAAAGCATCCGCAGACCATGACTCCACACGAGGTGACGCATGGCAATTTCCCACGCAGTCTCTCCGTATTTCTGGATACACTCCGGCTGGGTTCAACAGTGAGCTCGCTGTCGCACTATGCATCATGATCGTCCATCAACTCACCGCGAAATCGCGGAGGGCGGTCCATGCCGGGTCGCCGGAAGTCATTCCGTTGATATCCAGGTTCATCCTCAGGATCTGGCCAGCAATCGACTGCGCGCTGGTGAGTATGCGCACGAACCTGGCCCTCTTGACGTCCCGGGCATCATCGTTTTGCCGAGCGTACTCTGCGAAATCCCCCTCGAAGTTGTCCCGATCTCGTTCGTGGTACTTCTCCCCAGACAAACCATTGAAGTCCCAATATCGCTCAATCGCGTATTCTACCTCGCGGAGCATCCTCCCACGTCGATTCTGCCAAACTCTTCATCAGTACCCTCTTCACTTCAGCGAAAACCTTACTTACATGAGATGAGGCACGCTCGCCATCGTCGACCTCTTCGCTCACGGCACGAGATGGAGCGTTTGTGGACATTATGATGAGGGGGTGGTGGTGGTTGTCTTTCAAGTCGCTCAGCACTGCCCTTGCGCGAGATCGCTACTGATAAGAATTTGATCACATGTTGTATGCACCTGTTTGCAGATAGATCGACCAGCTGATGGCGGTGGAATGGACATTCCCGCCTTTGCATTTGTTTTTTTAAATATGTTTGTGGCAGACATACGCAATTTCTGACATCCCAGATAGTATGATCTCTACTATGTGACCGACACAAACATCTGTAAAATTGGTCGTGGCACAAATGCCTTTTCGTCAACTCCTCTTTGAACCCTCTGAACCTCTAACCCATTCTGAACCCAACATCTATCCTGAACTGAGGGCGATTTATTCGAGGCGTAAACACTTCTGACATTTATTCACGATCTCTGTTGGTGGTTACATGATTGAGGGACTGG
Source organism: Phanerodontia chrysosporium (assembly GCA_001910725.1). NCBI lineage: Eukaryota > Fungi > Basidiomycota > Agaricomycetes > Polyporales > Phanerochaetaceae > Phanerodontia > Phanerodontia chrysosporium. The sequence continues at coordinate 420,469 of MJGA01000025.1, forward strand.
TAACTTGAAAACCAGCATGTCATGATATGCAGACTGTTGTGGCTTGCGTATGACAAGTTGTTGTCACTTTGCCTGCTATGGGGAGTGATCAAAGTGCCTTCTGTGCAATGAAGCCCTCACTCCGATCGCTCCTCGAGCAGCGATCGGGGCTCATGGGTATACTCGCTCCCTTTGCTGCCTTCGATTGTCGGTGCTTCCCGATCGCTGCTCGAACAGCAATCGGGTGGTCCTACCAATCTCGTCAGCTGTCGCCACCCGATCGCTGTTCGAGCAGTGATCGGGCCGTAACACTGGTTCTACACAGTGTTAGCTGCCATGACTGGACCGTTTCCGATCGCTGCTCGAGCAGCCATCGGAGATTCAGTCACGTTTCATACGTTCGATCTCATCTTTGTAGCATAAATAATTTGTATTTTCCGCTTACGTAATTCGACATAGACTGGAATGTGTCGAGGATACCCCCTTTTACTTCGCAAAAAAATAAAAGTCAAAGCCTGGAGGGTGACCGAGGCGCTGAGGTACCGGTAAAAAACCGCTATAAAATTTTGAAGAGTTTAATAATTGAATTCAATGGAGGGAATGGATGGAAGTTGCGGCTTCCCCGGTCGGCTGACACCAGAAGGGCGGGCCGTCTGCATGAATGCTAAATAACAAAATTGGGCCTTGTTTAAACGAGAGGAGGGTCAGGATGCGCAGAATGAGATGGGACGGTCAGAATCTGTCAATCCGTGAAGCAATCAAACCGTGCGTGTTCCGCTGTCGCGTCTTCCTGGCGTGTGATCAATGGAGTGTCATGTGAGAAATTCATATGAGTGGACAGGGCCCAAGATTAGATTGTACATGCTTGGCGCTCTTTCTTTATTGTACTGTTACTGTGGATGGTAGGCGACAGGAAGCTCTCTGTTCGCCCCCCTCCCCCTTTTCTTTCACGGACCACGATGATTCCGGTTCCAAGGTCGACATCGAAGTTCCGCGGGCTCACTTCGATTGAAGGAATGACGGCGGGAGAGAGGAGGGAACTGATCGTGCGTTGGTGAAGGAACTTGGAGGGTCGATTGAAAAGCTAATTGAAATATTGTTGTTGAATGTGCAGAAGGTGGCGAGGGAGGAGTATCCACGGTTCATCCCTGTGGAGAGGCGTTGGGGTGATCGGTCTGCAGCAGAATACGAGTCACTGCGGAACAAAGTGAGTGCTGAGTAGGCTGAATTGGAAGGCAAAGATAGAAATATAGCGAGGTGCTGATGTACGATATAGGTGATGGAGAGATGCCCGTTCCTTGGACGGTACGAGGAGGGGTGGCCGCTGGAGGTGTATCTACGAGCACACGTGACGAGCCAGCAGTGGCGGGCTGAACAATCGTTGAAGAAAAAAGGCAAGGGGCGCAAGGCGAAAGAGAGTGAGGAGGAGAATGAAGAACCTATGGACGAGGAGGAGGACGAGGAGGAGAAGAACGAGGACGAGGACGAGGACGAGGACGAGGACGAGGACGAGGACGAGGACGAGGACGAGGAAGATGAACTTGTTGAGGAGGAGGACGAGCAGGCTCAGGGAAGCAAGGATGGCAAGGTGATGGAGACGATGCAGGCTGATGAGCCTGAGGAGGTCGGGAGTAGCATGGCTACTCAGGATGCGAGCGCTCCAGTCGAGTCAGGTGGGGCTGTCCTGGAGTTTCTCCGAAACCTGCAGCTCCCGCTTGACACGTACCTCGATCGGTTCCTGGAGGCAGGTATTCGGACGGAGGAGGATTTGCGCGCGGTGGCGAATCTAGGTGAGGATAATTATTTGAAGATGCTCCGTCATGATATTGGGATGACGCTTCTCGACTCCCGCCGTGTTGAGTCTCGGTTGCGGGAATTGTATCTTCACTAAGTGCCATGTAATGTAACAATAGTTGTCTGTTTGTAGTAGATATTGTTGGCCAACTTACGAGAGTTTACTGTTGAACGGTGCGAGACTCCGATGGCTGCTCGAGTAGCGATCGGGGGATGGCGGACATTGAGATTGGTGCTAAGTCGCCCGATCGCTGTTCGAGCAGCGATCGGAGAGGCACTACCGTTCAAGACAGTGCGCAGGAATGATAAACACGTGCTTCGGCTATCAAGCGTGGGAACAATTAGTAGATTACAAATCGTCACATCGCCCGTTCGCTGTCGAACGCAGCTTCAAGAGTACCACCACCTCATCGAAGTTAGTTGATATGGCACATAACAACCAAGGCGAGGGATTGAACGGAGGAGAGCCGAGGCGAGGAGAGCGGTGAGCCATTAAGCTAAATGAGGTTATTGAGGTTAACGTGGTAGGATAGGCTTTGGGGGAGGAGGCAGCGATGTCCAACGATGGGAGGGAATCGGCCTTTGACGGGCTATCAGGTGAAGCTTATGGAGAGGAAGCATATGACCTGGCGGACGGTATAAGCGAGGACAACATGGTTGGGAACGCCGAGGAACGAGAAGTTGCTTTGAAGAAGGCGAGGCTGAGGCGAATCGTGTCAAGTGCTTGGCAGATTACGTCGAGGTTGCTAGAGCTGGAGAAGTTGATCCCTGATATGCAGGCAGGAGATCTGACTTGGTTGGTAGTCCAACATGAAATCGTAAGTGACTGGAGGACTGAAAGTCATTGATGGAGGACTGACGGCGGGGTGGTTGTGGACAGAGGCAGTCCATTGCTCGATACGGAATGCATGCGTGGCAGCTGGCTGCCTCTCATGCAATCGAGTTTCATGGACTGGAGCGATTGGGCCAGTTCCCAGCGGCTTTCTACTTCGATCCTGAGGTGGGAATTGTTCATGGATACCGAAGGATCGCGCGAACGCTTATGGAACGGGATGACCGCTGCTACGAACGTCGAGAGTGAATTTAATTATGGGTATCCATCATCGAAACTCAGTAATAAATTTCATTGTGTTCTATTTTATATCGGACGAAGAGGAAGACATGAGACGAGATTCCAAATTTGTGAAGAAAAGGACGGGGTTGGCTAAGGCCTTCAGACTGCAGGCCAGTGTGAATGGGATGGCCTGACAGGATGTGAAGCGTGATACAGGCGCCCGAGCAGAGCTTGCAAGTTAAGACCAAAGTCAAAATAAACCACTCACAGAAATGGCCATGTTTGCAGACGGAGCGTTTGCAGAGATAGAATATTCTCCCGATCGCTGGACGAGTAGCGATCGGAGTGGCACAACGAGAATGGATGCAATCATCCGATCGCTACTCGACCAGCGATCGGAAAAGAGACACCATATTGGCGCAGGATTGAATTGAGAGGTGTCACCGACCGCTGGTCGAGGAGCGATCGGGGAGTCAGGCAACATGCCCAAATTCCTGCGCAATCCGATCGCTGCTCGACCAGCGGTCGGAAGAGCGAGGTGAATTTGATGGGACAGCGTAGTGACAGCCAAACATGCTGCGAAATTGCATTCTCGCCATTCCTGAGTGCTCCCGATCGCTCCTCGAGCAGCCATCGGGAAGACACAAAAAGTTATGTCCACATTGAGCCTTATCAAATAAATTAATTAGTTGTGTTAATTCCAAATCTGGACGGCGTGCAATCGATCGCATGCTGATCGAGGCGTTTTTTACTCACTCAACCACCACTCGGTCGAGAAACTCGCGAACAACAGCAACAGCAACAGCAACAACAACAGCAACAACAACAGTAAGTGGGACATTGTCATTAGGGTGCAGAGCAAGTCTGACAGGGAAGGTCGCCCTAGGAAACATGTCTGAAAAATCGAAATCTGGTACACGGAAGGCGAGGTCGTCTCTCGCAGCTGCACCTGAGGCCGGGTCGTCGGCGACAGGGCGCGGCAGCAACGTGGCGGGAGATCGCCGTGGAGGATCGGAAGGCAAAGGAAAAGGGAAGGGAAAAGGCAAGAACGTGACGATCGACGAAACTACGGTGCGCTTGATACGTCATGGGAACTCCTGTTGGGAGTTCCCTGCAGGGTAAAATGAAGTGCTGACGTGATGAACAGAAGCAAAAGGTTGACGTGGAGATCCAGAAAAAGACAAGCGAGCTGGAGAGGACGCACACAGAGCGGCTGCAGCAGTTGTCCAAGGCCGCGAAGAAGGCACTGCTCGGACATGCGCGGATGAACTTGTCAGAAGGCGCGTCGGTCGAGCTCGAACACGGTATCTACAACACGCGCGCGCTCCTGAAGCAGGCTATGCAGAATCTGAAGAACGGCATGATCGAGGCTGGCATCCGGCGCTGCGACGCGACGTCGGTGATTCTGATTCCGGTCCACGTCAAGACGCAGCTGAAGCCCGACGCGGTCGAGCGGCTGAGCAAGTGCCGGGACCTCGACCGACTGCGCGAGCTGTCGATCTCAGAGGCAAGCGAAGAAGAGTGGCCGACGGTCGAGTCGCTCGTCAAGGAGGACGTCAAGATGTTGCCCTCTTGTGGTGGACAGCACCGTCAGGCGGCGCTGCGTGCGGTTCTCAAAACTGCGGAGACGCAGATCGCGGCGGCGATGCAACGCTACGCGACGATCGAGGCCGATCTGGGGAGCCTTCAGGACCAGGCTTTGAAAGAAGACCTCGCGAGCGAGAAGATCGGCGCGGAGCAGCCGTCGGCACGGCGCAAGATCTTCCTGGAGGAGGAGAGAGAGAAACTGCTCATGTCGATGGCGAAGTGGGAGAGGATCCGGAAGGATGGCGGGCTCTGGACTGTGGCTTTGTATGACGCTGGTGAGTGCGAGGCTCGAGTGGAACGCGTCTCGAGGGAGCTGAAAGTTGTGCGCAACAGATTTATTGGCTATGGACGATTTGTACGCTATGGCAAGGAACGAGGCGGACCCCAAATATGTGGAATCGAACGAGGAGTTCTTGGACATGCTGATGGTACAGGTGGCGCAGATGCGGGACCGCTACATCTACAGCGAAGGCGAGGACGGCGAGGCGGCGGCGGCGGCGGCGATGGCTACTGCGGCAAGCGAACTGGAGGGTGTGCCGCACGCGGTCCAAGAAAGCAATCGGCTCAAGGAGAGGGCGCGGCTTGCGATGGAGGAGGTGAAGACACTCGAGGCGAAGATCAAGGCTGCGTCGAAGGCGAGGCAAGACGTGTCGGCGTTGAAGCAGGAGCTCGCGGCGGCGAAGGTCGAGGCTTCGGAGGCGAAGACTGCTGCAAACGAGGCAGTCGCGGCAGCTGAAGCAGCGCGGGTGAAGGAGACGGAGGCCGCGATGAAGGAGAAGAACACGAAGTCGCGGGGCGTCATGGACACGCTGAAGCAGAAGGCGAACGACAGGGCTGGCAATAAACTGGGCCCTGTCATAGGCCTGGTACGTTGCGAGCATGCGGTCGCGTTCTTGATCCGTGTGGTGCGTGGACGCCGTGCGCTGGCTCGGCATCCGCTGTGGAAGGTCCCGGAGTTGTTCGCGCATCTGCTTGGAACGTCTGGAGCGGTGAGTTCGGGAATGTTTTCTTTTGGTGCGAACGAACTGTGACAATGTGTTTGTGCGGGCAGATTACATCGGAAATAGTGGACACGCTATGGGAGCGGATGGACGCTATGGGGCGAATGGTGGCGGAGTGCGGCTCGCAGCAGGAGGTGAGGACGTGGGTGCAGAGCCTCGTCGAGAAGAGTGACACGCTGGACGAGAAGACGCTGAAGCAGAACGAGGAGGAGCAGCGTGGATGCTGGCTGCGGTACCTGGGGAACCCTCGCCAGAAGCCGTCGTACGACATCCTCGAGGACCTGCTGCCGGTGATCGACGAGGCGTACCTGGAGGCGTTCCCTCGTACATCGGACGGCGAGCCGAGCGACGCGATTATGGCGCTGACGGCGGATGGAAGTCAATCGCTGGGCGAGGAGAAGATGGTGATGAAGGCGATGGATCACTACCGGAACACGCTGTTGGACAAGATCGAGAAGGTGGTCGAGAGGTTCGGCAAGAAGGAAACGCGATACTCGGAGTCGCAGAAGGCTTTGTGGCGACAGGTCGCGGCGAAGGTTCACGTCTTCACGACGCTGGCTGGGTTTCCCGAAAGCTACGTGCCGCGTATGCCTCTGCCGTCGTACAGCTTCATCCAGGACTTGATGCGTCGGCTCGATCTGAGCCAAAGCGGTATCGCGATGGTGAGTACTGCTCGACACTTCGTATCCACGTTCACCACACGTTGTCCTCCCCCGACCGCTGTTCGAAGAGCGGTCGGGGCGAGGCACAGGTGCTCGTTCCCCGACCGCTCCTCGAGCAGCGGTCGGGGCGAGGCACAGGTGCTCGTTCCCGACCGCTCCTCGAGCAGCGGTCGGGGCGAGGTGCAGGTGCTCGTTTCCCGACAGCTCCTCGAGCAGCGGTCGGGGCGAGGCGTGCGTGCTCGTTTCCCGACCGCTCCTCGCGCACCTACACCTCGCCCCGACCGCTCCTCGAGGAGCGGTCGGGGAGCTCACTTACTATGCACAATCCTCAGTTTACCTGGACCCAACACTAATCAATGTCCCACAGGCGTGTTCGATGATTGACCCCAGTATCCCCACCCTCGTCAGGAAGTCCAACAGCTCACCTCTCGTCGCCCGCGATGTCTCGGATGCTGCCCGACGCGCGCTCATGAATCCCAATAGCGGCATCGAGTTTGGGTCAGACGAACGCGCTCGGAAAGAGGTATGTACATAATCTGTCATACCGTACAACGGCTCACTTCATGTTCCCAGCTACTCTGGACGCTATTCAACGCCTGCCCCGTCACCTTGTACGAGCTCACCTTCTTGGCAGACAAGATGCCACCGCGTCTCGTCGACAAGAAGGTCCAGGTCAATGTCCTCATGGATCGTTGGACTCTCAGCCCCCACATCGACCTCAACGAAGCCAAACAGTTGTACGCCCGCCGTCGCGCCGATACCTCCCTCCAGAACCAGAAATATATGAAGGCCATCAAAACTCTCTTCGGCATCAACAAACGAGGCGCCTCGAAGGTAGAAGATCTCGGAATCGTTCCCGACAAAGACGTCGTCGACCCGGATGCCGACTACGTCCCTGGCACAGATGCCATCGTAGCCGACAACGGCGAGGACTTCGACGACGGTGACGAGATCGATCCCAGCGACGATGACAACGACGACGGCGACAACGACAACGACAACGACAATGACAACGACGACGACGACGACGACAACGAGGGTGACGACGACCGCGACGACGAGAACGACGATGACGATGCGCTGAACGAACACCATTCCACCGAGAAGGACGAGAACGACATGGATGAAGACGACGACGACAGCGACGAGGAGCCCGCCCACAAGCAGAAGCAGAAGAAGTCCGCGCTCAAAGCCAGGCCCAAAAAGACCACTGCGACCAGGGGGCCGAGGCCGTCCACCTCGCGTGCGAAGGGCAAGGCACGTGCGACAGTCTTGGATGAACCCGTCGAGACAGACGTCACCAAGGGCGTCAAGGGCAAGGGCAAGGCCAAGGCCAAGGGCAAGGGCAAGGAAGTCAAGGCCGGAAAAAGCAAGGGCACGGGTAAGGGCAAGGGCAAGGACAAGGACAAGGACCCTGCTCCCGTTGCCGACTCCGGTTTCGTCGACATTTCTCCCTACCGCGAATGGCTGAACCCGACGAACTTCCCCCTCCTCGAGGTAGTTCAGAATATCGTCGACGACCTCCAGTTCTGCAAGCCCATCATCGACTCATTCGTCGTAGGCAAGACGACAGAGCGTCGTTGGAAAGACTCCCACCTCCGCGAAAACGTTCCCTCATCCATCCCCGCGCAGTGGCTGCTGCGCATTCACTACAACTATCCCGCCATCGGCAGCAACTCAACGCGCGTCATCGTCCGTGACCTTCTCATCGCCCTGCACTTCGAATACGCATACTCGACGGTCGTGCTCTCAAAAATCAAGGACATGATCGTTTTCCGCAAGACCCGCGACATCCTCCAGGACGTGCTCGACAAGTACTGCCGCCCATCCCTCACACGCGACCAGCTCCTCCTCGTCAGTCAGCGCGAATGGCAGTGGCCAGACAGATACCGCGTCACTTTGAACGACGCCGATTACGATTGGTGCGCCCCATCCGCAAGCGACACGAAGTTCTGGCTTGTCCGCCGCGCGACGATCGCCAGCGAGAAGCAGAAAGTCCTCGCGCCCATTCTCAAGGCCCTTGGGCTCGCATCTGCGTCGGCATTCAACCCCGAGACCTCTCAGGTCATGCCTGGGTCCGTCTCACAGTCCGTCTTCTTCGCTGCGCAAGGATTCCTCACGGTGAGAATCCTGAAGCCGTCTCGCCGCGTTACTTGCTCACCCTTCGTACAGGCACTCATGGGTAACATGCAGCACAAGTACGAGATCGAGAAGATCAGGCTCCAGTTGCGGAACCAGCACCCGGAGAGGGAGACGCGCGAAGTCCTCGAGAAGAGGCTCGAGGAGGAACGGTACTTCGACCCGTCGAAGTACTGGAACATGTATCCGCTGCCGACCGAAGGGATTCGAACCGTGGTTGACTACGACAAGGCATCACCCTGGAACCTCAACGCGCTGACCTCCTTCGATCCAGATGGCCCACCTCGCGTTCCGTTGACGAGGACGCCTCCGGCCAACTCGGGATCAGACTCGGCTGGCAAGGGCGCGACTTCAGACGCGATCGAGATCGACAACAACGAGCTCGTCATCGTACCCAAGTCGTTCGAGGTCTATGTCGGTCAAAAGCGCACGTATACCCCACCCTCAGCTCAGGAAGTTGCGGCAACGACGTCTCCGGAAGCAGCTCCCTCGACGCCCAAGAAGCGGAAACACAACGTGACGTCTTCGCCGCAGAGCGGTTCCACCGGCGAGACCCCCTCGACGAGGTTGGCGAGGAGTGGTTCCGTGGTTCGGTCACCTGTGAAGAAGAAGGCCCGCCACGACGAGGGTGAGGTCTCGGCCGTGGACGAAGACGTCGAGATGGATGAGGCCGACGAGCCTTTGACCAATCTTGCGTCGACCTCCGCTTCCAAGCCCAAGCCCCGCCCTCGGCGAGCTGCGTCGAAGACACCGCAGTACGCTATGGCCGGTGAAGACTGGGACTCGGGCTCCTCGGACGAATACGCTGACGATGGCTCCAGCAGCGAGCTGTCGACATCGGACGACGAGGGAGTATCCGAGTCTGACGACGAGCTTTCGGACGACCCCGAGCTGCGGCAGTACGTCGCTGAGGCACTCGCAAGGAAGAAGGGAAAGGAGTTGGCTATGATGCACGCTGAGGCTGCGTCTCAAGCTGCGCAAGACGATCGCCATCGTCGGGCTGAAGCTCAAGAACGAGAACGCAAGTTGCGCAGAGAGAAGCGGCTCTCACGTCGAAGGGGACAGGAGCAGGTCGCGGCGCGAAATATCTCTGGTGAGTTCGCCCATTTCGATGTCCCTCCTTCGATCGCTCCTCGAGCAGCGATCGGATTGCGTACGCTTCCCCGACCGCTCCTCGAGCAGCGATCGGATTGCGTACGCTTCCCCGACCGCTCCTCGAGCAGCGATCGGATTGCGTACGCTTCCCCCGACCGCTCTTCGAGCAGCGATCGGATGTTGCATACGTCTTTCCTGATCGCTGTTCGAACAGCGATCGGGTTGCGTAAGCTCTATCCGATCGTTCTTCGAACAGCGATCGGATTGTGTACTGCGTTCCCGACTGCTCCTCGAGCAGCGATCGGATAGCGTACGAGTTCTCAATCTTCTGTCGAGAACCAACGTTTCCCCGATCGCTATTCGAACAGCCATCGGGAATCTACACTCTTCTCGTCTTCAAGTATTGTAGGCTAATTGCTTCAATTCGCCAGATGACATAGACATGCTCAACTCCGAGGAGGAGAGGGAGGTGCTGCTCGACTCTCATGCCAATGACGAGCACGAGGACCCCGACGTCCACGGCGATACCGAGGACGAGGACCAGGACGAGGACCAGCACGAGGACCAGGACGGCAGCGGCTCCGATAGCGATGGCCGACCATCAGCTCCTGAAGGCTCGCAGTCTCCTTCCCCAGAGCCCGACCAATCGCTCGCATACGACAACCCTGCCGACATCGCTGCTTCATCACAGCTCACGTTGCCTCCGTCACAGCTCCCGTCCTCGTCGATCACCGATGCAACCCCGTCATTCCCAGGCGTCGTCCGCCACAGTCGCACGAGCTCGGAGTCCAGTCTGTCGTCCCTTCCGCCCACTCGCCGTTCATCGTCCCTCGCACCTGCCGCACCCGACTCATCGCTCCATCCCCCTCCGCCCTCACAGCCCAGACGCTACCCTCGCCATGGTCAAGAGTTGTTCGTCCCGCCCCCAACCGAAGAGTTCGACCGCCAGTACGCTGCCCAGCGCGAACTTGAGCTCGACGCCGCGCGTTTCGACGAACTGCCCCAATCGTCGGCCCCCTCCTTCTCACAAGGCCCCACCCTCGCCATGTCGCATCGCCCCTCCGCTGCCACCAGATCATCGACGCCCGCCGCTCCCTCACCTCACACTCCCTCCCGCACGCAACCAACCTCCCCTGCATTCGCACAAACCTCTCAACCCTCACACGATGACGACATCGAAATGCACCACGAGGAGGAAGAGTCACGCTCGTCGCCCGTCGAAGACTTCCCACCAGGTCCAACCACCAGGCAGAGGGCGTCCCGCGCCCCGATCACCATGGAACCTCTTCGCCCCTCGTCATCTCGTACGAAGCATCAGAGGCGCTAAACTTCACTCGTCCCTCCACTCCCTCCCGTCACCGTCACCGTCCCTCGCCCTCCATGTCCCATGAGTACATCGCGCGTTCGTCATCATCGTCCATAGATTACATGTACTTTTACTGCACTATTTCTATCGTATAATTTCATTCTCGCTTTCTCATCATTTTTCTCCCTCAAAACACTCGTGCTGTCTCCGCAACGCTCAGGTAAGCCACTTCATTCCCTTAGCCACTACCCACAAATTCGCAACGTCCTCCCTGGGCCTTTAGATATAGCACCGGTCTGTGTCTTCGCTCCCTCTCTTCCGTTCCCACCCTCCCCTCCCCCATGACATGAGGTACACCACACTAATGCGTTTTACACCTCGCTTACAACCATATCAAGTCACATCAATCGATATCGCTCCGTTTACATGTTTTTCCCCATCATCAACGGATTATCGCGCAGCAATTTTCCGGTTTTTAATCCTTGCCAAAGTCATTTCACCCGCGCGCACCCCCCTCCCCTCCTCCCTCTCATCACCTCCTTTGAAATCGCACATCTCTTCCTTGCGCAGACGACACAACACAATATGCCTCCTGTCAAACCCACCTCTGTGACCCATAGGCAACTCGCTCCTGATCGACGCTCATCCCAAGTCCAGCAGGCGCTCGCAATGGACGCCATGCTTGCAGATCCGTACGTTCTCCTCTCTATGCTCTTCGACATCCATCGCTAACTCTGTCCAATCGACTTCCTCATTCATAGCTCTTCTCGTCCTGTCAATGAAGTAGAGGTCGACCTCGCTGCACCTCCCTTCGCCTTTCTCGCAAACGACGCCGTCCCTCAGAACGACGTCAACAACTTCTTGCGTTTGTACGATCGCTCGCACGACGATCGCGACTTCCATGACTCCCGTCGCAAAGAAGTACTTCTATCCAAGCTCCGTTACATCTACAAAAAGGGCACCGTATCTGACAAGATACGCCTCCTCACCTCACGCCACAAGGTCGTCATCGACGATCACTACATCCGCCCCGCGAGCCATGCTTCCATCGCTCTCGATATGTCGTCTGGCACCATGGACTTCAAATTCTGCGTCCCTCGTCAGCCCGGCTTCGGCGCAGTTATTCCAAACACTATCGCCGGACTTCATTGGTGTTGGAAGCTGTTCATCACCCGTGCTCGCTTCTTCGCAAACAAACATGCAAGGCTCGGCTTCGACCCCGTCGGCTCCATGCTTTACATCGGCACCGCAAACGACGAGGATCTCTGGCTCGTCTTCGCTCCTAACGACTTCTTTCGCGACGACCCCCAAATCGAGTACAAACCTCCGGGCACCATCTCTGGCGATCCCAGGCTCTCACATATACACTGGTACTACGCATGCATCTGGCTCGCTTTCGTTATGCGCAAGCGCGGAATCTCAGACGTTACTTGTAGCGATGAGATGTATTGGAACCTGGACGATCCCTCCTTGGATTCTCTCAAGGAGATAACCAACATCCTGTGAGTACATTGTCCTTGTCTTTGTCTTTGCCATTGTCGTCGTCCGTTTCCCCCTGCCGCTCTTGCGGCATCATGATGACGTTGACTTTGTCAGCCACTTCATGCCCAGTCATCGCGAACCACGATCGCTCTTCGAGCAGCGATCGGTGCAACTCGGTCCCTCGACCCCTCGTCGTCGCCGACACCCCGATCGCTGCTCGAGCAGCGGTCGGAGTTACCCCCCTCATTCTCGGTCCCTCGACCCCTCGTCGTCGTCGATGCCCCGATCGCTGCTCGAGCAGCCGTCGGAGTTACCCACCTCATTTCAACGTGGCGTCCTCCATGCCACTTTCACCGACCGCTGCTCGAACAGCGATCGGGAGCCCCTCCCCTGAACTCTCTTCACCTCCGTCTCCAGCACTATTTCACTGACATAAATATTTCCTCGAGTGAGGGCGGTCGAACCCTACAGCTTGATGCTGTCGTCAAACTTCATGATCACTGGAACAACGACTATGAAGACTTCCGACACAGACTGCCCGACAACGTCAGCGACTGGTTCGCAAAGCGCAAGCCTATGGTCATCTGCTCTCGCTACGGTCAGAACAAACCCATCAGCACTGCTCCCGACACACTCGAAGCTTACGCGCAAGAGTGGCGGACCCTCCACAAGTTCGAGAACATCAAGTTTCTCTCACTCGCTCTCTCCACCGATGTCAGGTCAGTTATTCCACTACCACACCCCATCCGTTTCCACTTTCCCTCAATTCATCCATCACCTGTTCTAACCGCCACCTCCCCTCAGAGCCGACTTCGTCGACACCTACCATGCCATCCCCGACGAAGAGATCTACCAAGATCACCCAGAGCTATACACCCATTGGGACCCCGAGGTTCGCCAACATCTAGAGCTCGACGACCTCCTCGCGCTCCCTCTCGCAGATGAGGACAACAACCAAATTCACATCTACGACGCTGACGGCTACCTTGTTCCTCGCACCGTTTCTGTCCCTGCTTCCCCCGCTGCCATGCTCGTCAACTTCAAACGAATCGACGACCTTTTCATCAGCTCCGCCCAGCACACATCGCGTTCCTACACCCATGACGACGGCGAAATCAACTCAGGCCGTCCCAGCCTCTACACAATCTATCCTCAAGCTTGCCTCCATCACCTCGGCCACCTCCAGGCCACTGTCCTCCCGCGCCCTCATCGTAACTTCGTCAGCAACCTGAACAGGGCCGTCGGACTCACTCATTGGGTCGACGAGGGCGAGTTCGGAGACTCCAGCGATGACGACGAGCTCGAGCGCCGTAGCCAGGCAAGCCTTCATCCTCACCAGGAAAAGATCACCGAGTCCCCCATTACCACCAGTGCTCTTCAAATTTACGCCCTTCCCATGCATCGCAGCAGACGCACCGCCAAACACCACGACGTTCAACGCGGTCAAATAACCGCTTCCCTCGCCTACCATTACGTCACGTCCACTCCCGAGACCAAGACCCTCAATAACATCAAGGATCAGTTCAAGGCCGGCCTTCCGCATCAACGCTTCAAAGAGAAGATCAACACCCCGGAATTGCCTCGAGAGTTGCGCATCGAAGTTGTCTATCACTTTGACATGTGCAAGCTTGAGGACAAGTATTACGACGGCGCGTAAGTTCCCTCTCACCTACTCGTTCCTCGCCCGCATACTCACCCCACCTCCAACCCTTCTCTCCCCCATTTCTCACGTCGCTACATCCCTCAGCGTATTCTTCAAGGAAATTGTCTCACCCCTCATCCGCTCCTGGTCGCACGGCAGCCTGAGAGAAGATATTATCCCACATTTCACAGCTATCGACACCAAGGTAAGTATCAACCTTTTGCTGCCGTATTCCCGAACCATCGTTCATAGAGTCCCTTCATCGACCTCAATCGTACGCTAGGTCTACCCCCAGCTTTACAACTGGACAACCCAGGGCTTGACCACTCTGCTCGAGCACCTTCATGACCAAGGCACCATGACCGAGGGCGCCGGTACTCATGTTCCATCACATTTCATCGATCTTGTCGCCAATCTAGAGCGCGCCCTCAGTTATTGCCACACCGGCATCGCACGCGTCATGACTCGAAGTACCATGGACCCCCTCTGGCTGTCCACAAGCCTGCTCATCGACGGTATGCCGTGTCTGAACCCAGACATTGTCTCCATTACTTTCCCAAACGGCCTACCCAAAGTCGACGTTTCCCTCCACAATTGGCCTTGCGAAGACAACGGAATAGTCCCAAAGTCTGCCGCCCGCGCAGGTCTGATCTATCACTATGGCGTCGATTTATGTGCCGTGAGTAAACATTTTGTTCTCTGCTCTTCACCGTCGAATCGCACTTCTGTTCTCTCCAATCACTTCATTTCCGTCGTCGTGTTCATGTTCATTGTTTCCCACTGGTGTCCACCGATCGCTGCTCGAGGAGCGGTCGGTTTCTCCCCGTGCTTTCACCCCCTTTCACCTTCGTTCCCGATCACTCTTCGAGAAGCGATCGGCTCTCCTCTCTCCCTACCTCACGCCTCTCCGTTTCCGATCCCTGCTCGAGCAGCGGTCGGATTTCGCCTCTCCCTACCACACGCCTCTCAGTTTCCGATCCCTGCTCGAGCAGCGGTCGGATTTCCCAGCCCCTCACACACTCCCCTTCGTTTCCGATCCCTGCTCGAGCAGCGGTCGGGTTACCCTCCCTCGCGACGGAGTCAGTAACATGTACTACATCCTACCCCCTCATACAACCCCATGGCTTTCAACCTCCTTCTGGATGGATACTGATTGTCCATCATCCTCCAGCGTTTTCAAGCCACCTTCTCCCTCGAAATCCTTGGCGCGAGGTCCGCTTTCAATGCGAGTGATCCATCAAAGACCGTCTCATCGGCATCTCGCGCCTTCGACCTCTGCGTCGCCTTCTGGCGCGTGTTCGAGCAGGAGACAGTTGCTTGGCTCCTCAACGAACTCGAGCAAGACATTCAGAGACAATCTCGCTCCCACCAAGCCCCCGGTGACAACGATATCCCCCCGAAGATCGCAAAGAAGCTCTTCGTTTTCTCTCCCAAAATTGCGAACATCCCCTTTCCCTCGCTGGAAGCGCTCACCTCTTGAACGTCGTCGCAACAACGAACGACGCTCGTCTCGACTACTTGCCCGCTAGTTCCACCCTCCCTCAAACCACCCGTTTCGAACTCTGTTGGAATCTCATCAACAGTTGCCTCGATAACGACAAGCCCCCCACCGCTCCGTTCACCTCCACCTCGTTCGCATACCGCCTCCTCCTTCGCCTCTATCACTCTCTTCCATCTCTCTACCCCGACTTCTTTCGTGACCCCACAAACAACAAAAAGGCTATCTGTCACCTTCTCCAATCCTCTCTTTTCGAAACCGGCATCGTCTATCTCCCTTTCTTCGACACTCCGTCTGGCAACCGCGGCATGTGGTCCAGACAGAAGCCCACTTGCACCCACTTCGTCCGTCTTCTCGATCCGCTTCAGCCCCGACCGTCCTCCTCCAATCCTCTTCGAAGACGCGTCGATGAAGTCGTCGAGATCTCTGACAACGATGACGATCTACCCTCCTCCTCTCAGTCTGTTCGTCGCGCTCGCAAACACGCCCGCCAGATTCTCCTCTCCGACCCCGAAGCGCCTTGGTCTGCCATCGGCTGGCCTCTCTCTCAGCTCGACACCTACTCCAACAAATCTGTCGTTCCCATCGAGTTCACCTACAGGAACGCTGACTTGCCCGCCGACAAATCCTGCCCTGCCGACCCGAACAAACGTGAGATATGGCTCATCTATGACTGGGTCTTCAAGAACTTTTCAATGAACAACAAGTGTCACCGCCTCGCCATGTTCATCGCCATCATAGTCACTCGCCTGCTTCCCCAGATCTCCATCTCTGTCGATGGCGTCGTCCTGCCTCCAGCCCTCGCCTCTGACCCAGAGGCAATTCGAACTCACCTCCGGACCCATTGTCCACTCTTCGTTCAGCCATCAAGAGGCGGTCGTTCCAAAGCCCATCCCTTCATCACAGCTATCCCAACCATCGCCATTTCCATGTGGTCCGAACACTCCCCTCTCCGCCAATTGTTCCGGCCCAAGGCTGACGGCAGCTCGGGTCGCCGAGGCCCTGGTAAAACTTGGACCAACAAGCACAGTACGTACAGCATCCCTCCTTCGTTTCAATCCACGTTCGAATAAGATAAATGTACTAAATCGACTCTTCCATCCCTCCTAACCCAGGTATGAAAGGGTTGAACCCCTGGTTCATGACCTTTATCAACGTCTTCAAGCCTACGCATGCCATTTACACTTCCCCTCCTCACTTCGGGACTACCTACGTCGTACCTACCAGTGATGAGCTCGACGGGCTTCACGATCAGTTCTTCGACACATTGCTCTCCGACGACCCATACAAGTTCTATCACGCTGTTCGGTTGATCGTCGGACACGATCTCGCGAAGGAGTTGGGTGAATCGCATGGATACAAAACCCCTTCATGGGCCCATTGAAACGGTACCGTCACTTGTGGCCGATCCATGTGTGCGCAGGGATAGTTTTGAGAATTAAATAGTTGGTTGTTCAGCTGCTTGGTTAGAAAGTTTGAATGCATTCATTGTTTATGCTGCCTCAATGGCGTCCTGTCTGTCGGTATCTCCCATGCCCCCCCCTTCCTCCTTTCGATCGCTCCTCGAGCAGCGATCGAGAGAACCGCAGGAAAAATACGTGTCGCTGTTGTTTTTCAGTGTAAATCCGATCGCTCTTCGAGCAGCGATCGGATAATCGAAGGTAAATACGTGTCGCTGTTGTTTTTCACTGTAAATCCGATCGCTCTTCGAACAGCGATCGGATAATCAAAGATAAATACGTGTCGCTGTTGTTTTTCACTGTAAATCCGATCGCTCTTCGAGCAGCGATCGGATAATCAAAGATAAATACGTGTCGCTGTTGTTTTTCACTGTAAATCCGATCGCTCTTCGAGCAGCGATCGGATAATCAAAGATAAATACGTGTCGCTGTTGTTTTTCAGTGTAAATCCGATCGCTCTTCGAGCAGCGATCGGATAATCGAAGGTAAATACGTGTCACCGTCATTTTTCAGTGTAACTCCGATCGCTCTTCGAGCAGCGATCGGAAAATCAAAGGTAAATACATATCGACGTTATTTTGAGGTGAAACTCCGATTGCTCTTCGAACAGCGATCGGAGAGTTCCATACAGGAATGCTATCGTGATTTAGCCACCTCTATCTGCGAGGTTCTGACGATACGGTCTCAAAACAAACGTACATAAACCATCCATGTCATTGGCACTAATATTTTCTGCACCGTACATTGGTATTTCCTTGTTCAAGCGATCAGGTATTTCGAGGCTAATATGCTCTTGCTGTTCATTTTATCCTGAGCTCCGGATTTGGGAGCATCTTGCAAGACTGTCTGGTGAGAACGATCTACAATTCAGGATGCCGTCTCTGCGAGTCACAGGGTATGATGAATAAATGTGAATGTTCCTTGTGTCCCTGAACGGTAACAAATCAGGTGTCAATATTATTCATATGTTTTGTTTAACCCTAAACCCTAACCCTAACCCTACACGCTACTGTGAGTTCATAAAAATAACTTCGCTTAACCCTAACTCTAACCCTCTAAACTCTGAGGTAACCTATAACTTTGCCTCTCTTAACCCGCCACCTTTTCTGTCTCTCTACTAGCCTTCACCAAATTTAT
This sequence comes from Phanerodontia chrysosporium, assembly GCA_001910725.1. Taxonomy (NCBI): domain Eukaryota; kingdom Fungi; phylum Basidiomycota; class Agaricomycetes; order Polyporales; family Phanerochaetaceae; genus Phanerodontia; species Phanerodontia chrysosporium. The sequence goes on from MJGA01000025.1 coordinate 438,305, forward strand.
AAATACAAATTTAGGAGGCAAAGAATATGAATAGCTCATGCAGGGTGCAACATGGGGTACATGAACATGGTCCCTTGAGAATATAGCCTTATTGGCTTTTTAGCAAGTGATTTTCACTTGTTTCACAGAAGCAGACAGTTGTCAGAAGTAAAGTTGCACTTTAGCAATACCATGCCAGTCTTCACCAGCAATAAAAGGCAGTTAGTTATGCAATGTGACTTGTACATGAATAGCTGATTCTGCAAGAAGATTGCTGAAAACCTTGTTCGCTTTTTCTGCGATTTTTGGCCTGTTCGTTGTAGCTCTTCTCGATGTAGTTGGAGATTAAATCTCAGCCTCAAGTGGCACAGATGTGATGGCGTAGCCCTATCTTGTTGCTCATTTCCAGCTATGTTTCTTGATTAATCCAACGAGGGAGCAAACCTGGTACAGTCTCACGACACGGCCTTGTTGGCTAAGCTGAGCATTGCCCATCAGCTTATGAAGCTGTACAGCCTATTCTTAAGTACTGTAGTATTGATAAGACTAGCTCTTCTTGCTCCTAACTGTCATCTTGACCTCTTAGACAATACAAACAGGTGAGCCTGTTGTTTATAATTGTAGATGCATTGTGTCATGGATGTGATGGTGTAGCCCCATATTTTGCCTAATTTTGGCTATTTTCCTTGATTAATCTAATGAGCGAGTAGCCCTCATGTCGTCTGAAGCCCTGGTCACTGACACTCAATGCCTGGTCACTTGGCACCAGCACTCTGATGGCACATCACTTCTAGATGCCAGTACACTCCACTGCACACTCTACCACTGCCTGGATCACTGGCTTGCCTTGGAACTTATTCTCTGGATGGCTGAGAAGACACTGTCATTTCTGCTGAGGCACTCTGAGCTGATCAGCCTGATGATGCAGCCTCGTGACACAGCCTTGGTACAGCCTTGCTGTGCAGTTTGTGTCACAGTCTGGTCAGCTATGCTGAGCACTGGCCATTAGTTAAAGTAATTGTACAGTGTGCTCTAAAGACTTTGTAGCATACAAGGGTAGCACTCCTTTTCTCCTGTGTGTTATTTCAACCTCTTGGTCTCAATACAGACAGGTAAGCTGTCAGTTGTATAGTAGTTACTATTTGAATGTTAAGATGGTTAATAGAGACAGCTGCACAAGTTAGTTTGTGACTGAGTGATTTGCTCTGCTACATTGAATTGTTGTTGTATCTGTCTGTTGTTTGTTGTGCAGCATTGAGTTCTTGGTCAGAGACAGGTTGGCAGTGTATTGTGTTGAACATAGACAGCTAGATGAGTTTGTTTATTGTTGCGTGAATTGCGCCATGAGATGTTGTCATTTGTTGTTTGTGATTTGTGGTGTAGCGTTGAGTCTTTGCACTGGAAGAATTGAGGTGAGAGTTAGGTTTAGGTTTAGGGTTTAGGGTTTAGGGTTTAGGGTTTAGGTTTAGGTTTAGGGTTTAGGTTTAGGGTTTAGGGTTTAGGTTTAGGGTTTAGGGTTTAGGGTTTAGGTTTAGGGTTTAGGGTTTAGGTTTAGGGTTTAGGG